>CM055898.1:26171161-26771161 GCA_029582155.1 Panopea generosa
ATTATGAACCGAGTGTAAACTCCTACTGAAGTAAAAATAGATTAAAATAGTGTAATACATATTTATCTTCATTTAACATCGATTGCGAAACAAGGTGTTGCGTTTATACAAATATTGATCGATGTTTTCATGGGTAGAACCGGTATAATGTGGATCTGCAGATAAAGTATCTTGCGTAAGGGTTGACTTTATGGCCGTGGCGATTCATCGAACCCATAACTCGTTCCTGGGTAAATTACAGCACCACAAACCGACATACAGACAGAAAGAGGGAGGGAGAGAGAGAGACGCACAGTGACAGACAGTCAAGCAGGCAGGCAGGCAGGCAGGCAGGTACGCACGCAGACAGGCAGGCAGGCAGGCAGGCAGGTACGCACGCAGGCAGGCAGGCAGGCAGACAGGCAAGCAGACAGGCAGGCAGGCAGACAGACACTACGATGCTGAAAAGTCGAAACTACGATGGTAAAAAGTCGAAATTACGATTGTCAAAAGTCGAAACAAGTTTCGTTGTTTCGTTGTTTCGACTTGACCTAATTAAAAAAGTATGCAGCGACGGCTGGACTTTTTATTATTAAATATTTTTGTTTGCCGTGCCCCTACATACTCACTCAAAATTGTAGCTACCCAAATTTATTTATTGACTTTCAAAAAAATTAGCTAGCTACATACCCACAAGAAAAATAGCTACCTACCCACATAAAAAATACTTGGTTGGAGCACAACAACCATATTTTAAGGGTGGCCTGATATTGACTCTGACAACAATATGTGCGGTATGTCATCTTTACCAAGCATCCTAGTACTTTGATTAAGTATTAATTTCTGTTATATAGTTTTCATTTCTGATTCATTGGCATCATGGTGCTTATTCAGTGTTTTTTTAAGAACAGAATACTGCTCAAGCCGGTGCAAAGATGGCGCGATTGGTTGTTGCATGTTTCATTAACCCTCATGAACAGCCTCAATAAAACCGAGTTTGTTATATATATATATAAGATAAAGTTATAAGATTATATATTTGGCCAGACATTAGGTGTTCCTACATGCTTGCAAATTTTGGTTTTTAACTGCGTTCTTCAAATTTATTGAGTTCAATTCAAAGAATATTTTTAAGAATGGTTGGGGGATACCACCCCGATGTCATTATGACTTGTACAGACACTAACCTCACGTCGGTGGCAAGCCTTAACTATTTTTATTTTATTTTAAGAGATACAAACCAAACGAATTTCTATATGATAAAAAATTCATTCCAGTTGTGATATGCCATTAAGTGTCTGTTAGTTCAAATACATTGTTATAATGTCACATGTGTGATCAAGTAAAGTTAGTTGGTTTGAACCTCCGATCTAGCTAAAATGTTGTCAGTAACCTGCGAAAATACATTTTATTCTACTTGTATATGTGCATCTTAGGAACGCTTCAACCAACTGACGTATGATAATAATCATGTGGCTGGCCTACGAAAAAGAAGAAGCAGGCCAAACAGATTATTAAGATGAAGAAGATGAGAAATAAAAAAGAAGAAGAAAAAGTAGTTGAGGGAGGAGAATAATAATGATGAGACGACGAAGACTATGGAGAACAAAAAAGAACAAAAGAAGGAGGTGGATGAGAAGTAAAAAAAGAAGAATGAAACAAGGAGAAAGAAGAAGAAACTAATATGAAGAAGAAAAGAAGAAAAAACAGAAGAAGTAGAAGATCAAAATACGAAGAATAAGATGGAGAAAAAGAAGAAGATGGTGTCGAAGAACATACGAACAAAGAGATGAAGAAGGTAACTAAGACGAAAAGGAAACCGGGGAAGGAGAAAAAGAAGAAAAAAGTAGAAAAATAATTAAAAGAAAGAGAAGATAATGGAAGAAAAAGAAGAGGAAGAAGAAAAAGAAGAAGAAGCAATACGAAGAAGAAAATAGCTTAAAACAGAAGGAAATGAATAAGATATAGAGAAGAATTAGAAGAATAAGAAGAAGAATAAGAGAAATGAGATGAAAGAAAAGAAGATGAACATATAAAAAATAATTGTGAAAATAATAATCATTATTTCAAAAACCGTATTATACAAACGAAACATAACAACTTACCATGTTTTGCTATCACAGCGTTTGATGTTACTAGTTGCTAATTATATCTAATCCATTAGTATAGTGATAGCGAAAACCTCTCCTATTAACAGTGTGAGAAGGTATTTGCAAATTTAAAATTCAATTTGATAATCTTTATTTCACCACGGCCAATAGTCTCGAATCTCGAATTAAACAGATGCACCGCACGTTATACGTATTTAACTTCTACATGATCGATTCCATTTAAACTTTTGACACGTTATTGAGATTTTAATGCAACAATAAACTTTGACCTTAAGTATTCGGAAGTCCGTCGGCGGAGTTGGTATTATATTGGAGTCGCGTATTTAACATTTTTAATACTGTTTTTCGCTCGACTCTTTCCACCTGACCGTATTTAACAAAGTAATCTACATTGCGTATATATATATAGAAACCTGCGACCGAAAACTCACAATAAATCAAAACTGGTTTTATTTGAATAACGTCGTATTCAAATGTAAAATGTTGACTCGTACAAGCCTATGTATACTTAACATCATGGCAAGCTTACGGCTTGTCAACATACTATAGGTAAACTGGTAACCGTTATCACATGGCCTGTAAAATTTATCAATTGTTTGGGCTTACTTTTATCTGTACGTTCGATATTAGCGGCCGTTTATGGTAGTTTTTGTACATTTTCAGATTGTCATATCCCTCTTTAACTCAATTCAAGGTTGCAGGTACATAAAGGAGAGAACAAAATGTCATTTGTACGGGGAGTGAATTGAATATTGACGCAAATTGAAGTGTTTTTGTACTCTGTTATGAAATGTTTTTTCAATTTGTCAATTTTTTTGTTGCTTGTACAATTACTTTTGTTGGCATATAATTGTTTGATAATATTGATAATTAGCTAATTAACAAGTTTTAGCAATAATAATTGATCATTTCATTACGTCGTGATTCAAGTAACCGGAAGATGAGATGGAATTATTTAAAGGGACACTGTCAATTTTAATAAATTTTCACTTTATGCTGACAATGACATATAAATATCATTCGCATGATGCAAGTATAAAATTGTAATACCTGTGCGTGCGTGTGTGCGTGCGTGCGTGCGGACCTTTTATTTGGTTTCTTATTAAGAAATAAGAAGGAACATTTTTATTAACTATTAAAGTATACTGATCTCCTCATTCCTGCCATACCTGATGTACCAGTAAAATTGTGTTTTTATATAAAATAAAAACAAATAATAAAACTGAAAAATGTACCATGAACACTTTCCTGTTGATACCAGTGGAATTTAATGTATCTCAGTCCTTATTTGTTTAAACTATTTATTTTATATCAGTCGTAAAGCAAATCCTACAACTTGGACAAATCACGTCCTAAGTCTTCCTGTGTGAAGTTCTAACAAGAACTTAGCTACTAGGCACATGTGAAACAAGATGGCTTCTTTAAAAAACATCCAGTGGCTAAGTCTTATAAAAAGAGGTGACAATATGAGTGACTGATTGATTGATTGATTGAATGAAAATAAATCGTCATTTTCATGCCATCGAGGGCTAACAGACGATCAGTTAACCTTAGCAATCTTGCCTGGGATCTTGGAAGTTTAACCAGAACTCGAGCACACCCTATCTCTGCAAGTATCTGATAACTTTACCACTTGAATCAGCGGTGAGAGACGAATGATAATGAGACACAATGTCGTATATCAATCATAGAGTGAATGAAGGTGTAAGATTGGGTTTGCACAAAATATGCTTGTTTATGGCGTAAAGCTGCAATATTTGAGTGGAAGGGCATATTTAATCAAGAAAGATAAAAACAACCGTGCACAGGTTAATAAATACACGGATGATACCGAAACCCGACCAGGTTTTAGTATCTAAAGTGGTTTGTATTTTCCCATAATGCACTGTTTTGAAAAGCAATGGCGACCTCCATGTGGCAACCGTATTTTTAACACGTGATCGTGAGGTTTCAATATGGCAGCGCCCAGAGTCAATTTCTAAAATGACTCTTATATATGGTTTGGTCGCTCATGCGACCTAACCAAAAGTGTCACGCTACAGGATATCACGCATGGTCGCTGCGGGAATTCGAATACACGAATCTTCGATTCACGTTGCTTTGCTAAATTCTTCACACCTGGTCGTTTCTAGGGGATCGAAAGAGCAAATAGCCTTGCTTAAGGATATCACACCAGGTCGTTGAGGGGGTGGGGAGAGGGTCGAATATAAAATCCAAGGGGTCTTGCTGAAGAACACCACACCTGGTCGTTGAGGTGGAGATCGAATACACGAATCTCCTATCCAAGGTGCCTTGCTGAAGGACATCACAACTGGTCGTTGAGGTGGAGATCGAATACACGAATCTCCTATCCAAGGTGCCTTGCTGAAGGACATCACAACTGGTCGTTGAGGTGGAGATCGAATACACGAATCTCCTATCCAAGGGGCCTTGCTGAAGGACACCACACCAGGTCGTTGAGGGGAAGCGAATACACGAATCTCCGATCCAGAGTCCAGTGCGCTACCACAGTATCACGCAGTTGGCACCTTGGAAAATAGAAAGTCATGTTTTTGGTAACTTGGAGAAATGAAGACAATTACAGGCAAATGTTCGAATAAAATTTACGAACTTAAAAATAAAATAAATAATGTTGTTTACATGTTATTGAAAAAAAGAATAAACTGAAACTATAAGAAACTGTCTTGGATGTTCGGTTGATATAAGTTAGATATATGGATATTCCGACCAGAATTCCTAGTGTTTTTTTTACCTGAGGGTTGGAATGTATCTCCCAGTCTCAATCCTATAGTTACGATTGATTCATTTTTTCATTTTTTTCATGCGACTAAGATATTTATATTTGTTTGATACGTAGACAAACTATCTTTTAGAAATAACGTGACGTCATTTATCTCAGCCCTAGTTTGAGATCAATTGAATCTGTTACATAACGACGTTGCGTTGTGAATAAAGAGGTCACATGTTCGGATTAAAGATACGCTTCCCACGTTTCTAAGCCCGAGGGCTGAGCTTTCCTTCACAACTCATAGTCGTTTTAGATTTATTTTCTCTCCTACAAAAATACATATCGTGAATTTGTTGTTTTAAACAGTTATTATAGATAGACCTTAAGTCAAGACGGAAACAAATGTTTAATACGTCAAGTGAGACTAGCGACAGTCAAACCTGTGTAACCGTTAATGGTCTATTAAGCAACCACTCGTCTTAAACAACCACATTCTCTATTTACCATGTTTATGCTTTAAATAAAATCAACCTGTATTAAGCAGCCATCTGTCTTAAAGAGGTCATTTTCACTCTTTCCCTTGAATGGCTGCTTAAGACAGGTTTGACTATAAATACACAGTTTCTACAACTGGGCGCGTTTTTTGGGTTTATCATGGTACCGGAGCTTTTTGTAGTTTGTCTATACTCCGAGTCGTATTACACCATTCTTATCCATAACTTTGGCTTAAAATTTAATATAACCCACTTTTAAATTACAAAGATTAACACATTGTGATCGCTGGCCAAAGCTCCGCATTAAATTTAATTTAAATCTAATAATCCATAATGCCGCGTAATCAGCCGTAATCTTTGTGATTAATTTTTGTTTTTCGACCTGGATATTTAAATACTTGTTTTTTTCTAATTTCATTAAAAAAAATGTAGATCTTTATATTAGATTTAGATTGTGTCGTTGATAATTCGATTGATCAATGGTATATGAAGGATTGATATTGGTTGAATCCCTTTTAATGTCATTTTATCAATACGAAACATAATAATACTATTTTAAGATTTTGTGTATATTTTCAGATCTAATTAGATGCTATATATGGGATAATAGGTCTGACACAACCATTTTGCAAACACAATTGGAATTTACTGTTGATATTCCTGATATATAAAAAATCTGACAATCCAAAGTTTTCCAACTGTCTACAAAAGCACGACAATTGATGGAGATAGTTGGCTGCTTTGTTATACACTCCTGGGTCAATAATTGTGTGCAATTAAATCAACAACATTGTAATATTTGCGTTGGTTATAAACACGCAAATACAGTTTTATGCCGAATAAAATATGTGTTTGTCTGTTTGTTGTTCAGTGTAGAATATTGGTAATACCTATCTGTAGTACAGGATGGTTATACAGTATCAATAGTGTGCAATACGATTTGGTGATGCAGTATCAATATAGTGTAGTACGGTATGGTGATGCAGTATCAATATATTGTAGTACGGTACGGTGATGCAGTATCAATATAGTGTAGTACGGTATGGTGATGCAGTATCAATATAGTGAAGTACGGTATGGTGATGCAGTGTCAATATAGAGTAGTACGGTATGGTGATGCAGTGTCAATATAGAGTAGTACGGTATGGTGATGCAGTATCAATATAATGTAGTACGGTATGGTGATGCGGTATCAATACTATGTTGTACGGTATAGTGATGCAGTATCAATATTATGTAGTGCTGTATGGTGATGCAGTATCAATAATGTACCATACGGTATGGTGAAACAGTATCAATACAGTGTAGTACGGTATTATGATGCAGCATCATTAAAGTGTAGTAGGTGTGGTGATACATTTTCACTGAATATAGTGTAGTATGGTGATGCAGTATCAATATAATGTAGGACGTTAAGGTGATGCAGTGTCAATATAATGTAGTACGGTATGGTGATGTAGTATAAATAGTGTACACTACGGTATGGTGATAAAGTATCAATATTGTGTAGTACAGTATGGTAATGCAGTGTCAATATAATGTAGTACGATATGGTAATGCAGTATCAATATAGTGTAGGACTTTATGGTGATGCAGTGTCAATATAATGTAGTACGATATGGTGATGCAGTATCAATATAGTGTAGGACGTTATAGTGATGCAGTGTCAATATAATGTAGTACGGTATGGTGATGCAGTATCAATATAGTATAGGACGTTATAGTGATGCAGTGTCAATATAATGTAGTACGGTATGGTGATGCAGTATCAATATTGTACACTACGGTATGGTGATAAAGTATCAATATTGTGTAGTACGGTATGGTAATGCAGTATCAACATAGTGTAGGACGTTATAGTGATGCAGTGTCAATATAATGTAGTACGGTATGGTGATGCAGTATCAATATAGTGTAGGACGTTATAATGATGCAGTGTCAATATAATGTAGTACGGTATGGTGATGCAGTATCAATAGAGTGGAGGACGTTATAGTGATGCAGTGTCAATATAATGTAGTACGGTATGGTGATGCAGTTTCAATATTGTGTAGGACGTTATACTGATGCAGTGTCAATATAATGTAGTACGGTATGGTGATGCAGTATCAATAGTGTACAGTACGGTATGGTGATAAAGTATCAATATTGTGTAGTACGGTATGGTAATGCAGTATCAATATAGTGTACAGTCCGGTATGGTAATACAGTAACAATAAAGTGTAACTACAATATAGTGATGCAGTATCAATATAGTGTAGACGGTATGGTGATGCAGTATCAGTATAGTGTAGTACGGTATGGCGATGCAGAATCAATATAGTGTAGTTACAGTATAGTGATGCAGTATCAATATAGTGAAGTACGGTATGGTGATGCAATATCAATATAATGTAGTACGGTATGGTGATGCAGTATCAATATAATGTAGTACGGTATGGTGATGCAGTATCAATATAATGTAGTACGGTCTGGTGATGCAGTATCAATGTAGTGTAGACGGTATGGTGATGCAGTATCAGTATAGTGTAGTACGGTATGGCGATGCAGAATCAATATAGTGCAGTTACAGTATAGTGATGCAGTATCAATATAGTGTAGCACGGTATGGTGATGCAGTATTAATATAGTGTAGTACGGTATGTTGATGCAGTATCAATATAATGTAGTACGGTATGGTGATGCAGTATCAATATAATGTAGTACGGTATGGCGATGCAATATCAATATAATGTAGTACCGTATGGTGATGCAGTATCAATATAATGTAGTACGGTATGGTGATGCAGTATCAATATAATGTAGTACGGTATGGTGATACAGTATCAATATAATGTAGTACGGTATGGCGATGCAATATCAATATAATGTAATACGGTATGGTGATGCAGTATCAATGTAGTGTAGAACGGTATGGGGATGCAGTATCAATATTGTATAGTACGGTATGGCAGTGCAGTATAAATATAATATAGAACAAATGGTGATTCAGTATCAATATAGTGTAGTACAGCATTGAAAAACATTATCAATATTGTGTAGCACGGTTTGTTGGTGCAGTATTAATAAAGTATAGTACGGTATGGTGGTGCAGCTTCAATATAGTGTAGTACAGGGTGGTGATGCAGTATCAATATTGTGTAGTACGATATGGTGATGCAGTATCAATATAGTAGATTACGGTATTGTGATGCAGTATCAATAAAGTATAGTACGGTATGGTGGTGCAGTATCAATATTGTGTAGTACGGTATGGTGATGCAGTATCAATACTGTGTAGTACGGTATGGCGTTGCAGTATAAATATAATATAGTACAACATGATGATGCAGTATCAATATAGTGCAGTACAGTATGGAAATGAAGAATCAATATTGTGTAGTACGGTATGGTGATACAGTATCAATAAAGTGTAATTACAGTAAAGTAATGCAGTATCAATATAATGTAGAACGGTATGGTGATGCAGTATCAGTATAGTGTAGTACGGTATGGTGATGCAGTATCAAAATAGTGTAGTTACAGTATAGTGAAGCAGTATCAATATAGTGTAGTACGGTATAGTGATGCAGTATCAATATAATGTAATACGGTATGGTGATGCAGTATCATTGTAGTGTAGAACGGTATGGAGATGCAGTATCAATATAGTGTAGTACGGTATGGCGATGCAATATCAATATAGTGTGTACGGTATGGTGATGCAGTATCAATATAATGTAATACGGTATGGCGGTGCAATATCAATATAATGTAGTACGGTACAGTGATGCAGTATCAATGTAATGTAGAACGGTATGGTGATGTAGTATCAATATTGTGTAGTACGGTATGGCGGTGCAGTATAAATATAATATAGTACAACATGGTGATGCAGTATCAATATAGTGTAGTACAGTATGGAAATACAGTATTAATATTGTGTAGTACGGTATGGAAATACAGTATCAATATTGTATAGTATGGTATGTTGGTGCAGTATTGTATATAGTATAGTACAGTATGGTGGTGCAGTATCAAAATAGTGTAGTTACAGTATAGTGATGCAGTATCAATATAATGTAGTACGGTATGGTGATGCAGTATCATTATAATTGAATACGGTATGGTGATGCAGTATCATTGTAGTGTAGAACTGTATGGAGATGCAGTATCAATATAGTGTAGAACGGTATGGCGATGCAATATCAATATAATATAGTACAAAATGGTGATGCAGTATCAATATAGTGTAGTACAGTATGGAAAAACAGTATCAATATTGTGTAGTACGGTATGGAAATACAGTATCAATATTGTATAGTACGGTATGTTGGTGCAGTATTATATATAGTATAGTACAGTATGGTGGTGCAGTATCAAAATAGTGTAGTTACAGTATAGTGATGCAGTATGAATATAGTGTAATACGGTATGGTGATGCAGAATCAATATAGTGTAGTACGGTTTGGCGATGCAGTATCAATATAATGTAATACGTTATGGTGATGCAGTATCAATATAATATAATACGGTATGGTGATGCATAATCAATAAAGTGTAGTACGGTATGGCGATGCAGTATCAATATAATGTAATACGGTTTGGTGATGCAGTATCAATGTAGTGTAGAACGGTATGGTGATGCAGTATCAATATAGTGTAGTACGGTATGGCGATGCAATATCAATATAATATAGTACAACATGGCGATGCAGTATCAATATAGTGTAGTACAGTATGGAAATACAGTATCAATATTGTGTAGTACGGTATGGAAATACAGTATCAATATTGTATAGTACGGTATGTTAGTGCAGTATTATATATAGTATAGTACAATATGGTGGTGCAGTATCAATATAGTGTAGTGCAGTGTGGTGATGCAGTATCAATATTGTGTAGTACGATATTGTGATGCAGTATCAATATAGTAGAGTACAGTATGGTGATGCAGTATCAATATAGTAAAGTACGGTATTGTGGTGCAGTATCAATATTGTGTAGTACGGTATGGTGATGCAGTATCAATATTGTGTAGTACGATATTGTGATGCAGTATCAATATAGTAGAGTACAGTATGGTGATGCAGTATCAATATAGTAAAGTACGGTATTGTGGTGCAGTATCAATATTGTGTAGTACGGTATGGTGATGCAGTATCAATATTGTGTAGTACGGTATGGTGATGCAGTATCAATATTGTGTAGTACGGTATGACAGTGCAGTATAAATATAATATAGTACAACATGATGATGCAGTATCAATATAATGCAGTACAGTATGGAAATGCAGAATCTATATTGTGTAGTATGGTATGTCGATGCTGTATCAATATAGTGTTTAGTATGGTATGGTGATGCAGTACCAATATAGTGTAGTACGGTATGGTGATGCAGTATCAAAATTTTGTAGTACGGTATGATGAGGAAGTATCAATATAGTGTAGTGCGGTATGGTAATGTAGTACAAATATTGTGTAGTACGGCATAGTGGTGCATTTCACTATGGTACAATACGGTATGGTGACGCAATATCAATATAGTGTAGTGCGGTATGGTGTCGCAATATTATTATTGTGTAGTACAGAATTGTAGTGCAGTATTAATATTGTGTTATACGGTATGGTAGTGCAGTATCGATATTGTGGAGTAAGGTATGGTGATGCAGTATCAATATAATATATTACGGTATGGTAATGCAGTATCAATTTAGTGTACAGTACGATATGGTGATACAGTATCAATAAAGTGTAGTTACAGTATAGTGATGCAGTATCAATATTGTGTAGTACGGTATGGTGGTGCAGACTCAATATAGTGTAGTATGGTGTGATGATACAGTATAAATACATTGTAGTACGTTATCGTGATGCAGTAATATTAAAATCATGTAGTGCAGTATGGTGATGCAACATAATAATGATTGTTGTACATAGTGTCGTGAAAAAGTATTAATACTTATTAGTGTGATATGGTGATGCAGTATCAATATAATGTAGTATAATATTGTGTTTCAGAATCAATATTGCACAGTATGATATTGTATTGCAATACCAATAGTGTTGAGTACGGTATGGTGATGCAGTATCAATATTGTGTAGTACGATATGGTGATGCAGTATATATAATGTTTAGTACTGTATGGGGATGTAATATCAATAAAGTAAAGAACGGTATGGTGATGCAATATCAATACATTGTAGTACAGTATGGTGATGCAGTAACAATACATTGTAGTACAGTATGGTGATGCAGTAACATTAATAGGATGTAGTGCAGTATAGTGTTGCAACATAATAATAATTGTGGCACATACTATCGTGATGCAGTATTAATATTGATTAGTGTGACATGGTGATGCAGTATCAATATTGTGTAGTACGATATGGTGACGCAGTACCAATATTGTGCAGTACGGTATGGTGATGTAGTAACAATATATTGTAGTACAGTATGGTGATGCAGTACCAGTATTTTGTAGTTTATTATTGTGATGCAGTATCAATATTGTGAAGTTTGTTATGGTGATGCATTTTCAATATTGTGTAGTACGGTATGGTGATATAGTATCAATATTGTACAGTACGGGACGGTGATGCAGTATCAATATTGAGCACTGTGACATGGTGATGCAGAATCAATATTGTTCTGTACAGTATGGATATGCAATATCAATATTGTGTAGTATGGTATAGTGATGCAGTATCAATATTTTGCAATACGGTACAGTGATGCAGTATCAATATTGCGCAGTGTGATATAGTTATGTAGTATCAATATTGTTCAGTACGTTATGGTGATGTATTATCAATATTGTATAGTACGGTATGGTAAAGTAGTATCAATATTGTGCAGTACGTAATGGTGATGCAGTATCAATATTTTGCAGTATAGTACAGTATGGTGATGTAGTATTAATATTGGGTAGTACGTTATGGTGATGTAGTATCAATATTGTTCAGTACGTTATGGTGATGTATTATCAATATTGTATAGTACGGTATGGTAATGTAGTATCAATATTGTGCAGTACGTAATGTTGATGCAGTATCAATATTGTGCAGTATAGTACGGTATGGTGATGTAGTATCAATATTGTGTAGTACGTTATGATGATGTACTATCAAAACTCTGCAGTACGTTATGGTGATGCAGTATCAATATTGTGTAGTACGGTATGGTGATGTAGTATCAATATTGTGTAGTACGGTATGGTGATGTAGTATCATTATTGTGTAGTACGTTATGATGATGTACTATCAATACTCTGCAGTACGTTATGGTGATGCAGTATCAACATTGTGTAGTACGGTATGGTGATGCAGTATCAATATTGTGTAGTACGGTATGATGATGTAGTATCAAGATCGTGTAGTACGTTATGATGATGTACTATCAATACTCTGCAGTACGTTATGGTGATGCAGTATCGATATCGTGTAGTACGGTATGGTGATGTAGTATCATTATTATGTAGTACGGTATGATGATGTAGTATCAATATTGTGCAGTACGGTATGTTGATAAAGTATCAATATTGTGCAGTACGGTATGCTGAATCATCGCTAATATTTTGCAGTATGTTACTGAAATGTAGTATTAATATAGTGTAATACGGTACGGTGATGCAGTATCAATATTGTGCAGTACGGTATGGTGATGTACTATCAATATTGTGTAGTACGGCATAGTGATGCAATATTCATATTGTGCAGTACGGTATGGTGATGCCTCATCAATGTTGTGTAGTACGGTATGGTGATGCAGTATTAATATTGTGTAGTACGGTATATGATGCAGTATCAATATTGTAAGGTAAGCCCGGTCGTAATACTTGATACTGTTTTGTGCAGTTCTCGATGAGTTGCGTTCATAATGCTTGATGCTAATGAAGTATTAATAGTGTGGAGTATGGTATAGTGATCTTATTTTAATACAATTATAAAGACAGTGAATTTTAAGTTACACATGGAAGAAACATTTTAATTGTATATATATATATATACATACGTAACTCCATTATAAAAAAATCATAATGAGTGTTATCTCCCATCCTATATTTCATGAGTATTATTAAACACAATTTAATACAGTTCTCTTCTTATACTCATTTTTTTCTAATGCATACTCTTAACTAAATAATGATAACCCGTACAAGTATAATACTGACGATGTGTTAAATTATGTGCATTTGGCATGTAAGAAAAAATATAGATTACTCACTTTGTTGAGATAACTCGCGTAAACACAGTTCCTCGGAGTGGCAGTTTCTATCCGAAACAAGACCTTCATACTGTTACTCGCTGGAGCGGTTTACAATTCTGATGTTTACATTATTGTACAACGACTGTCGCCAACTATTACCCGCTGGTCTGTGCTGATTCATCGTGTTACACTTGAGGCAGGAGTAAGTATTACAGGCGTAATCCCACCATTGATTTTTGTTTTTTATTCTATAGTAAATAATAAAAGTTTGAAAGGCTTGTCATTCATAGATAACCCCAAATAAAATAATTCAAACTTACATTTTACTGTTTGTCTATCTCTGCACTACCAAACTATGATGAGAAAACTAGGGGTCATGTCAAGAGATTGTTTTTTCTGCTCAGGTGTGTACACTGTTGACAAAGTGAAAGTAGACTTCCCAAATCATGTATTCATACCTCAATTTCATAGCATCTTTATTTCTCAATTCACAATGCAAACCTGACAATGCTTTCAAAATGTTCAAAATACATCAATAATGCCGTTCAAATAAAAAAATATGAGCATTAAAATAAGGAAAAAGCATTTTTAAAGAAGCAGAAACAAGGGTTATTTATAACCGCCTTTATGCGACTACCCCACGAAAGCACTTCCTTTCCCCAATAGCGGTACTATGCCTACAATCAGACAAATGACAGAAGTAATAAATGTTCATTGTGGTCTACGTACAATTATCAAAATAAGAATAAGACAGACTTTTTACAAAATGACAATTTTTTTTTTATAAAAACAAACAAAAACACAAATGGAAACTTTGAAATGTCTTAAATTTTATGACAAATTGTCCGTGCATTTCTTATCTATTTTGTCTTCCTTTTTTCGCCTACTTTGTAAAATAACGGAAAACATATTGTTACAATACGCTTTAAAATAGCATTCAATGTAGTATTCGTACTCTTTGTCCAGACGTACATCCGAAGTTAAATTTTCAACGTAACTTAAGTCACCCAACGGAAGTTAAGCCGTAACACTTGATATGCGTCTTACGTTACAACTTACGTTAAGTTATCCTTGTCAGTTCAGAAAGTTCGCTTATATTACGTTTCCTTTGTATGACACAATTTTAAAAATTGGTCAACATTCAAAATTACATGTATATCTTTGTTTGATCTTTAGCTACCTAGATGTTAAACAGTTTAAGACGTGTTTTGATCCACAAAGGGTTCAGTCGAGTTTAACTGAGCTGAAGGACTGCAACATTGCGGATAATACAGAGGCGGTCGTTTTATGTATAATGTCGCTAGAGCCCCTGGAATACATCAATTTAACAATAAAAAAATATATAATTATTGATTTAACATGAAGTATGCAGTTTGAAATATAATCAAATAACGTACCAGAACGTAGAAAAGAAATATATGATACATAAATCCAATAAGATCTCACTTAAGAATTACCTCCCTTACATGGCGGTAGTAAGATGCTTAGCCCAAGTAATTAGAGCTGTGTAAAGCGGTTGGACATTATTTTTGTTGAAAATGCTTAAAATTGTCATATTTTTTGTGCATATGAGAACATTGGATTATTTTCATTATTTCTGATGACATGTGGGTACTGTTTGGTGAAATTATAACAGTTTAATGATGCGAAGTGATACACTGCAACAAATTATCAGAATTGTCACAATGAAGGGGTGTTCTCGCACCATCGAAATTGTAAAAAGCAACCCGTTTTTCTGCATAAATGGACAAACAGAGGACAATCTATGGGCACAAGTCACTTTTAGAACCATTAGTAGTGACGCTGCGCACGGTAAAGGTACTTATATAAGCAGTACTCGGAACGTATAACACTGTCTCCGAATACGTGACCGTTTTCGAAATTATACTAATTATAAATTAAATTAAAGGTCGTGAAACTTTTATTTCAGTCGAACGGTATAACATTATCTTTAAATCTTAATTTGACAATAAGTTACATTTAACGTTATTTCCCTGTGTACCGGCGTAACATTTATCATGGTTCCCGGCCTTAAACGCTATGTTTAAAAACGGTGCGAAAGGGCAGACGATAGTTCTATTCACTGGAGAAAGTGACATAATTTCGGAAATAACGTTTTTTGATTACAGTAAACTTAACTGCCATGACACAACTCGCGGATCATTTCGCACATGATAAATGTCCCGAAAAACAAACGATAGATAGAATCTTTATTTCCTCCATAATTAGAAAGTATATAATAACATATATACAAATTGCAGAAAATAATAACATATAAATGAACAATATACAATGAATTACAAGTGAAAAATGAACATACGATACGCCTAATATGATGGTCATGTTGTAAGAGTATTCATAACATGATGGATTTGTTAAAATAACTAAATAAATTATGATTTTATAAAAATCAGTATAGCTTTTAACTGTCACAAAGTATACCTTACACTAATATAAGTATATAATAACATTGTCCATCCATAATGAATCTTACCGAAATTAAATGCAGGACCCAGTGATAGACTAATGACACCGATGACCCTTTTGTATCTTACCGAAACGAATATAAGAAATTGATCATACACTGAGTAACAAACAGTAAACATTAGCAGTATCGATAAAAGTTATTTTAACATACTGTGAATTATCCCAATATTGGACAATAATATATCTTCAATCTGTTCAATGTCAGATAAATATTCATTAAGCTCGGAAAGCATTGCATAAATTCTGATCTTTAGGCGTTTTTTTAATAAATGAATTAAAGGCTTGAAGACCACAAGTCGATAGAATTGCGTCCCAAAGTTTATTTCTTCCGACAGTGTTTGCAATACAAAAATGAACAATAAGTAGTACTAAATTATCTACAAGCGTATTACATTTGTTACATAGCTGTACAGCTGTAAAATATTGCAATTTACTTAGTAGTAGACATAGACATAGACATAGACATATTTTATTAAGTAATATAGGCCTCCGGCCCAAAATACAACATGTAAATACATCATATAGAGTGACACAAATTAAATATTATACATTTATACAAGTCAACATTACAGAATTCACATATTAAAGTGAATATAAGCTTATAACATGCCATATAAATCCAAAAATAATAACATTTGTATTAGATCATTTCAGGTTTAAGCATTTCAAAAGTTTTATAAAGTAACAGATGTAACATATATTTTTGAAGATATATGATTTGAAATAAATGTAGCTATATATAAATCCAAAATTAACACTATAATGAACAAGACTATTAAATCATATCATGAATATTTATATTCAAAATAAAGTGAAACTATTTATACTGTCTAATTAATAATACAGTAGTTTACTCTTGTTAATATTTCTTTAAATGGGCAAATCTAGAATTTCTTTTCTTCTTTTAAAAGCATTTAAAAGATATATAGCAATACTGACAATGCTTTTCTCATCTTTCAAGCTAAATATTATGTAATACATGTTAAGCGATCTATTTCTTAACCAATTAGATTTGAAAAAAGTTTGTCTAAGATGTTCATACTCATTACATTCAAAGAAGAAGTGAAACTCATCTTCGACTACAGAAATATTATTTTTCATACATATAGGACAGAATCTTAAATTTTTATCTATTGATAAGTGTCTTCCCTTCTCGATCATTAAAGTATGGGTCGAACAACGAAAATTTGACAACGTTTTTCTTAAAATATATGATAAATCAATGTCTAAGTATGATTCTGAATACAGATGAGATTTAAAATGTTTATAATGCAGAGATTTAGGAGAATCATTTAGACCTGCGATCCATCTTTGTAAATAGCAGTCTTTAATGCGCGTTTTAAATAAATGAATAAAATTTATGTCATTTCCAACATCTTGGGCAAGCCAAGCATATCCAAATCCATATGTAAAAAGTAATTCTTTAATATGACTAGCCCAAGTTCTTCTGCCTGCTTCATCTAATTGTTTTAGCATTTTATAACATTGTTTAGGGTATCTATGGTTTTCCATACGTATAATTCTAAGCCAAAATTTTACACAGTTGGGAATATAAGTAATACATAACGGTAATCTTCCGCATTCTCCTAGCGCTAGAATATCAGATGTATTTTGTGATAAATTGCAATACTGTTTACAGAATTTGATTTGCACTTTTTCAATTTTTTCAACATACTTGTATCCCCAGATTTCAGAGCCATAACAAAGTATAGGTTTGACCATAGCATCAAATACTTTAAACATATCTACTGAATTTAGATGTCCAAATTTACGTTGAAATCTAAATAAACAGGCAACAGACTTAATACCTTGCAATGCCAACATTTCTTGCGTTTTTGACCATAGCAATTTTGGCGTGAAATAAACACCTAAATATTTATAAAATTTGACAACATCTATAGTTTCTCCACAATAAGTCCACTTTTCTGTAAGCTTGACGATGCCTCCATTTCTAAAAACAACAATTTTTGATTTATCGAGATTAATTTTCATATCAACAGATGCACAGAATTGTTCAATATAATTAATTTGTCTTTGAAGATGTACAACAGTATCTGAGAAACTTGAAACATCATCAGCAAACATTAAGGCTACTAACTCATTAATATCATCAGAAACAAATATACCACGATCACATTTAGAATGTAGACATGTAACTAAATCATTTATAAACATAGAAAAGATTATGGGGCTGGCCACACAGCCTTGCCTGGTTCCAATGTTACATGGGAAAAACTCAGTTAATCCATTATTAACCTTAACACATGATTTTAATTTGCTATACATAGACTGTAAAATTATTAAGAACTTTCCATCGACACCTTTTCTTGTAAAAGCATTCCATAGTTTTTGGTGTTGAATACTATCAAATGCTTTAGCAAAATCAACAAATATACAATAAAAACGTCCTTTTCTCTTAGAAAGATACTTTTGTCCTAAAGCCATTAAAGTAAATATGTTATCTATAGTGGTATACTTTTTCCTAAATCCTGCCTGTGACTCATCAATGACATCAAAAGTATCGCACCATTTAGTTAATCTATTACTTAATATGTGACAGAATATTTTACATAGGGAATCGATAAGTGAAATGCCTCGATAGTTATTTGGGTCATTTACTGGACCTTTTTTATGTAATGGTGTTATAATGCTTTCGCTCCAATTTTCAGGAAACGAACCTGAATCAAATATTTCATTAAAAAGTTGATTTAAAAACGGCAATATGTCATCAAGTGTATACTTATACATTTCTATTCATACTCCGCCAGGGCCTCCAGAACGGTTAGATTTTAAATGACGTATACTATCGATTATTTCTTGATTATATATAGGTTCGTTGAGGCTGCTAGAATCGTAATGTGTATTTTCAAAGATATTATCGTTATGCTCATCATCGTCATTTTCTCTTGAAATAAATAAACTTTTAAAATAATCGTGCCACTTTTCTGGTGTAATATCATTGTTTTGCTTATTACAATTTCCTTTTAATGTTTTCCAAAACACTTTAGAATTTTTTCGAGAACTAGCTAATTCGTTCCTTTTTTTCTTAGCTAATAGAGGCTTTTTGTTCAGACAGATAGATTTAAAATGATTCTTTTTTGTTTTATATGTAATAAGGTCTTTTCTATCATTCGTAATTCTAAAATATCGTAGTGCTCGTGATTTGTCAACTTTAGCAGAATTACAATCATGATCCCACCAGGAAGGTTGGGTTGAACTGTATTGTTTACAATTAGACTTTAATTTCATATTATCGCCGGCCTTTTTAAAAACATCAATAAAATCGGGTATATATGAACTGAGAGAACGATAATTACGGTTACTTATTATTTCATTAAAGGAACGGAAATTATCACAAAACTTAACATAAAAATCATCTTTTAACTCCTCTTTCCATTTATATTTTTGCCAAGTACGCAAATTTGAACTATCAATATTATTAAAGGACTGGTTATATGAACAGGATTTAAAACAAAACTGACAATGAAGGGAGAAATGTACAGAGTAATCCTTATCCCCAATTTTAAAATCAGTAATAAACTTAAATAAGCTGGATGAAGCTATCATATAGTCAACAATGCTTGCCCCATTGTTGGCAAAACATGTAAAATTACCATCCATATCACTAAATAGACGGCCATTTAAAGTATGAACATCGTACGTACAACATAACTCAATTAGTGACAAACCAAAACGATTATAATTTTCATCTTTAGATTTTCTTGGAGTCGAAAAATTGTCAGACGGGTAGTCAACATCATTGCCAAATATATATGAAATATCATCATCTGGAATGTAATCATTAAAATCTTTAATTCTAGAATTAAGATCACCAGACAAGAACAATTCTGCATTAGGGTATTCAGCGATAATATTATTAATCTTATTATTAAGTATTTCAATACCATTATTGTCATTTTCATCATAAATAGGTGAGTTTCAGGCGACACATATGTAAAAATAAAGACAATATCATTTACATTACGGAACAATGAACTATTAAACAATAAAACAACACATTCTGTGAATGTATTAAAATACGTTGAACAAGTCCATCTTTTATCAAAAAGTCTTTAACATATACTGAAACACCTCCAGAACCTCGGTTTGCTGACTTCTTTTTCGACCGAGAATAACCGAAATGAGTGTAACCGGGTAGATCAATCGCATCATCATGAACAGTCCACGTCTCAAATAAACCAATTATTTCAAAGGATGAAACATACGATTGAAAGTCAATGTCATTTTGATATTTTAAAAGACCCTCGATATTCCAACTGCATATATTAAGATAAAGTAGCTTTATCTGAATATTATCCCGATCGTTATTAACAAATTCTGAATGAATATCATCATTTTTCAATTGGGTATCGCAGAGACGCGTTTCAGTCAACAATTCATTATGGATGATAGAAACATTTTCAGAACAGTTAACAATATTGGAGTCTGGAAACTGTTCATTGTAAGTAAACGTTTTATCATGAACTCAGGGGCTTTGGCCAACGCGTTACTTAAACGCCGGAACAGGACGTTCTCTCGTCTCATCGTAAACGTATGCGTTGCCATTGACAACGAGTTTATCAAAACGCAAAAATGCATTTTTTCCACTATCAATAGATTCCTTTAGGAATGGAATCAACGCAGATCTCATTTTCCTGACCCTGTCTGGGAAGTCCTCACTCACTCGCACACGGGATAATTCACCTGCTGTTGCTCCGATGTTGTCGCTATCGACGTTATCACTAGGCCGCGCTTCTCGCACAGATTTACGTATTTCACGATAACGCTTGATGATACGATCTTTGTCCTTATAGAACGAAAATTTTAACGATTATAGGCCGTGGTTTATTTTTCCCTGGAAGTCGATGGGCACGCTTAATACTCATATTGGGTTCGTCGATCTTAAGTTCAGTTTTAATATAATTTCTTATTTTTTCCTCTGATTGTTCCCAAGTTTCATTATTAGATTCCTCGATATCATAGAACTTTAAATTTTGTCTTCTTGATTGACCTTCTAATTGGTCTAGTTTAGATGATGTTTCTTTCGCAGATAATTCCAATTCCGAGACGTTGACTGCTAGGGTATTAACAGTTTTGGTTAGTTTTAAATTTTGGTCATGTAGCTTTTTATTTTCTTTTTTAAGGTCATTGACTGACTTTTCCAATTTATCAAACTTTTTATTTAAATTCTGACAGTTTTTTTGTATATCAAGTAGTATAGTCATTGATAGGTTTTCATTTTGACTAGGTCGAACGGTTATATCATGTTCCAATTGTGGCTCTATTTGTTCATAGTCTAGATCCATACTGCTTGCACTCGAGGGATTATTAGATCTGCATTCAGGCGAACGTTGTGAGGAACTAGCGTTCAGTGAGTTTGGACTGGACGGCGGTTGTGGGGTTCTAAGCCATGAGCTTAATGCTGGCTGATCATTAAAAAGACGTGTAGACCTTCGTGTTTGTGGCGTGTCAGACGACTGGGAGAAATAATCAGGACCTCTTTGAGCGCTAACAGAGTCTCTTGCCTGGCCTCTAGTTTTACCACGACGTCCACCAACACCGCGCGGATTACCCCCATTAGGTCCGGGATTCTGTTCTACACAGTGCATAGCCAATAGAAGGAATAATACAATCCGTATACTCAGAGATACACAGGAACGACTTACAATCAATACCTGCAATGCTGTTTTACATTTTACAGGCTGAGAAAAGCACCCAATTCTACAGCGCCACATTTCAATTGAAACACCCATGACGGGCCTCACTAAATTTTTGAACGTAGTAGTGTCTAGTAGTGTCAATAAATAACTTATATAATCTATAGCCGCTTGATACGGGTGATTGGTCACTATTTCACTATGTAAAATTGAATTAGCTCTCACAAAAGCAAAGTACTGTTTTTTTATCACAATTTATGGCATACGTAGATAAAAAGTATATTCAAAATGTCATACATGAAGTCTTCAAAATACCTGTAACTTGAAAATGTTATTAATTTCACTTTTAAGTTTTTTAATTCTCCGTGCAGAAAATAAACAACAATCGCCAAGGGAGGTCACTCTAA
This sequence comes from Panopea generosa, assembly GCA_029582155.1. Classification (NCBI taxonomy): domain Eukaryota; kingdom Metazoa; phylum Mollusca; class Bivalvia; order Adapedonta; family Hiatellidae; genus Panopea; species Panopea generosa. The sequence goes on from CM055898.1 coordinate 26,193,213, forward strand.
GTAAGACTGCTGTAAAACATTGTGCTTTTACATACTGATTTTTCCTACTTAATTGCCATAAGAAGCAAGGTCTATTTATGTTAAACATATTCATGACATATGATGGACCCATCTTGTCACCTAACCTCATTAACATTGTATTTGAGTAATGTATTAGCACTTTCTGTCTTAGAATTTATTTCCATGCATACTGGGATGGAAATATTGCCGTTTAAGAATAACTAACCAAATAATTATATAGATCATACTTCGTTAATATTCTATAGATATCAGGAATAAAACCTAATGTTTGTTTATCATCACTAAGATATTTAAACAGACGATTAACAAATAACTGCTTAGCAATATACTTATTCGGAAGTCTGCATAATTGACCAAAGAATTGTAGCTTCCTGTAGTCAATTTCCGTTTCAAGTGAAGTTACACCAAATTAGCTTAAAGCAAAATCCGTATTTACATATTGTGGGATATTTTGGATAAATTTTATGCAATTATATGTCCTCGTTCTAGTTGTATAATATTTGATTTGGCTTATACATTCCATAATTCACAACTATATAGGGATTTTGGTAAAACGATTGACTTATATATTGGTAATGATGTCAAGGGATTAAGACCGTGCGGATGTAAGCCACTATTAATAAGACTTAAAAAAAGTCCATGTAACTTATTATTTGACTGTCGAACATAATCACTAATACACATGTATTTGTCACATATAATTCCTAGATGTGTATAATTTTCTGTTTCATGAATAATGTTACTAGATCCTAGTTTCCGTGACCTGCAATTTTTATCAGAGTTATGTTTGGATTCATTAAAAACAACAATAGCACATTTTAATGGATTATAATCATATCTCCATTTTGTTGAATTTATGTACCAAATATCTAGCATTTTGTCTATACCTGACTTTGAATACGATACAAGAACCATATCATCCGCAACGGTAGGGGCACAAACCTTCAAGTTGAAAATACACAACCCAAGATCGCTACTTTCTATGTATTTTATCAGACAATCAATGAAATGAATTTATAATGTTGGTGAGCTTTTACCCCCTTGTCTTGTTCCTTAAAGAACATTAAACCACTCAGAAACCGACCCTTGGTTTCGTAGGCAGCTTTGCATATTACGATACATATAAAAGAATGACATAAATATATAGTTTGTAACGCCGCTATCTAACAATTTGAGCATAAGTCCATTATGCCACATCCTATCAAAAGCCTGACGAGCATCTAAAAAACAAACAAAAACCTTGCTCTTGTGCTCCCTGCCATATAAAATACATTCTTTTATTGCGAAGGAAGTCATCAAACATCCGAGTCCTTCATGAACCCCCCTTGTAGGTAACTTAAATTAGAAAGAAGTTTTTGTTTGGAACGTGAAAGAAGTATATTTTCATATAGTTTAAGAGCAGTAAGGGTTAATGTGATTGCTCTATAATTATTGGGATCATCCTTACGTTAACCTCCGCCTTTATGTAATGTTATAATGACGCGTTTGGTTTGGTGGTATGTAACATTGGGTCAGCATAGCTGTATATAGTTTTGCTTATGTATTAATAACTATATTTCCGCCAAAAATGTAGTGTTCGTAAGAAAAATTATCAATCCCACTAGCTTTGCCGCGTTTACACTATGCAGTTGCGGTTTTTACTTCTTCCTTTGACACATTAATGAGGTCATCAATACAAAATCTAGACTGCGATAAAACACAGTTTATTTTTTCGTCAACTGATGCTTTCCAAATATCATCATAATTACTATCAACTGACGGGGTATATAACAATTCAAAATATTGTTTCCATTGCTCTGTAATACTGTCGTTATCCCTATACATTACGCCATTGAATTTTATTTCAGAGCCTGTTCAACTTGGTGACCGTTTTCTTCGCGTATTCACTAATTTCCACAATTGTTCTTTATCAAGTTCAGCAGTTGTGTCAATTTCTTCATCAAGATTTTTTAAATACTCATTGGCGAAATACCTGTGTTTTTTTCTGAAATTACATTTTGCTGTTTTATAACTTTTATAAGAAAATGTGATTGATCTCTTGGTCTATCATTTTGAATCCAGGTCTTCCGTTTTTCTAACATGACTTTAAGTAAATTAGATAACTCTGAATTCTAATACGGTTTTAAAAAGTGTTTAGATCCCGTCTTCCGAAAACACGTATCTGAACAAGAAACAACAGTCTCGCTTAAAATTTTATACATATTATCAATATATTTGTATTTTTATGACTTGGCGACCCCGCAACTTACATTGTTTTTCTTAACAAAGTAATGTTTTAAATACGTTTAATGTGAGTGAAGAAGAAGCGGTAGAAGAAGAAAACGATGTAAAAGAATAAGAAGGAAAATAAAAAGGAGGAAGAATAAGATTATAAATCAACACATACGGTCTCTTGCAACACTGTTGACTGCTAGTCGAGCTCTCTTATTGGAACACGTATTGCTGTCTTTAACAAGGTGGACCATTCTGCAGCCATCAATCAACCAGCCGATACCGAACAGTCCAATTGTAAAGAAGTAAAAAAATCCCCACTGTGGTCGTTCCAAATAGAAATGATGGTCTCCGATGACACCTGGAAAGTCAATAATTGTTTTGGCGCATGTTTCAGCTTTATATTAGAATTGCGACAATCTGAGAAGTAAAACAAGTTTTACACCATCATCTGACTTATTAAATGAGGAAAATAATGCATTCTTTAAGATATTTTGAAATATCAAATTATTATTGATATCAGAAATATATTGACTTTCGAAAATAAACAACACTCTCGTGTTGTGAGAGTCACGGAACTGTGTGTTGGTTTAAATTTGAACAGCAAATTAAACTAAAGCTTATTATATTTTTAGATAACTATGATAATACTAATTATAATAGTCACAATAAATAAAAAAAAATTAAAGCATAACGTAAATTTGAATGTTGAAGGTTTAACTATTGACAAAAGATCAAGCGATCATTTTGTGAATTTAATTACAATTATGAAGTTATGTTTTAGCGAGACATGGACTAACAAAAGTACAGGTATCGACCTCAAAGGGAATAGTAACCCTATTCATCCGGAAAAACGCTCTAGCGGTGGTATCATCATTTATATAAAAAAAAATAATATTGATGAAGATATTTATTTGACAGTAACATACATAGCGCTAGAAAATTATCTTGCTCATAATATGTATGAAATGGACATTTTTAGAAAAATTGAACAAGATTTAGGGAAAGTATTTATAATATTATGGTGATATAAATAGTAGAACACCATTAAAAACGATCACATACATAATGGCAGAAACATTGAACAATTTGATTTTCTCGAAATATAGAAGCCAATACCTCGTGAGGTCTCAGACTTAGTATCAAACGTTATTGTGTATTGATCTATGCAAATCAACGAATTTACGTATTGCAAATGGCAGATTACACATGGATAAAAGTTTAGGTAAAATGTGCATAATGGTCAAAGTCGAGTTAAACTACCCGTTAAAGGCCAAAACATACTTTGACACACTTTTAGATTTTTGTGTTCACAAGTTTAATGAATTCTTCAATCAAGCCCTAATCACCTTTTCATTCGATAAACTCATATTTCGCTAAAATACATTTTTTACAAGTGGAAACCCGAATTTAACGGTTTTATAAATGTTTTTTCTCAAGGAATAAATTTACTAGAACAGTCGCTATTAGATGGACTAGGTAAGAACTGTAGTACTGATGAATTTGTATCGAACCTCTTCATCTTCGTGACTTCATCGACAAAAATGCAAATAAATATTAATTTTTTCTAGCATACTGTTAAAACTTCGTGTTATTATTTTTGTCAACTCAAAATTATTCTAAGTGGTTTAATGATGTAAAACTCGCCTTTCACTATATAAGGAATCTATCTTATTGTATAATATAAATAAAACAGATGCTAACAGGTAGTTGGTATCACAATAGAAAAATAATTACAAATAGTATTGCAGAAAATGCAAATATGCGTAATCGGAATTTATGATATAAAATAAACAAAATGAGACGTAAGCGGCCAAAAGAATTCCGGAACATGCTTAAAATACAGACTATTGGTAACCACTGGGCAACTTCTCTGATCACTTTATATGTTTAAGTTACAAAATTTATAAAGAAATCTTGAATCTTTAAAAACTTATCATCGGATGTCACTATAAATCCAGACAACGAATGCAAGGATTAGATAATTTCGATGACTTGATAATCCTAGTACTTTTTCTGAATTAGATAATCCCATTAATAAGAAAAAAAATAATTTGATTTCTGCGGCGAGAAGTTTTGGAACGAATAAGTCAAGCTCACTGGATAATATGCTTTATAAGTACTGTAAAGAGAGCATCGATCTGACAGCGAAGTCGCTGGAGCTTTTATTTAATCATATTTTGAATACAAATAACTTTCCGAAAAGTTGGTCAAAATAGATCATTATCCCATTGCAATAAAAGGGAGCATGAGCGATCCCTATAATTACCATGGGATCACTTTGATAAGCTGTTTAGCCGGACTATTTACCGTTATATTCAATGAACGGCTTAAAAAAGTATCATCACAAAACGACATTTTAACTGATGTGCAGTTCGGATTTAAAGCAAATTAAAGTACAACAGATGCAATTTTTATACTTAACTATTTTATCGAAAAGAATATCAATTAAAAGAAATAATAACATGGTTGTTTCGTCAATTTTAAACACAAACTTTGACTTGATATACCGAAACGGGCATTGGTTTTAACTAATCAAACCTGGTACAGATGGTAAAATGTAAAATCTACTCAGGTCTATATGTATAACGACATTAAATTGATGTGTTAAACACTTGAATACTCTGTCAGATTTTTTTGATTGAGGAGTAGGGTTATTGCAAGGGGAAAACCCTAACCAGTATTTTCTCCTTAATTTTAAATGACATTGAGTTATCTTTTCAGAGTAACACCGATTAAGGAATAACACTATAGAGCAGTTATCATGCTATCTTTTGATGTTTGCCGATGATGTAGTGTTATGTTCAGAAACAAAAAAAAAAACGGTATTACTAGCGTCACTTGATAATCTATAAAAACATTGCAACAAATGGAGTTTAACAGTTATACAGAAAAAAACAAAGATTGTTGTATTTCGAAAAGGCAGGAGTGATAAATGGACATATTCCAGGACAGAAATAGGGAAAGTCAATAGTTTTAATTATCTAGGTATAGTAATGTCAAGTGGAGGATCGTCTATTTGGTAAAGCATTGCGTGCAATGAGCACATTGCTTAGCTATAACAAAAAATATGAAACCTGTCAATATAATGTTTAACATATTTAATTTATACGTTGTATCTGTCTTAAAGTATGGTTTTCGCAACCATACTTTACGAAATACGGGGTTTCGATAAACCAGAGACGGTGCACAGAGATTTTTTATTATAACGGACGCTTAAACTTGTGTACAAATAGTTTATCTTTATACTCAGAAACGGGTAGATTCCCACGGTATAATGAAAGGTGTATACGAATAATAAACTTCTGGCTTAATTTACACAACATAAAAAGCTGAAAGTGTGTTTCTAACATAAGGTGGTATAGTTCTGCAACTTATCTAGTTAACTATTGCAAAAACTATCGAGTTATATAGTTAACTAACGCGATAAATTTCAAGTTACGATAAATTTCTTAACGCGAAAAGATGCCAATTACTGCTTTGCAACTGCCACCACATATCTACTTAGCTAACTGGATAACTAAATAATGTTCGTGTTACCAACCAGTTATTTAATATTCGGAATACTTTGGTTTTTACTCAATAAATCACAAAGCATTACCTTTTTCTCAGAAAGGGCCGAGTGGTTACGATAGGTTGTAAAGCAGCGCAGATGGTTGAGGGAAGTTAAAATATAACTTAGGATGTTAACTTTATTTTAATGCTGAGACCATATAGATTATGTGTTGTCTAGTATATTTTCTAATGTTTTTAGTCTAATAAGCTTGGTTTAAATTTCCATTAGCCGGTATCTATTGTTTTGTGATATAGCTTTTTATTGTATTGCTTCGTTTCTTGTGGATTTTGTTACATTAATGAAATGTTTTGTCCTACCGGCAACGGCTGAAGGCGGTAGTGATTGAAGATAAACACTTGGTGTAAATTTCAGCCATTGTATTTCAATTTGTATATTCAATAAACGTAATGATACAACATAAATAGTAAATAACAGTATATACACTGTCATAGAATCATATAAGTGTAACAGGAAAAAAACACTTGTGCATCGCATGTCCGCAGATATACACTATAGTAATATAGTACAGAGTTGCATAGTCACTGCTATTTAACATATTTGTCTGAAGTTGTTATTGTTCCTGTTTGAAGTTAAAATGACAAAAATGTTAGTTCGAACTCCTGATTAAGCTTTACGCACGTTCGCAGAATCCACGCGTCGCGCCTAGCCTCCGAAACCGCTGCATTACTTAAAAACTACAATGTGAATGTTGAAATTCGAAAACTAAAGAATGCAACTAAGGTACGCTGCGACTAACTCCCCACCCGTTAACTAATATTTTATAACTAAAACGTGTTTAATGAACTTTACCATGTTACTAGCACATGTGGTCTATAGTAACCAATTAAAAACAAAAATTTGGTGGGTATTTTTGATCTTAGAAACACTCCCCTAGGAAGAAATTTGGATTAATTGTAAAGCTGATGGCTTTCCAAAAAGAACAGATAAATGAATAAAGTGGTCATCACAGGTACGATAAACGGATATATTTTGCTAAATGAATTAACGTGTATAAATGTAACAGGCTGATAAAACAAGAACATTAAAACATGAATCTACATAAAAAAAAAAAAAATTCAATATTTGAATAAAACGCTTTCCATATATGTTCATTGTAAGATATACTTACAGATGTAACACTCTTTTCGGATTTATAACACTACCTTGGTAGTCTTCTGGTTATCCATTTAACAAGTAAGTGTCAAGTCCTGTTGTGGATCTTTGAAAATTATGGATCTTGTTTTATTCTGTTATTTTTGTTTGTTTCTTTTTTTTTACATTTTACAAAACGCCTCACACTGTAATATTCGGGAGAACGCAAGTTCGTATGTCAGGCTTTTCTTGTCCGGACTACTCAAACTTAGGTACTCTTCAGATTTTCATTAAACTTGGTAAGAAATATCTGTATGAAGTCGAATTGCTAGTGATGTCAAGGTGTTTATGTTCATCAGTTTTTAACAGAGCAATTGCTCTTTAAATACGTTTAATGAACGAATATAATTATTGTCAAGACTTACTCCATAGCATAATTTGAGAAATCTTTGTTGAAAAGATCAGTATAACGTCTAGTGGCACATACACAGCGAGGGCATCGTTGTCAATAAACGCATTTCTACCATAGTTTGTAGTATATTTATTGTTAAACAATATATAGTTTATTGTTTAGTCGTTATTTATTAACCAGACTTTCTAATAGTACTTTTGATTAAAGATGCCTTGTCAGAAATTTAGTTTTAAATTGGCGTTAGCCATTTACAAGACATCTGTCTGGTAGTTTGGTAAATGACAAATTACTAAATGGAGAACTAATCAAACTTTCACCTGACATGTTTAACAATAAACATTTATATAAACTATATCCCAAAAACAACAGGTACCCACTAATGGCAATGTAAACCAAGCTACATTGGCTAAGAAAATAAGAAGATGTACTAGACAACACATGTACATGTATATACATGTACTATATTTGAATTGGTGCATTTAAACAGATTATTTAAAAAAAAAATGCATAAGCTTTCTTGTCAGAAACCATCATGTACGAGGTACTTTTACTGGTTTCAGAAATCATTCTAAATGTATAACAATAGTCATAATAATGCCGAAAGTTTGTGACTTATTTTTGTCTTTTAAGACAAACACGTCTTACTTAATTATAGGCTTCAAATTTCTTTTACACTTGAACTGCATCAAACGAGCATACATGGTCAAGTGTGGTCATTTGTGTAACCAAAAATAAAAATATGGCTATTTAAAAAATTAAACGAACAATTAGCTGAGTCATTTCAATGTATTTATAAATGATTATGCTCTGCAAATGAACAAACACTATACTAAAATCGGACAACTTTGGCACTATTACTCTTAATAGCGAAACGATTCCGGGCACATTCCGACATCTAACAATGTCACACATACATTTACTTGAAACTTGTTAATTTAAATAAAATGGCTGTGGCATTGCATTCATCTTAACCTAACTGAACTCAATCCAGTTTTGCCATACATTTATTGCGAACAATGTTTAAGGTTGATCACGGTGTTTCTATCGGAATTTCGACGTCTGGCATAAATTATCACAAATATTTACACTTGAAAAGGTTCTGGTGCAAGTATTGGATTTCACATTATTTATATTTTACTAATTTCACTATAATATGATTTAATATAATTTTTTTTCATCAATTCGAACTTAACTAAAATGAAACACTTAAAAAAAACATTTACTAGTGATTTCGGACGACGTCAAGAAAACGTCGTACTTTACGTTAATATCATATGACGTTTTCTTGACGTCATCCGAAATAGCAGGCAAACGTCGTGTGTATGTAAGTGTTTTATTTTTAATTTGAATTTATGGAAATTACAAGCGTTAACACCCCCTCTTTTGTATTCAGTTATACTGCAATGAAATGACAATAAAATATAATATATGTGCAATTCAAGAACTTGTACCAGTGCATTTCGCAATCCGTCGTGAATGTTCAAAATTTGTTGTTTTTAAACCCCGCGTTTTAATCAATCCCGTCGTAATAATAAGATGTAAAAGTAACACAACTAGAATCTTATCTGTATAAAAGTGATAATCTTATCAACGGATAAAATAAATAATTTACAATATTACTAAATGAATTATGAATAAATATTGAGCATTTTAAAGGGCAAAAACGGCGAAAATCGTCCGAAACATACGAACCGCAGGAGATGTCAACCAGAAACTATAAACAAAAACAAAGTTAAAACGAAAGCTGATACTTCATAATATAAGTGTACAGATTATCAATAATTTAACGCCAGATGTAAAAAATAATCAGGTAGGAATACCGCGAACTATCTTAAATTAATAAAACTATATTAATGTTCGTGGAAGGGTGAAGTAAATAGCGTTCTGGGTCGTAGTTGCCTCTTTTCAAAAAGAACATCGTATCGTAAATTACTCATTTGTTCACACCATTTAAAGACTTTATTTTCAAAATTTCACAGGACACAATCGATCAATCTGCTTAATCGATCGTCATATTTCCCTTCAAGAAATGCGAAAAAGGAACGCAACAATGATATGCATACTAGTTATAGAAATCAGGTTGTTTGTAATAGTTGAAGGTGGATAGTTTAGTCATACCTTTGGGTAAGAAGGTAAGCATGTAGGTAGGTAGATAGATAGTTAACGTCTCACATACCAATTATTTTTACACTGTTCTATATATCGAGAAATGCACATTTGGTTCAATGAAAACATTACCAATGATTCTAAAAGTGTAATGTTTCCATAGATAGTCATCTGTCTCTCAAAAGAATGCAGAAAAACCATGGGTCCGGGTTGATTTCATTGCTTTTCACCATTTTAATGGGTGTTATTTGGTAATTTTGTTCAATTCTCGCAGTGTACCGCTACGCATCTTCAAAATATTATATCTTCACGCAACAGCATCAAGTGCCAGCCAAACTTGGCAAAACTTATGGCAACCTTCCATTCTTCACATTTGCAGAAGAAAAGGGTCATTTTAAGCATTTCCAAAATAAAATGACCAACCAATTTGCACAACTCTAATTTTTTGAGAATATTAATTTTGCTACCGTCGTGTAAGGAAGATATGTGAGACCTGGAGAGTAGACCAGTTCATATCAACTCATCCAAACTGTTGTAGAACAAACTTGCACTTTTTGCCAACATAAAAAAAACAATAAAAAGCCATTTCAGGAAAGCTATTCCTTATGCTTAATGTTAATTTCTGAAATCATATAAACTGAAAACGCTTTTATTTTAAATTTACTGGTGACGGACGCAGGAAGGCGAAACTGGCAATGGAGTCTACCAGTTACCATAAGCAATATTGTTACTGATGGGGGCAGTAACGGGTTAAGGGAGCAAATGCCGCACAGATGGCCTAATGCAGAAAGTCGATGGAACGAATGGCTGACGTTGTTCACCTCATAAAAACATTGAAACTAAATAAACCTGACAGCATTTTCTTCCGAAATGTTCCCTCTTGAACCAAGCGTGACCGCACTTACGTGTTTACCGTGTTCAATATGAGATTAAAGGTTTACAGAAAAAATATGACTTTGCTGCAAGAGAAGAGTGAGAATGTAAAAAACAGCCAAAATAGTCTGTTACGCAGATATACTTATAAAAACACGCAGCAGGTTTTCAATGTGTTGCGGTGTTTATGCTAAAATGCAAGCTTCTCATAATTCAGGCTGAGGATATAAATGAAATTACCTCAATGTTTGAATGTACGCCTTGGAAAGAAACGCTGCCTATAAGACACGATAAGACACGCATGACCAATAAATTTAACCCAAAAGATGTAACATACCGTCGTAATACCAAAGGCAGAAAATTAAGTGCTGCAGCTCGATTAAATGATGGACGAGTAAATTCATCGACAGAAAAAAGTTAATGCAGCAGGTGAGCCTTTCCCAACAAATACAAAAGTTTTGCATTAATTTGAAAAAGGCATAACAAAAACATTAACGACAAAAGTTCGCTGGCTAACAAAAACGCACGGTTTAAACGAAAAGTGATACAATTTTAGCAATATGATGCTGACCGTCAGCATAAAAAACTATCCACCTGACCTCCTTGGCTAGTAATAGAGGCTGAGACTTTTTCTTTGGCGTTAACTTTTTTTTTTGTCAAGGGTGGCAATGGTATGAAATATGCATAAAACACTATAGAAGTAGAACAAATTCACACACGCGTTAACTCATCTGAAGCATGCAGTGTTGATACTATGTCCTAGAAAAATACAGTGTTATGGTGTGGGCACATTTTTGTCTTTTCAAGTTGACTGCAATGGACTCTGGGCTCAAATTGCCAAACCTCAGACAAAGGCTGTTATGGCACAGATAAGAAACATCCTCACTCTGAGGTAGCTCTGAGACATATTTCACATACATGTACTATGCTCTGTCGGCTAATAGGGTCTTCAATTTGTTGGATCCCTCTAACAAAAGTGACTGCCTCCCATACTCTATGATATTTTTTACCACAAACATGCCTGTTCAGGCTCAATTGATTGTCTGCTGTAAAGCATATACTCAGTAGGACTTGATCTCCCATAGTCAATTTTGCACTGAAAAATCATCAGATATTTATTAAAATCCGTTCTGTTATTTCCAAATTTCACTTTTTAATGTTAAAACACAGAACTTTGATAATTAGAATACGCTTCTTCAAACAAACACAAAATGACACAGCGTCTGCTGTTCCAGATAAGGGTTGCTGAACATCTCACAAACCAAAATTTTTACACTGTTCTACATATAGAGAAATGCACTTCTGGATCCGTGAACAAATTACCAATGATTCTAAAAGTGTAATGTTTCTGTAGATAGTCAACTGTCACTCCGAAAATGCAGGGTAAACATAGTGTTGACCAGATTGCTTTTTCATAATTTTGATGGTTTGATGAAATTCCATCATTTTTGACAATTATGTTCAATTCTTGCGGTGTGTCACTACGCATCTTAAAAATATTATATCTTCATATAACAGCATCCAGTGTCAACTAAACTTCGCAAATCTCATGACAACATTTCATTCGTCTCATCTGTAAAAAAACACAATCATTTTAAGCATTTTTAAAAAAACAATATGACCAACAAATTTACACAGCTCTAATTTCTCGAGCGTGTGAGGGGTTAACTGATGAGACCTTAAAAGTTTATACTGTAGTTAGTTTTACATATAGGTAGGTTTGTAGAATATACGGTATGAAAACATGTAGGAGTATTCTTAGAGCAGCGTGTAGTTATGTAGACATATTAAACTGTTGGTATACATTGAAGACATGTAGGTATAAGTAGGTTGAAATATATTATGTACATATATGTAGATAGGGAAACATGTCGGATTGTTCTTAAACCAGTGTGTAGATTTTTAAGTTTGTAAAATCTTTATATACCTCGATGTAGGCATACTGGTAGACGTGTAGGTAGGTTGAAAGTCATGTATTGGTAAACATGTAGGTAGGTTGGTAGAGGTGGAGGAAAGTATATGTACTTGTATGTATGTAAGTACACATGGAGGAATATTGGTAGACGTGTAGGTAGTTTGATAGCCATATAGGTTTATTGGTAAACATGTAGGTAGGTTGGTAGAGGTGAATGAAAGTCTATGTCCACGATTATATATAGGTAGGTAAACATGTAGGAATATTCGTGTATACACGTAAGTTGACATGTAGATAGGTTGATAGATCTGCAGACATGTTTGTAAACATGTAAGATGGTTGACAAACATGTATGTAGGTATGTTTGTAGGCATGTAGGTAGTATGGCAGACATGTAAATAGACTGATAGACGGCATGTAGGCAGACGTTTTTCACGGTAGACTTGACGGTAGATGGATAACGTTTGGCAAATGTGTACGTATGTTAATGAGTCTGTAGATATGCAGATATGCTGATAGACATGTATTGGGTTGGTTTATAGGCATGTAGGAAGTTAGGTAGACATGTAGGCAGACGTATTGCATGGTAGACTTACTTGAAGGTAGATGGATATAACTGACAAATGTAGATGTGCAGATAAGATATTAGACGTGAGGACATATTTGTATATTGGTTGATAGACTGGTATACCTGTAGGTAAGTTAACTGTAGATATGCAAGCAGACATATATACAATAGGTAGTAAGGTTGGTAGATCAGTAGTACGTTGGCAGACATGTAGATATTTAAGCTGATATGTGGAATGTGTGATATGTCTGTAGATGTTAGGTATGTGAGCTATATATGCGGGTATATTGATAGACATGTAGATATGTTAGTAAACCTGAATGTTGATATATTCTATAGGTAGTAAGGTTGGTGGATCAGTAGTACGTTGGCAGACATGTATGTAAGTAGACATGTGGGAAGTGTGATAGACCTGTAGATGGTTTTTATGTCAATGAACCTGTCGATAGGTCAGTAAACCTATGAGTAGGTATATAATATTTGTAGACATGTAGCTAGACATGTACAAAGTTTGATAGATTGTATATTTGAGGGAATTTTGATGGACATATACCTGTAGATAAGTTAGTAAATCTGTATGTAGGTATATAATGTAGGTAGTGATGTTGGTATATCAGTAGATACCTCTACAGACATGTGTGATGTGTGATAGACATGTAGATGTGCGGGTATGTTGGTAGACATGTAGATAGGTAGACGCCCTATATGTAGGTATATAATGTAGATAGTAATGTTGGTAGATCAGTAGGTACGGATAGGTTAGTAACCCTATATATAGGTATATAATGTTGGTAGAACATTAGGTACGTCAACAGTCATGTGGGAAGTGTGATAGACCTGTATATGTACAGGCATGTTGATAGACATGTGGATAGTTAATAATCCTAATTGTAGGTAGACATGTAGTTATGTTGATGAACATGTACGGAGGTCGGTTGACATTAAGGTAAAATGGTAGACATGTAAGTGTACTTAAAAGTCGACGTCCTGATAGACATGTGGTTGATAATTGTACCAGAGGGTAGGTTGATAGATATATAGGTAGAATAAATCACGTAAAAGTATTGACAAACGTAAAGAAATGAAGTTATGTTTACAGACATGTAGATAAGTTATATATACCAGTACAAAAATCATATACTTCCACATTAAAGAAATTATCTTTATACAAGACAAAACAAATCGAGATACCTGTGTATGAAGAGTGTATGTGTGCCAACGTAAGTTTCACTCACCTGGCAACTGTGTATGTGTGTCAGGGTAGGTTTCACTCACCTGACACCTGTGTATGTGTGTCAAAGTAAGTTTTACTCACCTGGTACCTGTTTATGTAGAGAATATGTGTGTCAAGGTAAGTTTTACTCACCTGGCACCTGTTTATGATGAGTGTATGTGTGTGTTAAGGTAAGTTTCACTCACCTGACACCTATGTGTGTGTGTGTGTGTGTGTGTGTGTGTGTGTGTGTGTGTCAAGGTAATTTTTACTCAGCCAGATAGCTGCAGATGTGTTTGATCAGGTTTAACAACAAAAGAAAGATAATACATATACTAGTATTACTTAGATATTCAAATTTTAATTTATAGCTATGGAAATATATTTTACTATAAAATACTTTTATATTAAGTAATGGAAATTAAATATTTTCTGCACATCAAAATTGATATTGATTGATGAAATTCTATACTAACTGTTGTGATATATTTTTTTCACAAATACAAGCATGTGTCTGTGTAAACATACTATTTTGTAGTTTATTGTAATGGTAGAAAAACAACTTTTGTTTCAGATGAACAGTTTCAGCATGCAATGTGTAGACACATGTAGTGGAGCTCTTATACAATCATCTTGATGTTTTTAATCAGAATGAATATACTCGTAATTTTGGTTTAATTAGGCGGCTTGTGTATAGAGATGGCAATTGTCTTTTTAGAGCTGTTAGTTTCAGATTATTTGGTCATGAAAGTAGTTATTCCAAGTCACGGCAAATTGCAGCGTCTTATATTAAGGAACATGAGGATGATTTCAATGATTTCTTTATCCAAGGATCAATGAGTGACGATTTAAACAGGTTATCTTTAGATGGTGTATATGCCAGATTTGAGTGTATAGTCACTTTAAATAGGCATTTCAGGCGTAATATTTTTATTACACAAGGGGGTAATGATAATAATGCTGTTAATACTACCACTGTTGATGAACAAAACAGTTACATATCGCAGCTTATTCATATTTTGTATACAACCAGTGTAGGAGGAGGTCATTATATGATATTGCAATTGATGATGTCACTGGATCCACATTTCCTTACAAGAGTGTAGCAAATAAATTACTTAATTGTGGTAATACTTTTGTTGTAGATGATTTAAAAAGTACTTCTTTCAACGAGAGTATAATAAATTCAGATCCATCAGCAGCATTTGATAACATTGGTAATAGCAGTAGCTTTACTGATCACTTTTACATAAACTCAGTAGGTAAAGATTCTTGTGTTGCTGGAACTGTTTGTAGTCATTGCAATATGTATTTATCTTCAAAGAAAAGTTTGAAAAGACATAGTCGTAAATGCCGTCTTGTCCATAAACTTCAACTCCTTGTAGTGTACCATCCTGTTCTGAAAAGTATAGGACAGTAGATAAAATGACTGAACACCTTAAGACTATTCATGGAACTGAAATGGCAGTACAAACACTTAATTTTAAAACTGAACAGGAATTTATGTGTTGGAAATCCAATGAGGAATGTACAAATAATGTATTTTTTAAGTGCTTAGCTACGGAAAAAGGTCTGTGGTAAAGTATACAAGAACTTTATATGTAATCGTAGTGGTTCAAAACTTAGTGGAAATAGTAATAACGTTGAGAAGGCTGTTTCAAGTCATAAATGTGCACGTAATAGAAAAGGCTCAGCGAAAATAGGTAAGATCTGTCCATCAAGAATGAAAGTAATAGTGCAAAGGTCTGGGGTTGTCTCTGTGAAGTACATACAGACTCATTTTCATGCACCTGGTTTAAATCAAACTCGTTTCCTTCCTATCCCAGAATATGTAAGGAATCAGATTAGGTCACGTTTATCCATGGGTGTCCCTGAACAATATAATATTAGTAGCCTTAGAGAAGATGCATCAGACCTTATCAATAGAAAAAATGCTCCTTTTAAACCTCATCATTTCATTTCTCCCAAAGATGTCAGAAATATCAAACAAAGATGTATACAGATTTCTAATGACCGTGATTCTAATGATGCAACATTAGTGCATTTAAGAGTTCAAAGTCTGCAGTCACTCCCCAATAATCCCGTACTGTTATATAAGTAGCAACACACACTATCTAATTCTATCCTGCTTAGGAAAGAAGATTTCATGTTGGTTCTGATGACAAAAGAACAGGCTATAGAATTTGAACATTATGCTTTTGATGTTATATATAAAGATTCTACTCATGGCACAAATCAGTATAGGTTTTATTAAATATCTGTAATTGTTGTAGATAGTAATCAAAAGGGGGTTCCAGTAGCTTTTTGTATTAGTAATAAAGAGGATGAAATTGCTCTTCAAGTGTTTCTGAAGTCAGTTAAGGATAGGGGCCCTAATTGTAAAGTGGATGCTGTGGTCACTGATGATGCGCATGCAAATAGCAATGCAGTTAAGGCAATATTTGGATCACATGTCTCTCATTATTTGTATATGTATCATGTTTTAAGTAACTGGAATATAACTGGTGTATTTCAGAGTTCTTTTGTTAGTTATTTTGATGAATATTATGGTAATTCACCAGAAAAGTGGGCACTTTATGCCAGGAAAGAAGGGTTAAGACATAGAGTAATTACAAATAACCATGTAGAACGATTTCATAGGACAATTAAGTACTCATATTTTGAACAAAAGTTTAACCATAGATCAGATAAATTAATAGATGTTTTGTTGGATTTTGAAATAAATGCATTTATAGATCGAATGAAGTTGGCTACATTTAGATGCAGTTTTGATCATTCTGGTAGACATGAGAATAGTGAGACAATTGCAAATGATAGTGTTGAAAGAGTTAATGAAAATATGTATTCTGTTTATATTGTAAAGGTTGTTGTAGGCAGTGTTCAGTTGGTCCCTGCAATGTCACATGTTCAGCTTCCCCCTGTCAAAATCTGTGTATACATATGTACAGTTGTAGTTGTAAGGACACTTATCCATATTGCAAACACATCCATAAGGTACACTCACTGACTAATCAAGATTTTAATAAAACTGTGCCGGACTGTGATAATCAACCAAATATATCCACAACCACTTTTGTTGAACCAAGTTTAAATGCACACACCTTGAAATATTCAGGTCAACTTCTGAGATAGTTAACAATTATCCAATATTATGTCTGAACCAACATCATGCAGCAGATTAAATGTGGTTAATAAAACCCTTGAAAGTTTACTTGCACACACCATTGCTAATAAAAAAAAGTAAAAGACACAATAGAAAAACTCAATTTCAATGCAACACAGAAGAAAAAGGAGTGTATGTGTGTCAAAGTAAGATTCCCGCTCCTCGTACCAATGTATAAGAGTGTATGTGTGGCAAGGTAAGATTCCCTCTCCTCGAACCAATGAATGAGGACTGTATGTGTCTCATGGTAAGTTTCTCTCTCCTCGTACCAATGTATGAGGAGAATATGTGTGTCAAGGTAAGTTTTCTCTCCTCGTACCAATGTATGAGGAGTGTATGTGTGTCAAGGTAAGATTCCCTCTCCTTGTACTAATGTATGAGGAGTGCATGTGTGTCAAGGTAAGATTCTCCTCGTACCTATGTATGAGGAGTGTATGTGTGTCAATGTAAGATTCCCTCTCCTCATACCTATGTACAAGGAATGTATGTGCGTCAGGGTTAGTTTCCCTCTCCTCGTACTAATATATGAGGAGTGTATGTGTGTCAGGGTAAGATTTCCTCTCCTCGCACCAACGTATGAGTAGTGTATGAGTGTCAAGGTAAGATTCTCTCTCCTCGTACCTATGTATGAGGAGTGTATGTGTGTCAAGGTAAGATTCTCTCTCATCGTACCTTTATACAAGGACTAATAAAAAAGTAAAAAAACACAATAGAAAAATTTACACCTAAGTAAAAAATCTCATCAAACAAGAAAATAGAAAAACAACTCAGTTTGAAGGCAACACAGAAGAAAAAAGGAGTGTATGTGTGTCAAAGTAGGTTTCCCTCTCCTCGTACCAATGTTTGAGGAGTGTTTGTGACTCAATGTAAGTTTCCCTCTCCGTGTACCTATGTATGAGGAGTATGTGTGTCAGGGTAAGATTCCCTCTCCTCATACCTATGTACAAGGAGTGTATGTGTGTCAAGGTAAGTTTCCTTCTCCTCTTACCTATGTACCTCTTCATACTTGTATGTGTATGTGTGTACGCGAACCTTTGACAGTGTCATATATCAGAAGTTCAAACCAATTAGTATTTCCAAAATTCTTAAATAACTAAATGCTTGTACTTATAGCATGCCATACACACCAGTATTATTTTGGGTTTAAGTTTTACATTATAAAAAATATAGAATACAATAATTAATAATTGAAGTGACTGACAATAACACACTATATATATAGTTGACATATAGAATGAATGATTGTATGCAAGTATTTAAATATCCTTTATTTTTATTTCAATTTGCTTTACTGAAACTAAATAGGGTGTAAAAAGTTTATAAGTTAAAATTTGCTTAATGTTTGTCTTATTTGTATAAATAAGCCATATTTCATACCAAATAGTTTAACCGAAGTCCACATTATTGCACAATTGAAAGCCTTTATATGAAAAAGTAATGGAAGCCTATTAATTTGTCAAAGGTCAGGCTTGAACTGACATCTAACTCCTTAGAGGAGTTAATACTTTATTGTAATACAAAGAAGGTTCAATACTCTCCAAAAATGGTGGTTTTAGTTTTTCATATTCGCAGCAGAGATATTGCGAATATGAAAAAATATTGATCATATGCAGGAACCTTCTTGATAAATAGCCTCTTCCGTAATTAAAATACCAAACCAGACGACAAAGTCATTGCTCTGCAGTAAATATGTTTCGCAAAGTTTCGGTCGAAGTAATACGGGTAAAATGAAAAGTATTCCGATTGCTGTTTATATATTTTGTGCGTTTTCAACAGTTCACTGGTGTAATCAAAGGTAAATATACGTGTATAGATAATTGTTGCGTAGAATCGTATCATTTTGACTCTCAATATAACTATGTCAATCTTGCGAGAGCACAAAATAAATGAACAATGGTTTGATGTTTACAATTGTATGGTGCCCTAATGTATTTTTCGATATTGACTTGAATTCGATCACTTCCGAGAATAATGAATATCGCTAAAGTGACATCGGTCAACCATCCAAGTACTTACCTTGTACATCGTTCCAATATAGTCAGTGCACATCAACCATGACGCTGTAAAAGCTACCCTAACAGAAAGACTTATAAGTGACCTATATGTACACTCACTACACTCTTTCCCTTTTTACCCTTAGGGCTTATACCCAACAGCACAGTCTGTGGTTTTCCGCAGTTCATGGCCATATCCCACCCCATTCCAAAGAAAGAGATATTCGTGCAGCACAGGTTCGAAAGGTAAACCTCGTCGCCATTAAAGAAATATCGGTCACCCATCCAAGTACTAACACTGTACATCGTTGCTTAACTTCCAATACAGTCTGCTCACCCGGGCGTCAGCGTCCCACTTTGGTTAAAGTTTTGTGTGCAAGTCCCATTCTCAATAACCTTTGCATGTATTGACTTGAAACTTAGCACAACAACCCCCAGTCATAAAACATACTGCAATAACTAAGTTAGGTAACTCTTGCATTAATATAATGCAAATTATTGCCCTTGTTTGACTTATTTGGGACCGAGAAATCAAAATTTAACCATTCTATAAAGTACATTCATTTATGTGAAAAATGCCTTAAAACACACAGCTGATGCTTTAGATTTTTCAACCAGACTTGAAATCGTTACATGTATATTTTGACTTAAGACTAGCTTCCAGATTGTTGAAGCGTTTTCCCCCATAAAAAAGGAGGAGTCGACCTGATTTTTAATTTCACAAAATTTGATATTATACTACATGTTTATTAGCATTACTCCCTAGGTCTGTTTTGAAATTGTTTTGAACCCCTAGTAGAAATACATACTGGCTATCTGCATAGTGTAAACTATAGTATAGACATATATTATGCTTATATAATAAGGCAAGAAAAATATAAAGCAAATGCAGACTCGAACTCGGGACCTTTCACTTACAGGACAAGTGCTATACCAACTGAGCTAACCAGACCGTTGACATTTGTTTCACTCCTAACAGTTTAGGTACACACTGTGACATTTATATTATGCAAGAAACATTAATAACGGAAGAAAAACCCAACGTCACAAGGTTCTGAAAAATTATGTGACCAGCATCCACTTATGTAGCTTTATTAAGGCGTAAATGGACATCATCTTTATTATTTGGATATCCTCTCTACTGTCCATGACTTGGGAGACGCAAAATAAAAAAAACTTTAAAAGGCTCCTAGAGATGTTCAATATGTCGCACTACCATTTATGATAACGTTTGCTTTTGTTTAAAAACTTTTGCAAACCAAGGAATTAGAGATATAGTTCCTTGAATAAAGTTGCAATCATGTTATAAGTGATTTATTTATGATAAACAAAATACATATTAAATATATAATGGAAACAACTGCAATGTTATCTTACACATATTATACATGTACTATAAAGTTTATTTAGTATTTGTTTGTTTACTATATTTATAAAATTGAAGTTCGACCCCAAGAGAGGCCATGCCTTAGTTCATAGTGTTTGTAGTATACACATATATAAGTTTCACATCATATAAAGCATACCTGAGCAAGACGGCATTTTAATATTATTATATATTTCAAATGTGTGACATGCCAGTATAGTAAAGAAGGCATTTAGCGTCAAATTAGCAATGAACAACAAAGAGTGTTACTGTTTAGATAGAACTATAACATCATACATTAAACATTATAAAGTATAGCTTTCCCATTTCCTCACCCTTACCAAAACGAAATATTCAAGAGGTGATAGATGGGGTATCTTAAGTACTCATATTTTGATCAAAACGTATATATAAGTACGTATATTGACCTGACGTGAAACGACTATCGGTCAAGTGCCGGTGTTATTACTAAACCGGATCCATCTGTCCGTAAAATACAATTTAGTGCTTGCAAATACACCGTCAGCTTGTCTAAGAAAATTGGCGGTGCTCAAACAAATATCGAAAGCTTAATGGATCACATCCTTTTTTGATTGACAGTCTGTGTCAGGTCAATGGTTACACGCGTATATGTGTTATACGAGATTATTGCACTTTAACAGTTTTACCAGAATTATAAACAAAGGAGTGATATTTACAAGTGGTTGAATAACATATATAAATCTTATAAAGACGTTAAAAAATATGTTAAAAAAATATCATGATTTTATAAGAATCGATCATATATGAAACACATTTTTTGACCATTTGGAATTAGAAAAGGTGCATCGTTTTCTTTATATTTGTATTCATGTAATCCATTCGTAATAATTATTGCATATATTCATGTAATACTGTTTTTATCTTATAAGTATGTAAATATGTAATGTATATGGCCAACGAACCGAAAATACGGTTACACTGCCGACCTTATATTATGTATGGAATATTCATGTTCAATACAACATAATATACAACATATCAGTAATAAATGACTGCATGCGGTATCATGTAATATGGTACGGTCTCATCTTTTAACATCGTTTCGTTTTTTCCCCAAAGTTGTTTGGCCAATATTGCGATGTTTCGATGAATACAACATCTTACGTAAACCTGACATAATCAAGTGTGCAAGACAGTTTGATGAACATTTGTATTTGTTTAACAAAGAATAAAAAAAGAATATTTTTATCATTTATTTGCTTAACATAGTTACCGAACAACCACAGTAAGATTTCACCGATGTAAATATCGTATACATTTGTCATATATAATAACAGCTTTCCAAGTTTTGAATAAAAAAGAAACACAGCCTTTTTAATATTGTAATGGAATAATGTCTCCATTTTGTTTCATATATTTCTAATTGTCATGTTTAATAGAGCTATTTGTTGTTTTATCTCGATTCTTCTTTCCATATATTTGTTAACAAAGGTAATTCTGTCTTTGCATATATTCTATATTAAAGTTGACATCGCTTAAATATATCCTTAAATATGTCAAAATGTCTTTACATGAAACCATTCACAGAAAAAACTGATTTAACCATTACAATATCCCTACAAATTTGAATTAACTACATGTAGCATCGATTATGCGTTGGTTCAGATTATTCGTATCAAGCTTTTGCATTGAACGGTCTTAATGTTTGATGACATGTGAATTTTATTGGAACAGTGCATATCTTCTTCTAGTCCAACTGAAGCTGACTCCAATTTAATTTCGGTTAGATTATAGGATTTTGTTCTTTCTTTAATCGATACCTATATATAATTGATTTGTTTGTTTGTATAACAGTAGTTTTTGAAATAGGTCAACAGAGCCTTAGTTACCGATTGGTTCATGTTTTAATCGTTCTTTCCATTGTGTTTTATGCTTGGTAACACCTGGTTGTACCTTAGAAATTATGAACTAAGTACGCTGTATAAAGTTTTAAATTCGTTCAAACGATAAAGCCTTTCCCGCCCCCTAAAATATATAAAGTATAAGTTTGTTCCTATTTCACACCAATTAATGTAGAAAAACGAATGTAGACTATACTTATATTTGTGGTATCCAATGGAATTTCTTTATCTATGTGCCTTTTACTATCAAACTTGGTGATCCTTATGAATTTTCTATTTTGATGAAATGAAATATTAGAATGTTTCAATGAATCTGATCTTTAGTCCAGATAAATTATTATAAATATGTATAATATTGGTAACCGTATTCATAACCGTGTTATAACCGCCTATTCCCTGAAGAGGACCTCATTGAAAACTGAAATTTCGTCATCTTCTATTAATAAGTACTTATGTACTTTACTCTCAAACTTACTGAACAATATATTAATATTTTATATTGTATTTGTATAATTAATATACAAAGATACTAATAATTTCCACATAACTACAGTAACTCATATGCTTAGACAGATGCAGTACAGTTGGTATAGTGTTAGTACGTCACATCCAATGTCGTTTGTACGATTACAGTCTCGACTTGATTGCCTCTCAAAATAAAAACGCTCAGTTTTGTATTTAGAAACGAACATCAGACCATTTATTGGACTGATATTAATTAACTATTGTCATTGAAATATCAAAAGAAAGGAGATTAATAGCAAACACATGAGTTAAGCATATTCCTGAATTGCAGTTTGTATATATATAACTGATTACGGGATTGCGTTACAACACGATATTTATATTACTTTAACGTACGTTTCTTCTCGTCATATTATTGCATAATGAAAAAAAAAACTGTTCATATATGGAACATCATTGTGCCTTAAAACATTGCTTATTTAAGCTTATGTAGCAAATATTATATTGTTAATAAGGGGAATCACTCTTACGATGAATTGTAAATAAACGTAATTGTATTGTCCCTACATATACTGTAGTTGTTAAACAAATGACAAACTGTTACCGTTTGTTCGGATTTAAAACTATATATATATATATCACATCAACTTTTAATGACTTTGAATAATAGTTTACATGATATGTGTATGATGTTACATTGTATGTGAATATGCAAATAAGGACAAGGATATACAGCATGCAGCCGCTCATACTGTCGCTTCCACGCAAATTGACATAGCTACAATACAATGAAACGGCTTGATTATGTTACGACTATGATTAACCTTAGCTCCTTAGCAAAAATTAAATATATTTTATCATTCTAAAAGAGTTACTTTCAATGTTCTACACTTTAAATAACACATATTCTATTAAGTTTTGTTAAGTAATACACCGCGCTGTTTAATCTCTTATGCTATGTAAGCTTAACTGCGTTTTATATTTTATATGTATGATATGATGGCCGTTAATAGTTTTTGTGAACAGGTAAAATAATCTGTTTGCATTACAAACCAACTGCATTGTATTGTGTATTTGCTGAGCCGTGCTAAATGCATATCAGTTTACAATTCACATTTCATAAATATACTAGAGTTCTGATATGTTGAGCGTACATTCAAGTAATGTAGTCCGTAGTGGACATGTATTCCAGCCCACGTTCGAATATAAATTTGTCTAACCGTGCCCCATTGTGCGCCCATCTTTTCATTTGATTGATATACAACTAGTAGCATATTTATTTCAGGAAGATTAAAATGTCATTATAACATTTGTCATTGCCACATTCAGAGAAAACATTTTATTTTAAGATCCACATCGGGCAATAAAAACTAAGCTGTTGGTTACTTTTTTGTTTGGGGGATGGTTTGATTTATTAAGTGTATTGTACTAAATATTAAACATGTTTTATAAGTCTTGACATAGATATATGAATACGTTGATGTTTACGTTAGAACACCACACATGGCTCGAACCGCGTATCTGGTCCCAGTCGAATTGCTACTTAATTTCTATAATTCTACCTCCGATAGCTAGAACATCGATGGCTGGAAGAGTAGAACTAGAGACTAATAAGTCCAGCCAACATATCTACCTGTATCTTTTGCACCTTTTGTTCGAACTATTTTATCCAGTCCCGTCGGGTTCGAGCCATCAAATATCTTCTGTATTCATTTTGTTTTAAATCATGATATACTTGGAATATGTTCAATGCAACTCAGATGCAACCGATATAACTCTAATATATGATTTGCACTTGCTGTCGAAGATCTGTCATATTTTATGTTTTTCTTTACACTTACAAGACTTATGCACTTTTTCAACACAATAGTCTTAGCATGATTATGCTGTTGTGATGTATCTTCATATTTACATAATGATTTAAAATGAAAATTTGCAGTGTGTCCCTTTAAAGTACTTTAGTTGGCTTAAAAATGGCTGACATATTACGCAGAAGTTTCACAAATATCTTTGTTTTGATTATTTATATAATGTACTGCAATTATCTAAAGCTTGGTATTCCTTTTTTTGTTTCATGTTTAATGAAGTGAACACTAAAACATTCACAAAATATTTCTTACAGATAATATCGTGTTAGCACGCTATTGAAACACGCGATATGTTTTTAAATATATATTAAACAATACAATGTGAAAAGTCATTCATATCTAGATCAAAGCGGACGTTATTGCAACAAAAACAAGGTTAATGTTGTTGGTCATGGTTGTCTTTGTCTGTAAACATGTCGATTATAGAGATAAGAGTACGTGGTTTTGCTATGGTTTCAAATAAACAAAACGTTGAACTTTAGTTAAACTAATCGTTTCTGCAATGAAAAAAAGACAATAATACGTCTATCAGTTACATATTCTTTTATCTTGACAATATGTTTATGTTATGGTGACATAGTTCTGAAATCTTGATATTCACGTAACCACTTCATTAATCGACATTAGGAACGTGTTTAGTCGACATCTCACTTATTATTGTCAGTTAATGCACTGTCCTGCCGACAGCTTCTTCTTTACTGTATTGATGTCAACATCGAGCGTCTTCACTGATATTGCCATATTCATTTGAAAAAGTGACTGACTAAAGGTGATTATAAATTATCAACATAATGAATGAGCTGTCGACATTATACGGTCCTGATGTCGACATAATGAAGTGGCTATTCGACTATCAGGCTGACAGAACTATGCCATCATTATATGATTACATGTACCACTATGTACATGTACATGGGTGAATGACTGTAGTTAGTAGTATTATACTTGTGTTGTATTTGATGACCAACTCACGATAGCTAAAGTTTCTCTTTATCTATATGTAGGCTAGATCTGCCGGTGACGCGTCTGGCTGTGAATTCAGTGGTCATGAGGTCGAATTACCATTATCTCTGTGATGATTGGTCATGAACATTGCTCTACGATCCATTTGTCTCCTATCTCTATATGTGTTGGTATTTACTCATTTATTTACAGAGGTATGGTGTTTCTTGTACCCTTTATTAGCCTGATAGATCTTTGGAACGATAATTATGTTTACACATTTAATATAATTATTTGCAATAAAGGTTACGTGTGCATGGCCATCATCCCACGTTTAGTGTTTATTATAGTACCGGGTTCATGCTACGAGGGTCATGCGTTCAACCCGCTACCACAACCAGGTGTTGTGACCTTGAGCATGACACGTTATTTGCGTATACTTAATACTGGTTCTACAAGGATATCTATGTATAAATTTAAAACAACAATTTCACCATTCTCCGAGTTTAATTCTATAGCCTTAACTGAAGTAATACTATGTTCATTTACTTTATGTGTTGTTATCGTCCATTGTAGACGTGTTTTTATTTCATTCAAAAAAGCATTCTTTAGATTTGAAGTTAATAACCGACCTTTACCTTAATGTAATGTGTGTTAGGTTAATATAAAGTATGAAAAACATAGTTGGGAAATACCCTACTTGCTCGAGAAATATCATATTTCCTACTGTCCTAAATTACCGACGACACTCGGGGGCATTTCAAAATGAGTATATAAAATATTAACAATCCTATCAAACACAATAGTTTGCTTAATTTTAAGTTCGTTATTCACAGTCAGCGATACATGAAAAAATGATTACTGAAAGAATATATCTTTCAATAATATATTTAAAGTTGCTATATCATATACGGTAATAACTTTTACAAAATTCCTAGATTTACAGCAGTAATATTGCAGACAACACTTATGCGTTTCGAATTCTTTCATGAATGTTGAAGTAATTTGGACACACGCTTGTACAAATCGATGTAATTGTTAGCAATAAATAGGCGGCAAGTTACAGTCATACAATTGTCATAAGTTTTAAATAATACATTGGGCATATCGTATAACAAACCGGGTAATCATTCATCAAGATAGCATTAAGTATCGTACTGACGGATTTCAACAGAAACAAAACAGGGTGTATTAACTATGGACATGGGGTCATAAACTTCAAACGACTGTTGTAGGTACTTCTATTTTACAGTTTTCGGTGCGACACTGAACTCAATAATCATTGAAGTTGTAGTTATACTGGTAAAACCATACCATTGTTATGTACAGAGATTATATTTTCTAACGTAGGTGCAGTGCAATTGTACTTGTATTGCGTTGTATTGAGCGGCTACGACAATATCACGACGTTGTATACTTGATATTATAAGTGGATCACCGCGCCCGATTAGCTCTGTCGGTTACGCGTCTGACTATCAATCCAGGGGTTGTGAGTTTGAGTCCCCCGCCCGGCAACAGTCTCCGTGATGAATGATATACAACACTGTAACTCACCACTGATTCAAGTGGGAAAGTTATCAGTTACTTGCGGAAATGGAGTGTGCTCGAGTACTGGTTTATCCAAGTGGTTAGAAACAGTGGTTAGGTTAACTGATCGTCTGTTAGCCCTCGATGGCATAAGAATGACGCTAAATATTTAATCAACAAATCATAAATAAGTGGATCGTTGCATTATGCCGCACTCGTATGACTACAAGGAAAGTGTTTAATTGTAAGGTTGATTGTTAAGTTGACTTTGTAACTAATAATTAGTTTTAGGTTATTGTGGTGACGACAGAACAGAAAACAATATGTCTGTCCTGTATGTGTGCCTGCCTGCCTGCCTGCCTGCCTTGCCTGCCTGCCTGCCTGCCTGCCTGCCTGCCTGTATGTATGTCTACCTGTCTGTATGTATGTCTGTCTGCAACGTACTTGTTAAATTATAGTATTAAACATATATATTGCCATTCTTAATGTTTCGTCTTTATTGATAGGATTATCTTCCTGAATGTTTTGAATATAAATATGAACATATTTAAAAAAACAAAGACCATCTTGGCTACATTTTTACGAAAATAAACGGGAAGAGGTTCAAGGTCAATTAAGTGATCATTGTCATTTATAGAATGAAATGACAGATCAATATCTGCGGTTTAGTTAAAATATCTCCATTAAGTATATTTTCACTTTGTGTTGTATAGCATTGACACAGCTTATGTTAACAATAGTTCATTCTATATGCATTGATCATTATGAAACAAGAGAGTGTCTCGTAGGTTTAAAATAACGTCAATTATAGGAGAACGTAATTATGTATATTGGTCTTCGTAGGCCGAGTGGTATAATGTGTCTTTCAAGATCACTTACCTCTCACCGGTAAGGTCGTACATGTAGGTTCGATTCCTGCTCGCTCCAGAAACTTTATTGTGAGAAAGTTTGCCAGTTACTTGCGGAAGGAACGTGGTTCTACTCAAATTCATTTTGATGTCTTCCTCCACCAATAAAACTGGATATGCCATATATAACTTATAATGTGTTGAAAATGGCGACGTTAAACCCAATTTGCAAAAAATATGTATATATTGTTCATTAATACTAATACAAGCAAGTCCAAACAGTCAATTATGAAATGTATTAATAACCTTAAAGATCTGGTAAATCAATCTGGTGTATATTTCTTTTATAGAGCAAGAATTGGACGAGAAATCACCGAGACAAGTCTGGGTTCGAAACCAGGACATCATGCGTAAGCGACCAATACTTTAACCACAATACAATGTATGCCGTTATTGATATGCTATTACTGTTTTTACATGTTTTTACTTGTTGTCAACAAGGAAAATTAAAACTCATTTATCTACTGTTTTTGTGACAACAACAAGAATAAAACTATATTTATTTGATTAGACTTATCGAACACGTAATAAAATTGCCAAAAAAAAGGGCTTCAACGAAAATCGACTGTGTTTTTGGTATTGATGGTATTTATATGTAAATGGTTTTAAAATGTAACATATTTTACTGTACTGGGAAATACTTTTATACTAAATATGTTTTCTTGCCAACATTAGAGATTAAAAGCATTAAATATGCGGTAAAATATGCCAAACATTTATGTAGTCACACTTTTATTGGTATATAACGTTTTAAGTAGGCTATAATTATAACAGTCGCTTAAGCTTTCTCAGCAAATTTATATTTATTTGCATAGCAATTCAAATATTCATACAAAATGTATATGAAACCATGTCCTAAACCGCATGTTTATCAGCAAACAAATTCTTTCATTGATATGTCTTACGCAGGTTTATAGAATAACAGGTTGCATGGAATTTACAGAACAGGGACATATCACCTTCGTGCACTGGCTGTCATAAAATATTACTGTCAATATGTTTTATATACCTCAAAGATTTCAGAGAATTTATTCTGTTTTAATTTTGTCTGAAGTCTTATTAATAAAATATAACACAGTCATACAAAGCAACTTATTTTCCAACTACTTCAATAAATATCATATTAAGTTATACAACGCACACCCACACACCTACACACCTATTTACAAATAACTAATTAAATCGCATATTTTAGTTAAAACACATGTATATTATCTACAATAGCTGTAAGATGAACTAAAATGTTTATACCAGTTTCACTTTTACTAGCCATTGCTCTTGTAATGTTTTGCATTGTTTTCTTGACCAGTTTTATGTGACAAATGTATCAGGCACATTTTTCTATTCACTTCTTTCTGTTAAATATGCCTATATTGTATCGACCAAAGTACATTCACAAGCTCAGTTCTATTATTAAACGCTCTCTGCTACGATGCCTAGGTATCAATAGCACTGGGTGCTGTGTTTGAGAGGTCATCTAGTCGACCTTGAGATATCGACCTTGCAATGTATTGCATTTGCGGTAAACACTATTCACTACCCGATCCCCTAACCCGCGTGTGTCTGCGAGAGTGACAATATTGTATTTGTAAATACTAATTTTGATATTAGGACTGTTTATAATTATGATTTCACCTGACCACGCGTTTACGTTTCACTATATTTAAACTTCAATGTCAGTGTTGTGTTATTTTCAAAGGAAAGCGTTTTGCTGCTTTCAAACCGCTGTATTGTTTTAACCATATCTGCAACGACAGAGAAAACCTTATCAATTGATGATATAAATAATTATAATTCGTATTCAAATAAAAAAAAAAAGATTAATATTACAATAACGTCAAATATTATAGTGGTAATAAATGAAATGATTTTTTTACTTAAACGATCAATCTGTAATCAAAGTATTTCAGCCAATGTTTACACACTATTTGCACCAACAGTTGATTGACTGTACTTTTTTGCACAAACACCTTGCATAAGAAATACATTCGTGAATTTTAGCCAATGTGAATTGTATTTGTTATATCTATTTTTAACTTATTTAAACTAGGAAATAACTTACCAACGAAAGAGATGACGT
Organism: Panopea generosa; assembly: GCA_029582155.1. NCBI lineage: Eukaryota > Metazoa > Mollusca > Bivalvia > Adapedonta > Hiatellidae > Panopea > Panopea generosa. The sequence continues at coordinate 26,223,376 of CM055898.1, forward strand.
GTTAATTACATTGCATACTGCAGCTAATCGTCATTACAAATAAATAAAATTCAAAGTGATTATAAATTAACACATACGGTCTCTAGCAACAATGTTGACTGCTAGTCAAGCTCTCTCATTGGAATGTGTGTTACTGTCTTTAACAAGGTGGACCATTCTGCAACCATAAATCAACCAGCCGATACCGAACAGTCCAGTTGTAAAGAAGTAAAGAAATCCCCACTGCGGGCGTTCCAGATAGAAATGATGGGCTCCAATGACACCTGGAAAGTAAATTATTGTTTGGGCGCATGTTTCAGCTTTATATTAGAATTTCGAAAATATCAGAAGTAAAACAAGTTTTACACCATCATCTGACTCATAAATGTTGAAAAACCATGCATTTTTTAAGATATTTTGCAATATCATATTATTATTTATATCAGAAATATATTGACTTTCGAAAATTAACAACATTCTCCTGTTGTGAGAGTCACGGAACTGTGTGTTGATTTAAATTTGAACAACAAATTAAACTAAAGCTTATTATATTTTTAGATAACTATGATAAAACTAATTATAATAGTCACAATAAATAAAAAAGTATAACGTACATTGGAATATTGAAGGTTTGACTATTGACAAAAGTTCAAGCGATCATTTTGTGAATTTAATTAGCAATTATGAAATCATGTTTTAGCGAGACATGGACTAACAAAAGTACAGGTATCGACCTCAAAGGGAATAGAAACTCTATTCATTTGTTTAGACGATGTCAGCACCGAAGGGTAAAACACTCTTAGTATAGCGGTGGTATCATTATTTATATATATTTTTTTAATATTGATGAAAATATTTATTAGACAGTAAAATACATAGTGCTAGAAAATTACCTTGCTCATAATATGTAGTGAATGGACATTTTTATAAAATTTTAACAATATACAGGGAAATATTTATAATATTATAGTGATATAAATAGTAGATTACGATTAAAAAACGATCACATAGATAATGACAGAAACATTGAACAATTTGATTTTCTCGAAGTATAGAAACCAATACCTCGTGCGATCTCAGACTTGGTATCAAACCGTTATTGTGTATTGATCTATGCAAATCAACGAATTTACGTATTGTAAAAGGCAGATTACACATGGATAAAAGTTTAGGTAAAATGTTTTGCGTAGCGCATAATGGTCAAAGTCGAGTTGACTACCCGTTAAAGGCCAAAACATACTTTGACACACTTTTAGATTTTTGTGTTCACAATTTTAATGAGTTCTTCAATCACACCCTAATCACATTTTCATTCGATAAACTCCTCAATATGAATCACGTGATACAAGAAAATACATTTATTACAAGTGGAAACCCGAATTTAAAAACGATTTTATAAATGGCAATAAATATTAATTTTTTCAACCATACTGTTAAAACTTCGTGTTATTATTTTTTGTCAAACCAAAGCAAATCTAAGTGGTTTAACGATGTAAAACTCGCCATTCACTATATAAGGAATCTATCTTATTGTATAATATAAATAAAACGGTATGAACAGGTAGTTGGTATCACAATAGAAAAATAATTACAAATAGTATTGCAGAAAATGCAAATATGCGTACAATCGGAATTTATGATATAAAATAAATGAAATGAGACGTAAGTGGCCAAAAGAATTCCGGAACATGCTTAAGATACAGACTATTGGTAACCACTGGGCAACTTCTTTGATCACTTTATACGTTTAAGTTACAAAGTTTATAAAGAAATCTTGAATCTTTAAAAACTTATCATCGGATGTCACTATAAATCCAGACAACAAATGCAACGATTTATTTAGATAATTTCGATGATTTGATAATCCTAGTACTTTTTCTGAATTAGATAATCCCATTAATAAGGTAGAAATAAATTTGATTTCTGGGGCGAAAAGTTTTGACACGAATAAGTCAAGCTCACTGGCCAATATGCTTTATAAGTACTGTAAAGAGAGCATCGATCTGACAGCGAAGTCGCTGGAGCTTTTATTTAATCATATTTTGAATACAAATAACTTTCCGAAAAGTTGGTCAAAATAAATCATTATCCCACTGCAATAAAAGGGAGCATTAGCGAATCGTATAATTACCGTGGGATCACTTTGATAAGCTGTTTAACCAAACTGTTTACCGTTATATTCAATGAACGGCTTAAAAAAGTATCATCACAAAACGATATTTTAGCTGATGTGCAGTTCGGATTTAAAGCAAAAACAATAGATGCAATTTTTATGCTTAACTTTTTTATCGAAAAGAATATCAATTCAAAGAAATAATTGCATGGTTGTTTCGAAAATTAAAAAAAAATTGACTTGATGTACCGAAACGGGCTTTGGCTTAACCTAATCAAACCTGGTATAGATAGTAAAATATAAAATCTACTCAGGTCTCTATGTATAACGACATTAAATTGATGTGTTAAACACTTAAATACTCTGTCAGACTTTTTTGATTGCGGAGTAGGACTATTGCAAGGAGCTATAACCTAACCGGTTTGTTCTCCTTATTTTTAAATGGTATTGTGTTATTTCTTCAGAGTAACGTCTCTTTCTTTCTTTCCTTCTCTTCAACCAATACTCTCTTTATTAGTTTTTGAAATATTCTGAATAAACCATTATTTCTTTAATCAATTTTTGCACATTTGGCCAAATTGAAATTATTTCGGAACAATATGATAAAGTTTATAAGAAATGTAAAATAACTGTTATGGAAGCAGATTTACACAAGCTTCTAAAGCTTTTTTCTGTATCCTTTCCACATAATTCGTTAAACGTATGACTTTATTGTTAAATGTATGCTAAATATATGTACTTATGTGAATAAAATATTGTTTAAACTAAAGGAATAACAGTAGAGCAGTTATCGTGTTATCTTTTGATGTTTGCCGATGATGAAATGTTATGTTTAGAAACATAAAACAAACGGGATTACAAGCGTCACTTGATAATCTATAAAAACTTTGCAACAAATGAAGTTGAACAGTTAATACAGAAAAAAAACAAAGATTGTTGTACTTCTAAAAGGCGGGAGTGATAAACGGACATATTCCGGGACAGAAATAGGGAAAGTCAATAGTTTTAATTATCTAGGTATAGTATTGTCAAGTGGAGGATCATTTATGAAAAACGCGAGCACTCTATCTGGTAAAGCATTGCGTGCAATGAGTACCTTGCTTAGCTATAACGAAAAATATGGAACCTGTCAATATAATGTTTAACATATTTAATTCATACGTTGTATCTGTCTTAAAGTATGGTATTCGCAACCATACTTTAAGAAATATAGGGTTTCGATAAATCAGAGACGGTGCACAGACTTTTTTATTATAACGGACGCTTAATGTAAAATTGTGTACAAAAAGTTTATCTTTATACTCAGAAGCGGGTAGATTCGCACGGTATAATGAAAAGTGTATACGAATAATAAACTACTGGCTTAATTTACACAACATCAAAAGCTAAAAGTGTGTTTCAAACACCCTTAAAAATGTACAGAGACGTGACAGAAACATAGTTAGAAATGACAGGAAATGTGTGCTTTGTAACAAACAAGATGTAAAATGTAATACATATATTGACAGTGTGGAATGATATATATTTTAAATACTTAGTTCTTGTTGTTTTATATTTTGGACAACATACAGAAAATGATACCCTGATTCAACAGCATTTAAAGAACATAATTTACAAATTCGATTCTCTCATTCTTTATTTGTATATCTGCCTGATTCAATTTCTAAAGTATGAGCACAAAGACGTAAACGTGTCAAATCTTTTCGTTTGAAATAAAATATACTTTAAACTTATTGAAATATTGTAGTTTCGAAGTAGTCTGAACAGATGCAGTCAAAGTTTTCATATATTGGTCTCTTAATATTTGTTTAAATAAGATCATTAGAATAGTTTTACATTTGGATTGAAATTTGGCCATATATCTCCAAATCCTAGTTATGAAGAACGATTTCATGCATTTAGCCAAACATTTATTGTTTTGAAAGTTACATTGTTCATTACAAGATTTATACCAAATTGAATTCGGTTGCTTTATAATCTTGGTCCAGTACATAATGGAACGGTCTTTAGAAATCACAGATATAGGAAATATGACATTACCTGATTACAACTTAAGAGTTTAATACATTGGAATGAGGATTACTATACAGAGTAGAGTAAAATGACTTAAAAGTGACTTAAGAAAAATTCTACGTTTCCGCATTGCGACACATATGAACATCATATGTATAGGCATATATCAATAATGTATTGGCATACATATATACAAGTAATTATGTCAATGTATGCGTATCTAAGTGATGAACATTGTAACACCTGCTGTATTTGTTATCCATTGATTTGATTATAAAACAGTGTTTACAAGGTTAATATTAAGGATAACCATGCCCCTAAAACATTTTTAAAAATATACGCATCTATGACAGTCTAGCTGAAAATAAATTGGGGATAACTGTGCCTACACTTCGTGTTCAGCCAGGCTACGCCTCTGGAGTAATAGATATTACTGTCACGTCATATACGGCAGAAAAATGGTGCATTTAAACTGATTTTTTAAAAGAACGAATAAGCTTCCTTGTCAGAAACCATAATGTACGATGTACTTTTATTGGTTTCAGAAATCATTTTACATTTATAATAATTGTCATAATAATGCTGAAAGTTTATGATTTATTTTTGTCTTTTAAGACAAACACTTCTTACTTAATATGTAAGCTTCAAATTTCTTCTACACTTGAACTGCATCAAAATAGCAAACATGATCAAGTGTGTTCATTTGCATAACCGAAATAATATAAAAATATGACTATTTAAAAAAATAAATGAATAATAAGCTGTGACATTACATTCAGCTTGACTATATCTAATGTATTTATAAATGATAATGCTTTACAAATGAATGAACACTAAACTAAAATCGTAGAACTTTGGCACTATTACTCTTTATAGTGAAACGATTCCGGGCACATTCCAACATATACCATTGTCACACATACATTAAATTGAAACTTGTTAATTTAAATAAAATGCCTGTGGCATTGCATTCATCTTACCCTAACTGAACTTAATCCTGTTTTGCCATACATTTATTGCAAACAATGTTTAAGGTTGTTCGCGATGTTCCTATCGGAATTTCGACATCTGGCATAAATTATCAAAAATATGTACACTTGAAAAGGTTCTGGTACAAGTTCTTGGAGTTCACATATATTTTACTCATTGCACTATAATATGACCGAATACCTAGATGGGTGTTGTTGTTTTTTCATCAATTCGAATTTAATTAAGATGAAACACTTAAAAAAACGACGTTTACTTGTGATTTCAGACGACGTCAAGAATACGTCGAACTTTACGTTAGTATCATAAAAAAAAAATTATGACGTTTTCTTGACGTCATCCGAAATAGCAGGCAAACGTCGTGTGTATGTAGGTGTTATATTTTTTATTTGAATTTGTGGAAATTACTAGCGTGAACACCCCCTCTTTTTATTCATTCATACTGCAATGAAATGAAAATAAAGTATAACATATGTGCAATTCAAGAACTTGTACCAGTGCATTTCGCACTCTGTGTGAACGTACAAAATGTGTACAACCCCGCGTTTTAATCAATTCCGTCATAATGATGAGATGTAAAAGTAACACAACTAGCATCTTATCTGTATAAAAGTTGTAATCTTATCAATGGATAAAATAAATAATTTAGAAAAAATTACTAAATGAATTATGAATAAATATTGAGCCTTTTATAGGGCAAAAAACGGCGAAAATCGTCCGAAACATACGAACCGCCAGGATGCGATGATAACGAAAAACTATAAACAAAGACAGCTAAAATGAAAGCTGATACATCATAAAATAAGTGTACAAATTATCAATAATTTACGCCTGATGCAAAAACAATCAGGTAGGAATACCGCGAACTACCTAAAATTAATAAAACTATATTAAGGTTCGTGGAAGGGTGAAGTAAATAGCGTTCTGGGCCGTAATCGACTCTTTTAAAAAGGACAATGTATCGTAAAACACTCATCTGTTTACACCATTAAACGACTTAAATTTCAAAATTTCACAGGACACAAATAATAGGAGTCCCTTGACTCCTCTGCTTAATCGATCGTCATATTCCCTTCAAGAAATGCGAAAAAGGAACGCAACAATGGTAGACATACTAGTTATAGAAATCAGGTTGTTTGTTATAGTTGTAGGTGGATAGTTTATGCATACCTTTGGGTAAGTAGGTAGGCATGTAGGTAGGTAGATAGATATAGTAAACGTCTCACATACAAATTAATTTTACACTGTTCTACATATAGAGAAATGCACATCTGGTTCACTGTGCACATTACCTAAAAGTGCAATGTTTCCATAAATAGTCACCTGTCTCTCAAAAAAAAAATGCAGGAACAAACATGGGTCCGGGTTGATTTCATTGCTTTTTCACCATTTTGATGGGTTTTTTGGTAATTCTGTTCAATTCTTGCGTTGAATCACTACGCATCTTCAAAATAGTATATCTTCATGCAACAGCATCAAGTGCCAGCCAAACTTGGCAAAACTTATGGCAACCTTCCTTTCGTCACATTTGCAGAAGAAAATGTTCATTTTAAGCATTTCCAAAATAAAACGACCAACCAATTTGCACAACTCTAATTTTTCGAGAGTAATAATTTTGCTACCGTCGTGTAAGGAAGGTATGTGAGACCTGGAGAGTAGACCAGTTCATCTCAACTCATCCAAACTGTTGTAGAACAAACTTGCACTTTTTGCCAACATAAAAAACCCAATAATTAGCCATTTCAGGAAAGCTATTCCTTATGCTTAATGTTAATTTCTGAAATCATATCAACTGAAAACACTTTTATTTTAAATTTACTGGTGACGGACGCAGGAAGGCGAAACTGGCAATGGAGTCTGCCAGTAACCATAAGCAATATGGTTACTGATGGGGGCAGTAACGGGTTAAGGGAGCAAATGCCGCACAGATGGCCTTATGCAGAAAGTCGATGGAACGAATGGCTGACGTTGTTCATCTCATAAAAACATTGAAACTAAATAAACCTGACAGCATTTTCTCCCGAAATGTTCCCGCTTGAACCAAGCGTGACCGCACTTACGTGTTTACCGTGTTCAATATGAGTTTAAAAGTTTACAGAAGAAATTTGACTTTGCTGCAAGAGAAGAGTGAGAATGTAAAAACAGACATAATAGTCTGTTACGCAGATATACTTATAAAAACACGCAGCAGGTTCAATGTGTTGCGGTGTTTATGCCAAAATGCAAGCCTCTCATAATTCAGGGTGAGGATATAATGATATTACCTCAATGTTTGAATGTAAGCCTTGGAAAGAAACGCTGCCTATAAGACCCGATAAGACACGCATGACCAATAAATTTAACCCAAAAGATGCAACATACCGTCGTATAACCAAAGGCAGAAAATTAAGTGCTGCAGCTCGATTAAATGATGGACGAGCAAATTCATCGACAGAAAACGTTAATGCAGCAGGTGAGCCTTTCCCATCAAATACAAAAGTTTTGCATTCATTTAAAAAAGGCATAACAAAAACATTAACGACAAAAGTTCGCTGGCTAACAAAAACGCACAGTTTAAACGAAAAGTGATACAATTTTAGCAATATGATGCTGACTGACAGCATAAAAAACTATCCACCTGACCTCCTTGGCTAGTAATAGAGGCTGTTACTTGTTCTTTGGCGTTAACATTTTTTTTGTTAAGGGTGGCAATGGTATGAAATATGCATAAAACACTATAGAAGTAGAACAAATTCACACACGCGTTAACTCATCTGAAGCATGATGTGTTGATAGAAAAATACAGTGGTATGGTGTGGGCACATTTCTGTCTTTTCATGTTGACTGCAATGGACTCTGGGCTCAAATTGTCAAACCTCAGACAAAGGCTGTTATGGCACAGATAAGAAACATCTTCACTCTGAGGTAGCTCTGAAACATATTTCACTTACATGTACTATGCTCTGTGGGCTAATAGGGTCTTCAATTTGTTGGATCCCTCTAACAAAAGTGACTGCCTCCCATATTCTATGATATTTTTTACCACACACATGCCTGTTCAGGCCCAATTGAAAATCTGTTGTAGAGCATATACTCAGTAGGACTTGATCTACCATAGTCAATTTTGCACTGTAAAATCATCAGATATTTATTAAAATCCATTCTGTTATCTCCAAATTCCACTTTATAATGTTAAAACACAGAACTTTGATAATTGGAATACGCTTCTTCAAACAAACGCAAAATGACACAGTATCTGCTGTTCCAGATAAGGGTTGTTTAACATCTCCCAAACCAAATAATATTACACTATTCTACATATAAAGAAATGCACTTATGGATACATGAACACATTACCAATGATTCTAAAAGTGTAATATTTCCGTAAATAGTCAACCGTCACTTCGAAAATGCTGGGTAAACATGGTGTTGACCAGATTGCTTTTTCATAATTTGGATGGTTTGATGAAATCCCATCATTTTTGACAATTATGTTCAATTCTTGCGGTGTATCACTACGCATCTTAAAATATTATATCTTCATACAACAGCATCCAGTGTCTACCAAACTTCGCAAATCTCATGACAACATTTCATTCTTCTCATCTGTAAAAAATACACAATCATTTTAAGCATTTTTAAAAAAACAAGTAAGACCAACACATTTACACAGCTCTAATTTCTCGAGCGTGTGAGGGGTTAACTGATGAGACCTTAAAAGTTTATACTGTAGTTAGTTTTATATATAGGTAGGTTTGTAGAATATACGGTATGAAAACATGAAGGAATATTCTTAGAGTAGTGTGTAGTTATGTAGACATATTAAACTGTTGGTATACATTGAAGACATGTAGGTATAAGTAGGTTGAAATATATTATGTACATATATGTAGATAGGGAAACATGTCGGATTGTTCTTAAACAAGTGTGTAGATTTTTAGGTATGTAAAATCTTAATATACATCGACGTAGGTATATTGGTAGACGTGTAGGTAGTTTGAAAGCCATGTAGATGTATTAGTAAACATGTAGGTAGAGGTGGAGGAAAGTATATGTACTTGTATATATGTAGGTAAACATGTAGGAATATTGGTAGACGTGTAGGTAGTTTGATAGCCATGTAGGTTTATTGGTAAACATGTAGGTTGGTTGGTAGAGGTGAATGAAAGTCTATGTCCACGATTATATATAGGTAGGTAAACATGTAGGAATATTCGTGTATACATGTAAGTTGACATGTAGATAGGTTGATAGATCTGCAGACATGTTTGTAAAAATGTAAGATGGTTGACAAACATGCATGTAGGTATGTTTGTTGGCATGTAGGTAGTATGGCAGACATGTAACTAGACTGATATATGACATGTAGGCAGACGTATTTCACGGTAGACTTGACGGTAGATGGATAACGTTTGGCAAATGTGTACGTAGGTTAATGAGCCTGTAGATATGCAGATATGCTGATAGACATGTATTTGGTTGATTTATAGGCATGTAGGAAGTTAGGTAGACATGTAGGCAGACGTATTGCATGGTAGACTTAATACATAACCTCACGTCCGCACTCTCCAAAGTAAACTCTTCCCCCTTGAAGTAAAAACTTATCTGCCATTAAAAGCGTGTAGCTTTAGCACTCAACCAAAATTACTTCCGCTCAATGGTCATGAAATTCCTTCTTAATTTATACACCCATCATTAATTATCAGTTATCTCATCAGATGTCCTCTCTCTGCGCTGAATGACCATTAAATATGTTTTCTAATTCTATTATTAGCCTGCTGTACTCGAACCTTTGACAGTGTCATATATCAAAAGTTCAAACTAATTAGTATTTCCAAAATTCTTAAATAACTAAATGCTTGTACTTATAGCATGCCATACACACCATTATTATTTTAGGTTTAAGTTTTACATTATAAAAAATATAGAATACAATAATTAATAATTGAAGTGACTGACAATAACACGCTATATATATACTGTTGTAATGAAGATATGTAAGTTATCGATTTATATTGTTATACTCATAAAAACATTGAAATAACAAACTTTCATTAATAAAAACAAATTTTAAGTCACAGTATCATGATATTTACCTAACTCTGAGCGAAAAACACCTACCAATCAATGTCTAAATGTTATTTCTCCTTCACAATATAGAAAATATAATATATATTCGTCAAGAATATTATTTCTCCTTCACAATGCAGAAAAATCTAATATAAACGTCAAGAAGGTTTAATACTCTCCAAAAATGGTGGTTTTGGTTTTTCATATTCGCAGCAGAGATATTGCGAATATGAAAAAATATTGATCATATGTAGGAACCTTCTTGATAAATAGCCTCTTCCATAATTAAAATACCAAACCAGACGACAAAGTCATTGCTCTGCAGTAAATATGTTTCGCAAAGTTTCGGTCGAAGTAAATGCGGGTAAAATGAAAAGTAATCCGATTGCTGTTTATATATTTTGTGCGTTTTCAACAGTTCACTGGTGTTATCAAAGGTAAATATACGTGTATAGATAATTGTTGCGTAGAATCGTATCATTTTGACTCTCAAAATAACCATGTCAATCTTGCGAGAGCACAAAATAAATGAACAATGGTTTGATGTTTACAATTGTGTGGTGCCCTAATGTATTTTTCGATATTGACTTGAATTCGATCACTTCCGAGAATGATGAATATCGTTAAAGTGACATCGGTCAACCATCCAAGTACTTACCTTGTACATCGTTCCAATATAGTCAGTGCACATCAACCATGTCGCTGTAAAAGCTATCCTAACAGAAATACTTATAAGTGATCTATATGTACACTCACTACACTCTTCCCCTTTTTACCTTTAGGGCTTATACCAAACAGCACAGCCTGTGGCTTTTCGCAGTTAATGGCCATATCCCACCCCATTCCAAAGAAAGAGATATTCGTGCAGCACAGGTTCGAAAGTTAATCCTCGTCGCCATTAAAGAAATATCGGTCACCCATCCAAGTACAAAACTGTACATCGTTGCTTAACTTCCAATACAGTCAGTGCACTTTAACCACATCGCTGTAAAAGCTAGCTTTACAGCAAGACTGTTTTAAGTGACCAATGTACATTCACTACATGGTGTATGGCACAAAAGTCACTTACCCAACATTTTACAGACATAAACATCTACCATATATGTTTTAATATCAGTAATTGTCGTAGTGTGTGCTGCGAAAGTAACTAACCTAAATTTTATGGACATAAACATCAAGGAAATATATAGAGATGGAAAGGCAACTAGTTGAGATTTTGTGAACGCTCATGCCAAATTAGTAATCCTTTGTGTGCTATTTTATCAACATTAAGTCAGGAGATGCAAGTTTCCTATTCTTCTATACAAGTCCTTGTAAACTGCAACAATTGTTTTTAATATATGTAGTTATCATGGTGTTTGGTGCAAAAGTAGCTTACCTACATTTACGGACATAAACATCCTATATTGGCGATTACCCGAGAAGAGTGTTGATCTTTTTAGGTTCCAGAGGGATAGTGCAGGATACAGATTGAAACCCATTGTATGTTTCTTCTGGTTCTTCAGTGTGCTCAGTGTATAGCACCGTCACATGGATCCTCGATTTAAATCCCAGCGGAACGACTGTTTTAAATTGGCCTTTCCCTGGGATCTAACCCACAACTTTGATGCTAGAAGTTTTGTGATTTACCGACTGAGCTAATGGGGCTAACCAGCTTATACTGGTTATGCTGCCATCAAAACAGCTATGTATTTTTTGGACATCTTATTGAATACCGCCTGTAGATAATTGAACGATAATTAATCCAGAGTAGTGACTTACTTGTCAGTGGTAATAAATCCCCATGTGTATGTGCACCAGTTAAAGTTATTAAAGAAATTAAACTTTTGTAAAAGGTGACTTGTACAAATTTCTATTTGGCCAATGACTTGTACAATTTTTTACTTGTCCAGAATATCAGGCTATAGGATTGTACAGCACTGTCAGGGGACGGTATTGTAACAACATTATTACGCATGATACTAAATATAGTATATCTATACTAAATTTTGTCTATTATCACTGTTACATTGGGCTCATATTCACATTCCTTGCATAATTCCGATGAGCAGGGCTTTATCACTGCTCAGAATTTATTAAGGCAGGGCATCATCACTCCCTATTATTGCCTTTCAAAGCATTAAATTTTTATTTTTTGATGATATCTGTCCATTTTTCTTTAAAACACTGAGTCTAGTCAGGATGACCTGGCCAAATATAGCAAAATAGCTTGGTCAATCTTGATGCTAACAAACAATTGTATTAATACACATTGTGCGGCATATAGTAATTGATATAATAGTTATAAAACTGTATAAACTGTGTAAATGAACCAGTGATTAAATGCATTATTTTTTTAATCGGGTTTAACGCCATTTTCGACACATTTCAGGTGATATATGGCTTATCCAGTTTTGCTGGTGGAGGAAGACCACAGACTGAGTACAACTGCTGTCCTTCCGCAAGTAACTGGAAACTTTCTCACATACAGTTTTTCGAGCGGGATACGAACCTACGACATTAGCGATGAGAAGTGATCTTCAGATGGCGCCTTAGACCACTCAGCCACAGAGGACCCTTTAAATGTATTCAATCTACAATTTTGCCCTCAACTTTAGTCTCAGTCGGTCTTTTTAAGTCACCTGAGACTTTGTCTCAATGGACCTTTCGTCCATCATCATGTGTCCGTATACAACTGACTTTTTCGACTAATCCTCAAAACCCGTAACCATAATTGTAATGATATATTGTATGAAGCTTTGGTACACAAGGGTGAATCAAAATTGTGAAAACGGTCAAAGTAAGGTAAACTTTGAAAAAAAAAGTTTCTCAATATAGGAGAAGCACTGGGAAACAAATAGTGAGCATGATTATGGACATATAAGGGTCATTTATAAAAATTGTGAATTGCATGTCCCAGGGTCAAACGGTTTTACTTTACTAAATCTATATAAGAGAAATTGACAAAAAGTTATTTCTTACGACTGAATAGATTTATGTGAACGTATTTTTTTTTTTTTTGATAATCAGATGACTGTTAAGGCCTATGAGCCTCTTGTTTAAAAACATTTTGAAAAATACGGTTTCCAACTATGTATGTACTCAAATGACTATATAAATATAAGTCAGTAACCTCCCTATTCATGTCATGATGTAATTATTTCAAACAGAGAACAGTACTTAATACATACATTTATTGTTAGTTGGCCTTTTGCTTTGTTTTCATTAGTGTTTTGGTAACTACATTGTAAATTCTGACGGAGTTGTCTTTGTTACCGTAAACAATTGTTTTTTAGCTCGACTGTTCGAAGAATAAAGAGAGCTATTCTGCTTACCCGGGCGTCAGCGTCCCACTTCGATTGAAGTTTTGTGTGCAAGTCCCATTCTCAATAACCATTGCATGTATTGACTTGAAATTTAGCACAACACTCCCCAGTCCTCAAATAAACTGCAATAACTAAGGTAGATAACTCTTGCATTAACATAATGCAAATTATTGTCCTTGTTTGACTTAGAAATTCTGGTTAAAGTTTTGCTTGCATGTACCATCTAGTCCATACTTCATCAACCACTCAACGTATTTGATTTGATTTTAACTTAGCATGTCTTCCCAATCATTAAATATACTATAATGTATAAGTTAGATAACTCTTGCAGGAAAAAATGCAAATTATTGCCATTTTTTGACTTTTTAAATTTTTACGCGCAAATACCATCAATTGGAACTCACAACCCTTGAATTGACAGTCAGACACATTATTGACTTAACGTACAACGTGAATAAACTCCCAAGGTGTGATTCATTTTACAAAGGGGAGCATTTATTTGGGACCGAGAAATCCAAATTTAACCATTCTATAAAGTACATTCATTTATGTGAAAAATGCCATTAAACATACAGCTGATGCTTTAGAGTTTTCAACCAGACTGGAAATCATTACGTGTATATTTTGATTAAAGACTAGCTTCCAGATTGTTGAAGCGTTTTCCCCCACAAAAAAGGAGGAGTCGACCTGATTTTTAATTTCACAATATTTGATATTATACTACATGTATATTAGTATTACTCCCTATGTCTGTTTTGAAATTGTTTTAAAAAACCCTAGTAGAAATACATACTGGCTATCTGCATAGTGTAAACTATAGTATAGACATGTATTATGTTTATATAATAAGGCAAGAAAAATATGAAGCAGTTGCAGACTCGAACTCGGGACCTTTCACTTACAGGACAAGTGCTCTACCAACTGAGCTAACCAGACCGTTGACATTTGTTTCTCTCCTAACAGTTTATGTACACACTGCGACATTTATATTATGCAAGAAACATTAATAACAGAAGAAAAAACCCACGTCAAAAGGTTCTGAAAAATTGTGTGACCAGCATCCACTTATGTAGCTTTATTAAGGCGTAAATGGGCAGCTTCTTTATTATTTGGATATCCTCTCTGCTGTCCATAACTTGGGAGACGCAAAATAAAAAAAACACTTTAAAAGGCTCCTAGAGATGTTCAATATGTCGCACTACCATTTATGATAATAATAACGTTTGCTTTTGTTTAAAAACTTTTGCAAACCAAGGAATAAGAGATATAGTTCCTTGAATAAAGTTGCAATCACGTTATAAGTGATTTATTTATTATAAACAAAATGCATATTAAATATATAATGGAAACAACTGCAATGTTTTCCTATCCATATAATACATGTACTATAAAGTTTATTTAGTATTTATTTGTTTACTTTACTTATAAAATTGAAGTTCGACCCCTAGAGGGCCATCCCTTAGTTCATAGTGTTTCTAGTATACACATATATAAGTTTCACATCATATAAAGCATACCTGAGCAAGACGGCATTTTAATATTATCATATATTTCAAATGTGTGACATGCCAGTATAGTAAAGAAGGCATTTAGCGTCAAATTAGCAATAAACAACAAAGAGTGTTAATATTTAAATAGAACTATAACATCATACATTAAACATTATAAAGTATAGCTTTCCCATTTCCTCACCCTTACCGAAATGAAATATGCAGGAAGTGATAGATGGGGTATAAAATTATGCGTAGAAGCATATTTACCCAAATATACATGCACGTGCACGCCTGCACTTATGCGCGTCCATACTTATACTCTTCTATCATCACTAGTACATTACACATGGGTTAAAATTGAACAAGTTGGTGTGAAAAAGTTTACCAATTATTTGCAAAGGGACGGTGGTCCTATTCAGATTCATTCTGAGGTCGTTCTCCAATTGTAATACTGTATATGCCATATATAATCTATCGTGTGTTGAAAATGGTGTTTAGCTCACTTAAAGATGTTTCCAACATTAAAGAAGCAAGCATTAAACTGAACGCCGCTATACTTCCCGACAAGCACGTTAGTTAGCTGTAGGTGTTTACAGTGTCCGAAAGGTACACACACACCTGACTACAAGGGCATATAACGGGGATGGTTAAAAAGACTGAAAAAGTCAATTTCTGTTAAACGAGATTACTCTAAAGATGAGGACTTATTGTTTTAAAAATAGTATTTGTTGTTTTTTTAATTTACTACCACTGTTTGATCATTACTTATTGAACGTCGCTCATTTAAGAGAGATATCGGCCGTTATAACTGCATAGAAGGCCATGAGAATTTACGAAAATATTTAATATTCGCAAACAAGTTGTTTTTTCAAATAATGATTATGAAGCTTTAAGTATTCTCTACTTAAGCCACTTTGGTGATACGCTGTACCGGTCTTAGATATTTTATTTCTTTATTACACGCATTTATTGTAGAAGTGATAAGGCAGTTGGTGACCTGTCTATATTCGTTATCTATAATGATTACATAGACGTATATTTATATGTTGAATTATGTTTTTTGTGTTACAAACTGTATTATATGATTGCATGGTGATACGTTAATAAGAATGAATGAATGAATGAATGAATGAATGAATGAATGAATGAATGAATAGAGTTTTACGGCATACCAACACATTATAGGACTTGATACCTGTAGAACTGCAGAGTTTCAGCAAATTCTATTGTATTACTCAAATTGCCGCTTCTTACGACAAGCATAAGCCACAGTAATCCTATTCTTGCCATCACTCATATGGTCCCTGGAACCACACAGGGGTTGATAATTTAAGCACAATAGTGAACATGACAAAAAATGATAAAATGAACATGACACCCATTCGGAGGATTCCTATCCCTCTGCAGAGATCGACAGTGATTTTATTCTTAGCTGGAACCACACGGGCTGAGACGTTAATAAACAATAATTATTTTCAAGTATTAGATACGTCTTACAAGACAATATGTTAATATCCAGATGTTCCAAAAATTGATAATTTAAAAGGATCAAATAGAAATATCTATCATTGTATCAATAGTTTATCACAATAAACTATAGCAAACCCCTATCACAAACACATATCTTATTTCATTATGTCAGTGCTTATTGTGGAATAGTCTACAACAGTGAAATGCATTGTAGAAAAATCATAATCAATTGTATTAAAGTTTGGATAAATAACGTATTTAACTCCACCACATAAAATATAAGTGACCTCA
Source organism: Panopea generosa (assembly GCA_029582155.1). Lineage (NCBI taxonomy): Eukaryota > Metazoa > Mollusca > Bivalvia > Adapedonta > Hiatellidae > Panopea > Panopea generosa. The sequence continues at coordinate 26,240,076 of CM055898.1, forward strand.
CTTTGTAAATGTTACCTAAAAAACACTAGTACATAATAACCAATACAACCTAATGACGCATAACCCATACTGTCATATTTGACAATGCTGCGTTAAATAAATACTATAGATATATGTAACAAACTGCAGATATGATCGATAGTTATTTGTTTAACATAATCGCATAAACACAGGTGTATACCGTTCATAATAACGATTCAATAAAATACTTACCTGTATGACAACGAAGAATACTTTTGTCCCGTGTCTATCTATTCAACTGCATATATCATATTTTTTTCCAACTGACTATGGACGTATTTGGGACGTTGTCAGTTAATTATATTACGTTTTAAGAAAGGGTGATTATTAATTGAATGTGGAACATTTGTTTAACAAAATACTGGAAAAAAAGGCACGTAAGTGTTATATTAAATGATTAAATTGTTTACTCATTACCATTCGGTATTATATGATTAGCTTAAAGGTGTGTAAATATGTCTTTGTTACAAAAGTATTACATAATATAAACATTAATTATTACATGTTCCTATCATGACAAATAGTTTCCACAAAATAAACGTAAAAACAGAGTATCACTATATTAGAATCACAAAATTATTATTTAATTTTTTAAAAATCGTTTGAAAGTATAGGCTAACTTTTTTTTTAATTTTATTCATAACCTATGTTAACAATGTAAAACGCAGTTATTTTGTGTCTTTAGTAATAAAAATGACGTCATAAAACATTAATTTGCAATTTAGTAATCCCTTTGGGTACTTAAATACGAAGAAGGCATGGACTTTTTATACTAGAAATATGCTCATAAATTGCTTTTTTTTCAGAATTACGTGACTCCTCTGCTTAATCGATCATCATATTCCCTTCAAGAAATGCGAAAAAGGAACGCAACAATGATATGGATACTAGTAAGAGAAATCAGGTTGTTTGTTATAGTTGTAGATGGAAAGTTTATTTATACATTGGGGTAAGTAGGTAGGCATGTAGGTAGGTAGATAGGTGTAGTTAGCGTCTCACATACCAAATAATTTTACACTGTTCTACATATAGAAAAATGCACATCTGGTTCACTGTGCACATTACCTAAAAGTAATTCTGTTCAATTCTTGCATTGTATCACTACGCATCTTCATAATATTGCATCTTCATGCATCATGCAACTGCATCCAGTGCCAGCCAAACTTGGCAAAACTTATGACAATCTTCCATTCTTCTTATCTGTAGAAAAAAATGAGATTTTTAAGCATTTTTTTTTAAAAATAAAGACCTACCAGTTTGCACAGCTCTAATTTCTCGAGCGTTATAATCTTGCTACCGTCATGTAAGGGAGGTTATTGGAAAGTGGGACTTGGAGAGTAGACCAGTTAATCTTAACTCTGATCCAAACTGTTGTAGAACAAATTTACACTATTTACCAATATAAAAAACAATAATTAGCCTTTTCAAGAAGGCTATCCCTTATGCATAATGTTTCTGAAATCGCAGAAACTGAATATACTTTAATTTATTTTAAATTTTCAGGTGACGAACGCAGGAAGGCGAAACTGGCAATGGAGTCTATTCACCAATAACCAACCATAAGCAATATAGTTACTGACGGAGACAATAACGGTTTAAGGATGCAAATGACGCACAGATGACCCAATGCGGAAAGTCGATGGAACGAATGGCTGACGTTGTACACCTCACAAAACAATGAGAAACAAAATAAATCGGACAGCAATTTTTCCCGAAATGTTTCCGCCCGAACCAAGATTGTCCGCACTTACGTGTTTACCGTGTTCAATGTCAATTTAAAACTTTACAGAAGAAATTTGACTTTGCTGCAAAAGGAGTGTAAGAATGTAAAAACAGCCATAATAGTCTGTTACGCAGATCTATTTATGGATACATGCAGCAGGTTTTCAATGTGTTGCGGTGTTTATGCCAAAATGCAAGCCTCTCATAATTCAGGATGAGGACATAATGAAATTACCTCAATGTTTGGATGTGCGCCTTGGAAAATAAACGCTGCCTATAAGACACGAAAAGCTGCAGACACTAATTAGCTTGAGGCATTACACCGCGGGATCAATGTATCTAACCCAAAAGATATAACATACCGTCGTAAAACCAAAGGCAGAAAATTAAGTGCTGCAGCTCGATTAAATGACGAACGAATAAATTCATCGACAGAAAAAATCAATGCAGTAGGTGAGCCTTTCCTATCAAATACAAAAGTTTTGCGCTCACTTAAAAAAGGCATGACAAAAACATTAACGACAAAAGTTCGCTGGCTAACAAAAAAGCACGGATTAAACGAAAAGTGATACAACTTTAGCAATATGATGCTGACCGACAGCAAAACAGCTACGCACCTGACCCCCACGGCTAGTAATAGAGGCTGGAACTTGTACTTTGGCATTAACATTTTTTTGTCAAGGGTGGCAAAGGTATGAAATATGCATAATACACTATCACAGAAGTAGAACACATTCACACACTTATGCGTTAACTCACCTGAAGCATGCAGTGTGAATACTATGTCCTACAAAATACTGTGGTATGGTGTGGGCACATTTCTGTCTTTCAAAGTTTGCTGCATGGGGCACAAGGCTCAAATGATCAAATCTCGGACAGAGGCTGTTATGGCACAGATGAGAAACATCTTCACTCTGAGGTAGCTCTGAAACATATTTCACACACATGAACTGTGCTCTGTGGGCTAATAGGGTCTTCCATTTGTTGGATCCCTCTAACAAAAGCGAATGCCTCCCATATTTTATGATAGTATTACCACACACATGCCTATTCAGGCCCAATTGATTGTCTGTTGTAAAGCATATACTCAGTAGGACTTGATCTACCATAGTCAATTTTGAAAAATTTTGTAAAATCATCAGATATTTATTAAAATCCATTCTGTTATCTCCAAATTCAACTTTTTAATTTTAAAACACATAACTTTGATACTCGGAATACTCTTCTTCAAACAAACGCAAAATGACACAGCGTCTGCTTTCCAGATGAGGGTTGTTGAACATCTCCCAAACCAAATAATTTTACACTGTTTTACATATAGAGAAATGCACTTCTGGACCCGTGAACAAATTACCAATGATTCTAAAAGTGTAATGTTTCTGTAGATAGTCATATGTCACTCCAAATATGCAGGGAAATATGGTGTTGGCCAAATTCCTTTTTCACAATTGTGATGGTTTGATGAAATCCCATTAATTTTGACAATTACGTTCAATTCTTGTGGTGTATCACTACGCATCTTTAAAATGTTATATCTTTATGCAACAGCATCCAATGTCAGCTAAACTTTGCAAATCTCATGAAAACATTATATTCTTCTCATCTGTAACACGATCATTTTAAGCATTTTCAAAATCAAATATGACCAACCAATTTACACAGCTCTAATTTTTCGAGCGTGTAAGGGGGATAAATGGTGAGACCTTAAAGGTTTTTACTGTAGTTAGTTTCACATATAGGTAGGTTAGTAGAATATACTGTATGAAAACATGTAGGAATATTCTTCGACCAGTATGTAGTTATGTAAAACTGTTGATATACATTGAAGACATGTAGGTATAAGTAGGTTGAAATATATGTACATATATATTGGTTAACATGTAGGAAGGTTGTAGAGGTGAAGGAAAGTATATGTACATGTATATTGGTAGGTAAACATGTAGGAATGTTCGTATATACATTTAAGTTGACATGTAGATAGCTTGATAGATCTGCAGACATGTCTGTAAACATGTAAGAGGGTTGACAAACATGTATGTAGGTATGTTTGTAGGCATGTAGGTAGTATGGTATACATGTAGATAGACTTATAAACGACATGTAGCCAGACGTATTTCACAGTAGATTTGACGGTAGATGGATATATCTAAAGAATGTTTGGCAAATGTTTTGGTAGATTTATGAGTCTGCAGATATGCAGTTATGCTGATAGACATGTAGGAGGGTTGATAAACATGCATGCAGGTTGGTGTGTAAGCATGAAGGTAGTTAGGTAGACATGTAGGCAGACGTATTGTATGGTAGACTTTCTTGAAGGTAGATGGATTCTGATGAATGTCGATAGACATGTAGAAGTGCAGATATGATAGAAGACATAAGGACATGTTTGTATATCGATTGATAGATTAGTATACCTGTAAGTTAATTGAAGATATGCAGGCAGACAGGTAGTTACATGTATACTAGTAGACATGTGGGAAGTGTGATATGCCTGTAGATGTTAGGTATGTGTAATGGACCTGTAGATATGCGGGTATGTTGATAAACATGTTGATATGTTAGTGAGCCTGAATGAAGATATATACTATAGACAGTAAATTTGGTAGATCAGTTAGTACGCTGGCAGACATGTAGATATGTAAGTAGACATGTGGGAAGTGTGATCGATGTTCCTGTAGATAGGTTAGTAAACCTTAATGTAGGTATATAATGTTTGTAGACATGTGGAAAGTTTGATAGACCTGTAGATTTTAAAGGATTTCGATATATATTCCTATATATGGGTTAGAAACCTATATGTATGTATATAATGTAGGAAGTGATGTTGGTAGATCAGTAGGTACCTCTGCAGACATGTGTGAAGTGTGATAGCTATGTATATGTGCGGGTATGTTGGTAGACATGTATATAGGTATAAGCCCTATATGTAGGTATATAATGTAGATAGTAATGTTGGTAGATCAGTAGATACGTAAAAAAGATATGTGGGAAGTGTGATAGATCTGTAGATGTGCAGGTTATATATGTCGTATCCAGTTTTATAAGCTGAGGAAGACTAAAATATATCAAAGTATAGAATAAATCAAAGCAGAACCACCGTTCATCCGCAAGTAACTTACAAACTCTCTCATATTAAGTTTTTGGAGTGAGCGGGACTCGAATCTATGACTTTAGAGGCGAGAGAGAGTTCTTGAGACGGTACCTTCAACATTTCGACCACAGAGGATCCTCATATCAAGAGAATGAACGACGAGCGAATGACGATTTAAGAATGAATGAATAAATAATTTAATGAATGAATGAATGAATGAATGAATGAATGAATGAATGAATGAATGAATGAATGAATGAATGAATGAAAATTGATGACTAGATGTTTGTTATACTGCAAAATATTGTACCATTATTCAGTAAGAAAATATTTAAATAATAATTGAAAAAATTAAAATTAAAATAACTTAATTATCTTAGCATTTAGAGCTGAACAAACTCGTACAAAGAAAAATACTTGATTCGATGTCTGGTGACACATTCGTTTCTTACTCTTATTTACTGAAAGTTCCCTTGACTACAATAATACGTATCTTTAGTTTTTATTCAAGGAGTAATTATGTAAAACACATAACTTATACATGTTACCATTAGCAATAAGACTGGATGATCTATGAGTACACATAGAATATAATAAATTTGAATAAATACCAAACAGCCAATTCCATCAATACAGCAAGGTAGGTCAAGATAATGTGTCCAGTATTACAAAAATGGTAAATTGTAAGTAATATTTTCAATATGTTCATTTTGAAAGACGTGCTTACTATCATGCAATTCAAAAGTTAACAAATGATTGTAAATAAATAATTGTATCAATTGGTGTACTTTACAAAGCTAGTGATATTACATAAAATAATACTAGTATAATGAACAGTGTTTTTATTTTATTTAAAATGATGGATTAAAACCTAGATTTTATAGTATATTTTTATCGATTTAGCCCATAAATTTTTGTTTGGATACTTTTCTAAATTTTCGAGTAATTTATATCAATAACCATAATATATTTTTGCTCCGGGCATGTCATAATTTTAAACCAATATCGCATAATAGCTTTTATCATATGTTGTTGCAATGACTTTCTCCATATTTCTCCATAAACAAAATTATTTTAATTTATGTTTTAACACCTAAAAGATGTTTTACAATATTAAAAGTTAACGTTTTATAACGCTCGCTTCACTAAAACCCCAGACGTCGACACTATATTCAAAATATGTAAAATAAGTGTATTAAACAAGTCTAACATTTGACTTATTTTTATACAGAAGATGTTCTGTTTAAAGGTATAAGACGTAACCATTAGGTAATAGGTTCAAATTTTCACCTTTTCTGATGACCATAGCTTTTTACCTTTTCTGATGGCCATAGATTTTAACTTTCTCTGAAGGCCATATCTATTCACCTTCTCTGATGCCCATAACTTTTCACCTTTACTGATGACCATAGCTTTTCACCCTCTCTGATGGCCATAGCTTTTCACCTTTTCTTGGGGTTATACCGTTTCACCTTCTCTGATGACCATAGCTTTTCACTTTCTCTGATGACCAGAGCGTTTTACCTTTCCTGGGGGTTATAACGTTTCACCTTCTCTGATGGCCATAGTATTTCACTTTCTCTGTTGGTCATAACTATTCCATGCTAAACCATTGACAAGTTCGCTAAAAAGTTTCCGTAACAGCATCACTTTAGCACCCACAACTCTGTATTGCATTGTATATTGCAGATGTATATTGCAGACCTGTATGGATAGCTTCAAACATAAAGTTGCTATTGAAAATTTAGGATACTAGCTGTCAATGTTTTAGAAATCCACAAGTGTATTGCAGGCAAAGTGACTTACAGCTAGCTTTAATGTATCTGCAATACGATAGAATGCGACTCAGGTTCTCAGCATTATTCCATAATATCCAAATGGAAAAGTCTTTCCCACTGTGACACAACGCTCAGCACTTTACCTAACGACATTGGTAACATATATAAATGCATTGGTAGGATGTACACAATGTATTAGGAATTGTCTGAGGTGAAACGAAATTCATCAAAGTCTTGGTACTTAACATTTCCTAACCAGTGAAAGTTGTAAAGGTCACCAACAAAGTTTCTCTAGCTGAATGTATTTCTGTCAAACTGTAGAATTTCCAATACGATGTCAAACAATCGTCGACTTGTAAATGACCGGTATATATGGATTCTGTTTTGGTGATGAGTAGCTGTCATCATCTGGTGTAACATTAAATTTTGACCCCGTTGAAAAATGAGCCCAAGGGTCATTTTTCAATGTTGGAAATTGACCCGGATCACATTTCAATATTAAACTCTGATCAAAACAGTCGTAGAAAACTGTTCAGTGTTAAATTTTGATCAGACATGGGGTCGCATGTTGCAACAAATAAACATAAATCCCGGTGAGCTTTGTTATGATCGGCTGCTATGATTAAAAATGGTTGCTATAGCAGTAAGTGATTATAACAAATAAATAACTATTCCTTTTCAAATTGCCATTGACAAAATCCATGCGAACCATTTGATATAATCATATCATTATATAATGCAAGGCAACTCCCTTTAATAGCAATGTACAATCTGCATACTCGTTTATGTTTAAGCTGTTAAAACATATTATCGTATTACAAAAAGGTAATAAAATGGAACGAAAATAGGAAGGTATTGGTAGAAAAACAAGACCGTAAGACAGCGTGCTCGACTGATTCACACTGCTTTGTCAAATACTAAAGACCTGACCAAGTTATATTATTTGTTACACACATCCACTTTTCACACACAAGTGAGTGGGTTTTATATATGTTTTAAGTGAGGAATGAAGTTTAACCAAGATGTTTGTGTGTGGTTTGTTGTTGACACTGCAACTCTTAGTGTAACAAACATAGTGTTATACTAAGGGGCGACATATTGTTGCAATATGTAACACAATTTAGGAAATCATCTTCTCTATAAAACAGAATTTCTACAGATTATGGTAAATTACACAATTTATACAACTTATCTGTTTAATTCTGATACGTATCTTTTATGCAACGTCCTTGAAATTTGGGGTGGGGTGGTGAGGGGGATATTGTGCTTCAAAATTTATTTTGTTACTTATTTTGTTACACCAATGTTTGCGGTTATAAACAACCCTTAGTGTAACAAACATATACTTATCGTCGAAATACGATTTTCTCATCAAATCACATCCATATCAAACTTATTTTGTTACACTCAGGGTTGTCGTTATAAATAACCTTAGAGTAACAAACGTATACTTATTATCGAAATACGATTTTCTCATCAAATCTTATCCATATAAAATTCATAGTTATCAGGTTGTGGTTATCAGCTTTAACTTGTGTAATTAAAAAAAAAGCTATATAAAAGTTGATTTTAAGTGTCTAGAAACAGCTACATAATTTTTCAACTGTTTTTCAACCGTCCAAAAACTACTAACCCTAAACCTTACCCATTCGTGTGTGCGGACGGACGAACTAGGACAACACCATATGTCCCCATTCCATAGCAGAGATAAATAAATTTCTAGTTGAACAAACATTGTTACCCCAAGTGAACCTGTTGTATAATCAAATGTCAATACATGTACCAAACATACGCTAAGTGTAACAATTACATTAAGGGTTGACACCGCGTTTATATACGTTTTATAACACGAGGGCGTTAGTGTAGTTTCAAATCTATCGTATATAAGGTTACAGAGATATGTGCATGATATCAAGATGCACGGAAAACTTTAACAAGCATTTCTAAGGAGAACAATGGCCGTAACTTGCATTATATTCAACCAAATGTTATTTAACTTGATTGTTTGATAACCCTGAAGACTGGTGAAGGTGGTTACTGAGATAGGGTCATTTTTCAACGGGGTCAAATTTAATGTTACACCGGCAGCAATCCCTTCAACTTTTATTCCTGAACATTTGTTTATGGTCAGATATCTGAAACGAAAATATAGATTGATATGTTTTAATTTTTTGGATCATTGAGCTTATGTAATGTAGTTTCTACCATTCTAACATCAATGCTAACTTACACACTCTCGAGCAATGCACTATATGTGCTTATTTGAAATAATTGCTTTATAAATAAAATGGGGAAAATAATTATATGTTAACATTATTTTCAGCATATACATTCAAAATTTTATTTTATTAGTTAATTTATAAACATATACCATTTTTTGTATCGGATATCACATGCACAATCATATGCATAATTTATAGTTAAAAAATGTAAATCCACTCAGAACATTAAAGGTGTGAGTTTTTAATCTAGGGGTAAATATCATAAAGTATACGTGTTGGGTTTTAAACTATATTACAAACTCTCGGATCGTCCGATCGATGTAAACATTAATTGTATTCTCAAGCATTACTTGTTTATACAAAAATTGATTTGCATGCGCTTGCATATTCATTAATACAAGTTCTAATACAGTAACGAAATAAACGATGAATATGGGGCGTGTGGATTTTAATTTACTGAACTTCTCACATGCCGAAAAAAGTTGCACCATTTTATATTATAGAGAAATGCACGTCTGGATCACTGAACACATTACAATGGTTGGTTCTAAAAGTGTCTTGCTTCCTTGGGTAGTTATGCAGGAAAATATTGGAGCTTACCCCCTTTATCTCTGACAATTATGTCCATTTCGTTCAGTGTATCACTACACATATCCCTCGTTTTATATCTTTATTCAACAGCACTTAAAGTCATTCAGACTTGGCAGAACTCATGAAAATATTCCGGTGTTTTCATCTGTGCAAAGAAATATGACCATTTTAAGCATTTTTTTTCAACAAAATATGTCCTACTAATTTACGCAGCTCTAATTTCTTGGGCGCAAAAAATCTTGCTACCGTCACTATGAGGAGATAATTGGTTCCCAAATAGGAATGTCGTGGGTTTGATTCTCCGCCACAAATATATTTGGTGTCCTGCAGCAAGCCATTTTATTCGCACAGTTTACCGAGGGACACGTTGGGGGGATTTTTTCTAAATTTCAAATTCAATATAAAATTATTTTGTTTACATCTAATACCATTCAATAATGTATTATTTAAAACAGAAAGAATATTATTAGATTGTTATCTAATGTTAAAGTTTTCATATACACATCCACATTTAATTATGTTGTTGTTTTCTCTGAATCATTAGGTCAAACAATATCCATTATTAAACTGTGTTACAATGACGTCTTATTTTACTTTTAAATTACTAATAGTGACATGATATTTAGATAATTTTAGAATATTTCTTTTAAAATAAAGTATTAGTTATTTACATTTTGTCATATTTAGTTAAACAGTTTTTAAAACAATTTAAAATAAAAGCCAATGTTATCAGTGTTTGTTTCTGCAAGTGTATCATTTTGTGAATAATTGTTTGTTATGTTAAAGCGGCATAACCAGTCTGTTCTACTCTTTTTAATTATATTATATAGATTCAATCGGAAGTTTTAAGATAATTTCCGTCACCGGAACGTCTGAATTGTTTATTAGTATTGCTGACCAGTAAATTAGATTTATAACTCGACGTATTTATATTTGTTCTCAAAATTATGTACAGGTAAAAGTTTTTTCTCTTTGTTCATTTGTGTAGGCAGGCAAAATATAACTCAAGCAAAGATATGATTAAAACATGTCTGACCTGTTTGGGTCAGACGATTTATTTTTGAAAAAACAAATTTATAAACAACAATGCACAGGATTGTGCGTTTAAAAAACATTCAGTGATGTCACACTAAATACTGTGTGTTACATTCAAGACACAGAATTAAGTGTGTTCAAATTTAAACAAATTTTGTATGACACAGAAAGAAGTGTGCTGAAACTTCAAAATAGTGCCGACACAAAGTTGGATAGGTAAAACCACCAACAAAAACATCCAACCAAAGAGAAAAAACAACAAACAAAAAACAACGCAGAAACGATGATAGGAAATAATGGCACAATGACAAAAATCACAACACCCCTGACGAGTGACAAAGTATATACAGAATGAATGATTAAATGGAATTGAATAATCATTGACAAATTAGTGAAATGTGTAAATTAGTTTGACTAGGTTTGCAATAGTTAAAAACAGATAGTTCCCTAGAAACAGTTAGGGTGAGATCTAACGAAGCATATGTTGATGAAAAGGAATTCGTGTACAAAGGATACTTGGATACCGTAGTTTTCTCATTTGTTCACAATGCTGAACATCAAAAACAAAATGCAGATAATAAAAAATACATAATCAGAGGTGAATTGAAAAACATATTAAAAAATGGCGGATTGTTTGACTTCCGCTATCAAAAATTTGTAAAACATAACACAAATATGATATCTTAAATTAAGAAAAACAAGACTACATAAAATACACATATAATTTATAAAGTCAGAAAAAAGCTTAAATGATGGACTAGAAAAACAAATTTGAATCATAAACATACAAAGGCACACACCCCAATGTGCCCCTGTATAATACTGTAGGAAATAGTAACGTGCTATAAAAACATAATATAGGTCTACACACCCCAATGTGACCCTACATTCGCATGTTGTCTGTAATACACATCCCAATGTGACCAGCATAATACTGTAGGAAAAAGCAACGCGCTATGAAAACATAATATGGGTCTACACACCCCAATGTGACTCTATGTTTGCATGTTGTCTGTAATACACACCTCAATGTTGCCCAACGTAATACTGTAGGAAATAGTAACGCGTTATGAAAAACATAATATTGGTCGACACACCCCAATGTGACCCTATGTTCGCATGTTGTCTGTAATACACACCCCAATGATGCCCCGCATAATACTGTAGGAAATAGGAAAGCGCTTTGGAAACATAGTATGTCTACACACCCCAATGTGACCCTACGTATGCATGTTGTCTGTAATACTATGTGCAATGGGTAGATTTAGTGCAAAGGGAAAATTATGAATGAGCTGGTAACCGAACATAACGGCGAAATGCAAATGACCTCCATCGGCCCATCTGCATCACTTTTGATTCGGGGATCCCCTGCATGATAGCATTGTTACACGCTCCTATTCGGAAACTGTGGGGTTTGTATTGAGCGGGGGATAAGTTTAAGAATACCAAGGTGTCTCTAAATCATTATCTGAAAAAACTGAGTGAAACTGGTTGGAGATCACTGTTTAAAAACAATGGGCCTGGGGAATTACCCCGTAAATGCACGTACAACTTTAAGCTCCTAACAGGACAGTAAGGTGTCGAGGTTGCTTTAATAATGCTGTTGATTGGTTTAGAGCCTGTTTGGGCTTTTGAATATCTTAACATTATATTGCCATCTGACCCTTCAAGCGCAACATCGCCTAATTGAAGCACCCTCGAGGTACAATTTTTTCGAGCTGGGAGAAGTTCCCCATAACGAAAAAAGCCATGAAAGGAAATCAAAAATAAGGTTTGACACAACAATTTTGTGTAAGGGTTAAATAGAACAGTACAGGCCTTGCAGAGCTTGTGTAGCAATTCTGGTAGTATAGGCAAACGAGTATCTGATGATGGACGCGACTTCTTACAGCCAGTGAGCATACTCTGTAATAATGTGGAATCGGTAGGGTCAGGATAACCAGATAATTTGTGCATGAAAACTATAGCCGATAAATGGCTGCTTATTGTAGATGGGGACAGTTTATCAATAAAAAGAAACGAAATGAAACCCGCAATAGTTTCAGAAGATGCTGGAAGGGGTGAACACTTATTGCAGCTGTCGCGACAAAAGGTTACAAAACGTTGCCAAAACCGCCGATATGTCTTGCGTGTATTCGACGCCACTGAAGCTTGTAAAAGCTTGGTTGTCACAGAAGCAAAGTGTCTAGGCAGAGATCGATAGGGATTGTTTCCGGGACCGGGCCAAATTGGGTGCGGACTGCAGTGCCTCCGTCACCTGCAAGCGAGAAAGCTTATCACATATAACATTTTTCGAAGATGTAATATGTTTTGCAGCAAAACAGAAGTTGTGATCCAAACCGTGAAGCACAATCATTCTTAGAAGCTTCATGATGAGAGGGTGTTTAGATGATTGTTTATTTATGCAATAAACTATACAGAGATTATCACAAATGAAAAGAATATTCTTGTTTGCCCATTTGTGGCCGAATAAAAAGACTGCTAAGACAATAGGGTATAATTCAAGAATATCAATATGTAACATTTTTACCCTTTCAGAAAACGCCTCATAAGCCCATAAATTTGAGTAAACGCAAGCAAAACCCTTTGTACTTGCAGCATCCGTATGCAGGTTTAATGTGACGGACGAGATGAAACGATCTCCCGTCAAAAGGGTACAGCCATTGAAATTGCTTAAAAATGTTGACCAAAGTGCTAAATCAGCACGTGCTGCTGTTGTGAGCTTAATGAAATGGTTTGGGTTCGTTTTACCTATAGTCAAGTCGTATAACCGACGTAAGAAACACCTCCCCGGCTTAACGACCTTGCAAGCAAAATTAAGATGGCCCAAAAGACTTTGAAACTATCGTAATCGAACTTTTTTCATTTTCTTAACTTTGTTCAAAAGTATCCGCAATGTAAAGACCTTGTCATCTGGCAGGGTTGCTGTCAGAGATGTGGTGTCCAGCTCAATCCCATGAACAGCGATTTTTGTACAAGGGTGTACGTTTTTTTTCAACTTTAATGGGTACTCTTATGACATCATTAAGTTGTAAGAAACGGTGTAGTGCGTTTTGACAATTATTTGTGTTGCTTTCCCCAACGAAAATGAAATCGTCAACAATATGGGAAACTGCTGTGTTGGAAAACCGGTTTTGCAGAATCCACTGGAGAGCGGAAGAGAAGCGTTCAAATATTTGTACAGAACTAGAAGCCCCCATTGGTAAGTCTCTGTCAAAGTAATAATGGCCGTCGTAAGAAAACCAAAGTTTGTGATAATCAAGATGGGAAATAGGAATTATACGGAATGCATCTTCTATATCAGCTTTAGCAATAAGACAATTTCTACCTGCTTGTACAACTAAGGAAGCCACCGTATCAAACGTTTCAAGTGAAACATTTGAATTTTCATGTGGAATATGACTGTTGACAGATGAGGCTTGACCGAATGACAAATCATGGATTATTCGGAAGGAATTGGGGGTCTTTTTAGGCACAACTCCTAATGGACTACAAACGAAATTTGGTAGTGGTGGGGTGACGTAAGGCCCTTTTATTCGCCGAAGATGTAGTTCCTTAGACAATTTCCTGTTGACAAAATCTGGATGTTGCGAAAAAGATAAGTGATTCTGAGAGAAAGAGGCAGATATATGGCCTACCGTGCCAAGAGGGAAGCCTTCTGAAAAACTTTGACCAAAAAACGACGTAGAAAAGGGTCATAACCCTCTAAATGACAGTCTAAAGCACCAGGATCAACGGGTGTTGGTAAATTAATATGGATTATGTTTTGGAGCAGCTGATGGTGTAACTGATTTGGGGGCATTTGCTGTACAGGCCGTGAATTGGGTAGCGGTTGGGAATCTGGCGGTCTTTGACAGATGGGTGGGGGGGGGGGGGGGCGACACCGATGGACGCCGTGTGGGCCGTCACAGATGGAACATTTGTGTGCGACTGTGCACTGCTGCTTATAACAGGTCCCCCAGCGTTGGTAGTCCCAACAGTATCCTTTTTTGAAAAAAAAGGGAGGCAGGAATATGCCCTGGGAGTTGCTGCTGTGGATTTTGGTACCGAAAGGGTGTGTTGTACTGACGAAATGGCTGATTAGTATTGCGGGTAGGTTGGGGTGTAGATTTTTTTGTCATTGAAGTGAATAGATATGTCTCTGTGTGTATTGAACCCCATGGAAGTTGTTGATGTGCACGTAAAGTGCGAAATTTAACATCATATTCTTGCCAGTTTGACATATTGCTGGCAAGGGTCTGAACCAGGGACATGTATTCGAACATGGAGGAAGCTTCAGAGTCGTAGCGTTTGGTGTATATACTGGCATACAGCTGAAAAGCTCTACACCAAGACAGAATGTTGTCGATCGAAATGGAAGCCTGCCGCTGTACAGACGTCACTGTTTCAGAACTTGTTAGATGGATAGTCGTTTTTGTATGTGTATCAGACGAGCCATAATACAACTTGGACAAGTCGATAAAATCACGGTTCCAAATGGAGTGGCGCGTTTTTTCGTTTATGGACGGGTGGATTTGGGAAAGTACCCCAAGTTCAGATTGAACTGTAGTGGGAACGTCTATATCCCCACTAGACCCTGAATTTACATAATTTGTTACTGTGGCATCAGACACAGAAATGACTGGTTGGTCAGATGCACAATTAATATCAGTAGTATCATTACTTTGAGACGCAGATTGTTCCTGCGATATGACTGGTGGCATTGAAACAGGAACACTTTGAGTGTCACTAAGAAGTGTTCGTACTTCCTCAAGTACAGCTTCGTCACGAGATATAGCATCAGCTATCACGGATGCCAGTCGTGATGGTTGTGGATTTGATTGGCTGACAGCGGACATTGTTCTGGTAGCCGTCCTAGAAAGTCCATTAGTGGGACTCTTGTGTTTTGCAGAGAGCCCCGAACGTGGGTGAGTCTTAGGCATTATACTGGAAATACATAAAAACGATATATTGAACATATATATATGCGTAGTAGCACAGAATGGTGAATTGGTGTAGTATATATCAGCACAAATGTAAGAAACTGTGCATATCAGCACGAAATGGTGCATTAACATAGTATACGTCAGCACAAAACAGATAACAAAAATAAAAATATATCCGGGCATTGACATGTTACATTGTTATGGTATCAGTACAAACGGAAAATGATCAGCATTAAATGATGCATTGACCCCGTACATATCAGTAAGAAATGAACACAATCTAAAACCAGTGTGTATTAGCAGAAAAATAAAATATGTATGTATCAGCAAATCGTGTTGCTGTGACAAAAGTATATAACAGCATAAACATAATGAAAACTGTGCATTCAGCACAATATGCAGCATTGGCATTGTAAAAGATACCACAAATCACAACAAAAATGAAGTTATCATGTGCATATCAGCACTAAATTTGGGCACTTATATAGGACATTATATATCAGTACAAAATGGACATTAAATAAATTCGGTGTGTATCAGCATAAAATGGTGTATTGACGAAGTACATATCAGCACAAGTGTTTGAAAAAAAAAGAGAGATAGTTGTACAACAAGTATCAATTTTGAAATGTTATTGCGAATAAAGATGTTACAATCATAAATATATTGGTTTGCATGAATTACTGTGCTCAACATCACCTTGTAAGAAGACTAAAACACAAATAAGTATGAATTGTTACTGAAAAATAACAAAAGAAGAACAGAGGCATGTATCATTTGGTACCAGTAACAACCATTACAGCAATTTTTCTGCAAAAAGAATCGCACCTCGGACCGAGCTGTAGTACCTGGCCATGCCCCTGTCCCTATGAATGTGAACACCATCAGGGTCTACATAGTCAACAATAAAACGAGAATTAAAATTATTCCGAGAGTGACGCCAGAAATAAAGACAAGTGTGGCCGGATGCTGCCTCTGCCAACAGTCGATTTGTTTCATCGACTCGGAGGTTATAGGGATAATTTCCTTTGCGGTGCAGAATTTCTGAAAATATCACAGTTTTACAATCTGCCATCAAGCAGTAGAATGCAAAATTCAAAATAAACTGAAAGTAAAACACCTGCTCAGCTGGTATGTCACGGCAAATGTCGTTGCTACCGATATCTAGAAATAAAATGTCTGTATGCAAGTCGGAAACAAGAGACAGATCATGCCAGAGTGATTTATTGTGAGATGGCCAGCAAACTGTGGAGCCGCCTGTACCGTGCCAGAAAACATTCATACGTGTAGGATCAATGTGAAGATTTAATTTTGAATTGATAGCAGCCCAGTCCCGGAGGCGACGTGTAAATGAATGTCCCAAAACCAACACATTTACGGGACGTTCCCGGGCCGAACAGACCGCCATCTTGAATAGTAATAATCAGATAATAAACAAATACACGGCCCAGGAAACAATAGGCTTAGCTTATAGAACACAGAAATATGAAAAATAAAAGCACAAATATATCAAACCGTGTCCCAGCGGTACACCAAAAATTCAATAATCCGATTAAAGTTAACAAATCCAAAAATAATCGTAATAAAAACTTCCACAAACTATAAACTTAACTTGTTGGTGTACTCAAAGGGAATGAAAACAAAAGTCGGGTCAAGATTATACACGCGTGAAAGTTCGACGATAAAACATATCACTAATCCTATCAGGTCACTGATTGGCTAAGGAGCGGCTATCACGCCAGTTACATGTGTGTGTTTATCGCAGAGTGGTCAGTATGCCCCGAGGTCGTTATAGATTAGATTGAACACGCATGTACACATGTTGTCTACACCGACTCCCTATGCAGTCTGCTCTACAGCTTCCCACATGTTACATTAAAGGTATATGATCACAAATAAATAGTTACAAATTAAAATACAAAGAAAATTGTCAAATAAAATTAGATCAGAAATGATCACAAATATAAACAAATTTATATTTGTTTCACAACATAAATTACTGTTTTACGTTTAAGAGAGGTACCGGCCGTTCTAAATATATCGAAAACCATGATCATTCACGAATTTTTTATCATTCACAAACAAGTTGTTTCTTTGTTTATAAAATACTATTTATGCCGCTTTAAATATTCACTCTATTTAATCCACATTGATGATAAACTAAAATGGTCTTATATATTTTATTTGTTTATTACATGCATTTATTCTTAAAATGTTAAGACAGTTGCACCTTGGTAACCTGTCTATTTTTGTTTTTTATAATTCTTATATAGGAGTGTATTTGTTTGTTTTATAAACTGTATTATATGATTGCGTGGTGAGACGTCGATAAATAATTATAAATAGTATATATATGGTTGGACATGTATTAGATACGTCTTACAAGACAGCATATTGTATTTGCATAACTGATGTTGACACTAAATGCTTGTATTAACGTTTCAATAACTATCAAATAATTATTTCCTACCAAAGAGATAACAAATGCATGCCCATTGAATTCACCATTCACGTTAGATCACGGTGACCCAATAAAGGTTCATCATAATGGCGGCACTTGGTTTCGATCACATAACTAGATAACGCAATGTGTCAACTAAAATGACATGAGGCTGCAAAAGTGCAAATAAATGAAAGCAGATAAGCTGCACATACCTTTCATATGATTGGCTATACACTGACATGTATAGAATAACATATGTGATAATGTCACGTGAAATCAATACTATGCACATATGTAGTAAACTTCAAATACCATTGACAGTTATTTAAAAACAAACATAAACATATACCGTACAATAATAAATGATTCAATAAAACACTTACGTACACTTTAATAATTTACAAATCAATATCCCCCAAATCCTAAACACGTATGGAAAAAGATACGAGTAGTAATGAGTATGCAGTTTACAGCTTGTGAGATATATATAATAATTATAAACCTAAAATATCGAGCATTTGTAAAATGTGATTGTTCATAAGATATCGATAACATACGCTTCATACAATCCGTCCAATACAGATGTTCACCACAAAACTGACTCTTTGAAAATGCGCAGTAATCTGTATGATATATGTAACCGGGTCTTTATTAAACTTCCTCAACCAAGTATACTTTGGATTTATATTTTTATTTAGGTGATATATATTATATCAATATAATATATTAATAGCCTGTAAATACATAAAACATACATTTAGATATATAAAATGACAGATATTCTAAAATGCACAATTCCACGCGTCTCGCTAATTACAATTTATAACATTTATTTCATGGTACATAAATAACAATTTAATACTAATGACTTACCAGAAACACGTTAATTTAGATGTATATCATTATTTCACAATAATGAAATAAACCAAAGATGGTTTAATCTTCTTTAAATTACATATATGAATAACTTGAGTAAAAGACTGGCTAAATAAGCCATGTCCTTCCAGTAGGAAGCCCAGTAGTGTTCTGGTAAAACTAAGTTTTTGACAAGGACGAGTGGATAATTTGGCGGGTTAATTATGCACGAGTTATTAGTGTTATTTGAGTGAGTAGATTTAACTAACATGCATGCATTCAATCATTCACTTGCATTCCAGAGATATTATACATGTACACAGGTAACAGCTGATTGATTCAGAAGTACTCTGTGACATCACACATAAATATATACAGACAGAGGTCACAAGGGTCACAGACATATTACATTAATGTTTTAACATACACTCAATTTAAAGCAGGCTAACTACATATTTCGAATGGTAATTCTAACAATTCTAACCAGGGCTACATATAGTATATTACAACGAATCCTAGTGCGCATAATGTAATCATTGCGACGCTTAGTAAGTGTAATGACAAGAGTTATAAAATGAATGTGGAATATTGTTTAACAAAATACTGGTTGGAAAAGTGGCAGAGGTGTGAAAAGTCGTGTTTATTTTTGCTCTGTGAAATTTGAACTTTTCTTATGGATATAAATTATGGATTTTTAAAAACTTTATATGGACATGAAGATAAGTAAATACTCTTCAATCTGATGTTATCATATAAGATTTGCCGTTTGTGAAATAAGAAATATTTATGAATTTAGATATTTCCTTTGTTCTCGATTAAAATATCGAGCATAAAAAGTGTTCACGCTTTATTGTGAAGCAATACCCCGCGGGATAATGGCACAGAACAGTGACCTAACGGAACTTGAACCCGTTCTACTTGGGGATAATACCGAGGTGAAAGTACCCGTTACGGTACTACGGGACCAGCTTGAACAACATCTAAATGAATCGTCATTTATGTTCAATAACAACACCTGTTTTTTACCGTTGGAACACCAAAACGAACATTCAAATGTACCTCTTTACGATTCACCACTTCAAGAAGCCGATGTAAAGGTCGATATTGCAGACCTTCACCGTTTGAAAGCATGGGCCCGAGACTTTCCATGTGATATGTTTGTCAATAAAATTATACTGGAATACCACCATTCTGACTCGAACCTGGAACGAAGCCGACAGATGCTGTTTAATATTCTTCGCGAGTCAGACGACTTCCCATTTAGAGTCAAACAGTGACTTCAAGAGACGAATGAAAACCCGACAGGGGGAAGCAACCTCTGTCAAACTTGCATATGACATTCATGCATTAATCTCCGTTATCGAAGGCGAGGAATTTTGTATGATAAAAGACCTTATCAGTACGTCGAAGAAGAACAACAGGAGATTTTCCGTCGTGGCAACAACGCCTACACCAGTTGCGACAAATAAGTGCCATTGCAAGGTGGAAATCAACCAATTAAAAGAAACAGTGTCGTCACTTCAAGCAGACGTGCTACTGATCAAACAGAGACATACAGCGTCAGAAAACATACATTGTGACGATATGAAGTCGGTATCAAACTTTATTGTGGAGCTACCATAAAACAAGACACTTTGCAGAAATGTATGGACCAATTTAAAGCGTGTTTTGCTTCATTTCAAACAACTATACTGAATAATGTACAGTCATGTAACAGTAATATACATAAAAATGCATGCTTTGTAGAACAAGTGCAGGACAATTTATTGAGTGTTTCTTTTGCATTAGCTCACTTAAAAGCATGTGTAGAAGAAATTAATACGAAGCTAGGATTACCCCATACGGACAGAGAAACTGATACCACGACTTTAACCCCAAAATCTCCCATTTATACTCGGACTGATATCGCTGCCTCCGACGTAGGTACACTTATTGATATGCTTCAGACGACAAGCACCCCTCCTGATAGTCACGTTTACACAGCCAACCCCATTTATCCAAAAGTTATAACAGACGACATAGAAACCGACTCCTCCTTCGGGGGTCTACCCATCCCACCCATTATAACGACACGAAAGCCCAACACCACAAATACTCTAAAAAAGAAATCGGTCTCCTTTACTGACATTAATAAAAACCTAAAATATGACACGGACCGGGCCGTATCTCCGAGACGTTCAAATCCCAAGAACATTTTAACGCTACCAGTCCACCAAGACACTAGGTTCGGGACTAAACAAAGTAGTCCCAGCGTAGCAGTAACATCTCCGGACGGAACACATGTGTCACATGTGTCGACAAATAAACCCTCCGGATTTGATGATGATGATGATGATTTTACACAGTATGTGCAACGTCGCACAAAGCGCTTTTATGTAGGTGGTTTCCGACCAACGATAACTGAAGCCAAAATAGCAAATTTTGTTCGGGGCAAGGGACCGACTGTAACAAAAATTTCTATATTTCGAAATAAGAAATATAGGACCACAGTTGTTCGCCTTAATGTTGAAGACGACAACAACGCTGACCTACTTAACAGTGACCCATATTTCTGGCCCAGGGGGATAACATGTAGACCTTAGTTATCTTACAACTATTACAAAAACCGCAGTGTTGGTGATACTTCCAATCACAAATCGCTCACAAATGAAAATCACGAATACCCGAATGATTCGTGGAATCTTGTTAACAGGCGTGATCGATACAATCATGCTAATTACCATGATTATAATCCGTATTGTTCATTAGACGTTGACGTCGAATAGAAATCTCGTAAACAATGAAAGTGTTCTCAGATACAGGTAAACTTAATATTGCTACATGGAATGCAACAGGCATTATGTCTTGTGCTAGCTATCTGGCTGACTTTCTCAATAAATATAAAATAGATGCTTGTGGAATATCAGAACACTGGCTCTTTAGAAAAGATCTCCGCTTTTTGGATAGTATAAACACTGACTACAGTAGTTATGCTTTATCTGACCCTGATCTAGACATCGTATCGGGTAGAAAAGTCGGTAAAGGTGGTCTCGCTTTATTATGGCATAGAGATTTGAACCCTATTACGACCCCTTTAGACCTTAACTGTGATACTTTTATTGGCATTCAAATCATGACCGCTCCCGGTCGTTACACATATATAGTTCAAGTATACTTGCCATGTAAAAACCACCCTATGCGGTTGTATAATCAATACCTTGAAGAATTAGAAAATATCATTTGTACATATCAAGATAAGGGTTCTCTGTTTGTTATAGGTGATTACAATACTGAACTTAAATCTAAACGCATAGCAACAAACTTTAATTAAGATTCAAGAGGTAAATTACTATTACAGCTTACAAACAAATTTGATCTTAAATCATTTAATACACTTGCCTTATGCAGAGGATCGAAGTTCAGTAATGTTCCCTATAACAGTGACAGAGAAACACTTATAGATCATATTTTTGTGCAGGAGCTGCTATTACCAAATATTACTGACTGTCAAATATTTGATGACAATGCATTGACTGTATCCACACACCGCCCCATTGTTTGCACGTATTCTATAAAAACTGTTAAAGAAACGGAAACATTAAATACCCGTATTATAAACTGGCGAAATGTGAAAAAGGTACAGTTAGATTCTTATAAACAATTCTTAGAAAATAGTGATGTGTTAAAATGCGATAAAAACTTGATATATGTGATACTAGAGAAATTGACGATTTGTACTCGGCTATTGTGCTAATAGTTAACCTAGCAACAGACTTATACATTCCAAAGGTACGTTTTAAACCATACATAAAACCATATTGGAATAACCAACTGACATACATACATAATGAAATGAAAGCAAAACGCTACATATGGTTAAACGAAAATAAGCCAAATGACACCAATTCACTTTCATATCAAAATTATAAAACAGAGAAGCAGTGTTAATGTTTTTAGAGAGCCAGGATGCAGAAATTGATTCTGCAGCAGAATGTGATAATCGTCGAAACAAAAAGTCATATGCCTCGGGTTTCGAAATGAATTTTAACGGTACTATCCTAAAAGAGCCGAAGCTAATTAACACGGGTTGGAAAAACTATTTTAGTGAACTTTACTCACCTAGTCAAGACGCATCATTCAATCCAACTTACAAATCGGAAGTGGAATGCGAACTTACTAAGCTAAAAGAAAATTTATCTCATAAATATGGTAGACAACATATTATTAACGAGAAAACGACTTTAAATGCATTGAGTAACTGTAAAAAACTTAAAGCCTGCGGAAACGATAAAGTATTTTACGAAAATATCATACATGGCGGTGTTTTACTGCAGCAGGTGATAATTAAACTGTTTAACTGTATGCTTGCTTTTTCACATACGCCCGCAGAAATGAAAAAAAGTATAATTATAACACTATTTAAAGGCGGAAACAAAAAGAAAAATGACCCAAATAGCTATAGAGCCATCTCATTGTGTTCATACATATTAAAACTTTATGAAAAAATCCTAATTCAGCTGATTGAAAAGGATGGAAAATTGAGCTTTAATCCCTCGCAAGGAGGTTTTCAGAAAAAATGTCAACTGCCTCATGACATCATATATGTTACGTGAATGCATAAACTATGCAGATGAAAACAATTCACAAATCTACACCTGTTTCTTAGACGCAAAACAAGCGTTCGATCGGGCATGGATTTCCCTGTTGCTACTTAAATTATTTAAAACTGGCATCGATATTTCACTTTTCAAGTCGATTGCATCATTTTTCGTAGAATGCTCTAGTTGTGTAAAGTCACAAGGCTATACATCGGACTGGTTCCTCATATTACAAGGAACCCGCCAGGGCCAGTGTCTTAGTCCCTACCTCTATCTCGTATTCATTAATCACCTGATGTACGAAATTGAAAAAAGTGAATATTGTTTTAAGATATATGATATACATTGTGGATGTCCAACTTCAGCAGATGACATGGTAGTTATTTAAAACGTCAAACGCAGACTAGACAGCCTCCTCAAGTTGTGTTATGTGAATTCACAAAACGAACGATACATATACAATGCCAGTAAATGCAAAGTCGTTGTTTTTAATGTAAAAGTGCACACACAACGCAAATGGAAACTAGGCAATGATGAAGTTGCAGAGACGGATAGCTATCTACATCTAGGGGTACCATGCCACAAATCCCTATCATTAAATGAAAACATAAAAGAAAGTTGTACTAAATTAAGAAAAACATTTTTCAGTATTGCTGACTGTGGAATTTATAGAAATGGAGTACACGCCCTAACATCAAAGCGTATATAGGAATCGGTTGTTCTTCCCAAAGCACTATATGGGAGTGAACTGTGCAATGATCTCACAGACAATCAGTTATGTCCCCTAAAACGGGCTCATCGACAGTGCGTTAAGCGTATTCAAAATATACCGACAGGATCAAGAACAGATATTGCCTTAAGCTGTCTGGGTATTTACCCTATTAAACATATTATTGACAAGAGAAAATTACTGTTACTTGGGCAATTGTGTCGGCTCAACTCAAAATTCAAAATTAAACAAGTATTTTCCCGTAGACTTACATCATACTTTTCCATACCCATAAAAATGAAAGGATTCATGCCTGATATATATAGATTATTAGGTCGGTACGGCTTAACCAAGTATCTAACAGACTATTCAAAAACCGGAGAATTCCCTTCTAAAAATATATGGAAAAAATCGATAAAAATCGCAATCCATAAAACGGTAGAGTTTGACTGGTGAAACAGACTCTTATGCGACGCTACCTTAAGCCACTTTTTGCTTGTTCATTCAAAATACGAACCATGTACTCTGTGGAAATTTAGTCAAGAATTTAAAATATGCAAAATACAATGCTCTACAGCATTCATACTGTTCTCTAAATTCTTTTCTAAACAATATGAAGAAATATGTAAAACTTGTAACCTAGCAACTGAAAATATTGCACTTCATATAATTTTGTTTTGCAATCATAAAGACTATATACGGTCTAAGTTATGGGTTAACCTGTCACGATTGTTGGGCCCGGAAAATTATGCAAAATTGTGTGCTTATACACCGGAATTACAACTACTCGAAATGTTCAGTGGGTTTGTCTCCTTTAACATAGATGATAAAACTAGGGTGAAATGCTTCAAAACTTTCTTGAAGACGGTCTACAATATTATGACATAATATGTATTAATTTCATAGGATACAAGAGGATATAGAATGAAAATGAAATCATGTAAACATAAATTGTTGCAAGCGTGCTGTAATTAACATATTCATTATTTGATATTTATCTATATAATTATTGCATATGTGTTTTTACATGTATGTGTAGGTATCTGTGTGTATATACATTAATATGTGTGTATGTGTGTGTGTGTGTGTGTGTGTGTGCGTGTGTGTGTGTGTGTGTGTGTGTATATATGTGTCTGTCTGTCTGGCTGGCTGGCTGGCTGGCTGGCTGGCTGTCTGTGTGTCCGTGCGATCATGTGTGCGTGCGAACGAGAGACTTGTGAGCTCATCTTAGTTGTCTTGATGTTTCGTTTCGATTAAGGCTGTCTGATATGATGTGCTCAGTATGTATTATCAATGTGAATTTTAATAAACAATAAGACATGTAAATATTTTTCTCTAACAATATATAACTATGACTATTATCCTTATCATATATGCAAGTCAAATATGTTTGTGTTGTTGTTGTCATTAATGTAAATAGCTATCGTACAATCATTACTTACCTGCTTCTTTTTTCATATGGTCCTTAACAAGTTCTATATATGAAATCAACATGTTGAAATGAAAATACTGATTGTTAGACAATATTGATATTGTAACTACATGTATTTATAAATCTTTTCAAATAATTGCCATTATACCATGTTTGCATAATATGTATTATCTCTTCATATATGGAGGAAATAAAGATTATATATATCTATTTAATCCACTTTGATGATAAACTATAATGGTCTTATATATTTTATTTGTTTATTACATGCTTTTATTCTAAAAATGTTAAGACAGTTGCACCTTGGTAACCTGTCTATTTTTGTTTTTTTATAACTCTTATATAGGAGTGTATTTGTTTGTTTTATAAACTGTATTATATGATTGCGTGGTGAGACGTCGATAAATAATTATAAATAGTATATATATGGTTGGATATGTATTAGATACGTCTTACAAGACAGCATATTGTATTTGCATAACTGATGTTGACACTAAATGCTTGTATTAACGTTTCAATAACTATCAAATAATTATTTCCTACCAAAGAGATAACAAATGCATCCCCATTGAATTCACCATTAACGTTAGATCACGGTGACCCAATATACGTTCATCAAAATGGCGGCACTTGGTTTCGATCACATAACTAGATAACGCAATGTGTCAACTAAAATGACATGAGGCTGCAAAAGTGCAAATAAATGAAAGCAGATAAAGCTGCACATACTTTTCATATGATTGGCTATACACTGACATGTATAGAATAACATATGTGATAATGTCACGTGAAATCAATACTATGCACATATGTAGTAAACTGCAAATACCATTGACAGTTATTTAAAAACAAACATAAACATATACCGTACAATAATAAATGATTCAAAAAAATACTTACATACACTTTTATAATTTACAAATCAATATCCCCCAAATCCTAAACACGTATGGAAAAAGATACGAGTACTAATGAGTATGCAGTTTACAGCTTGTGAGATATATATAATAATTATAAACCAAAAATATCGAACATTTGCAAAATGTGATTGTTCATAAGATATCGATAATATACGCTTCATACAATCCGTCCAATACAGATGTTCAAAATGTGCCGTGATCTGTATGATATAGTATATTACAACGAATCCTAGTGCGCATAATGTAATCATTGCGACGCTTAGTAAGTGTAAAGACAAGAGTTATAAAATGAATGTGGAATATTGATTAACAAAATACTGGCGTAAACAATGCGTGTAAGTGTTTTACCATTCGGTATTATTAGCTTATGTGTATTTGTTAAAAAGTATTACATACATTATTACAGTTTTCTATCATAACACATAGTTTCAACAAAATGGACATCAAAACACAGTACCACTAAATTAATATCACAAAAGTAGTCTCTAATTTGTTAAAAATCTTTAAACACTGATTTAACGTATTTGCTAACTTCAGTATATAATTTAAAGTTAGTGTTAAAAGTAAAACGCAGATGTTATGTGTGTTTATAGTTTAAACTTATTTATTTTACTTCAATTGTGAAACAAGTTCTTACAACTGAGGCAAATCACGCTTGTGTGTTAATAAATGAAATAGGACGTCATAAAATATAAACTGATCTCTATTTTGGTATTATAGAAGATCGAAGCACAGTTACTTAAATAGCATAATAGTATGTATTTGCCAGATAAAATCATACTTGTCCCATAAATTTGATAAATATATTAGTACTATGATACCGTGTTATCATCACTGTACCGGTGGAAAAACACAAAACACTGTTTTGATGAGGCTATCAGTTTGATTTTTTTTTTTTTTATCAATAAACTGAGGGAAGTTGAGTTTGGTTTACGGACACAACTTAGCAAAACGATCATAAGGAAATCTTAAACCTGTTTTATTACACAACCTAGCAAAATGATCACTGTGGAAGATTGATTCTTGTTTATTGACACAACCTAGCAAAACGATCACTGTGAAAGATTGATTCTTGTTTATTGACACAACCTAGCAAAACGATCACTGTGGATGATTGATTCTGGTTTATTGACACAACCTAGCAAAACGATCACTGTGGAAGATTGATTCTGGTTTATTGACACAACCTAGCAAAACGATCACTGTGGAAGATTGATTCTTGTTTATTGACACAACCTAGCAAAACGATCACTGTGGAAGATTGATTCTTGTTTATTGACACAACCTAGCAAAACAATCATTTTGTGATCTTTAGCCTGGTTTACGGGCACCAGATTGTGTCCGTTAACCAGGCTTAAGATCCCCTAATGATCGTTTTGCCAGGTATTGTCCGTAAACTTCTCTTGTGATCGTTTTTCTAGGTTTTGTCCGTAAGCCAGGCTTTCATTTCCCGAATGATCGTTTTGATAGGTTGTGTCCGTAAACCAGACTTAAGCTTCTCCAGTGATCGTTTTACCGAGGGCTTAAGATCCCCTAATGATCGTTTGGCCAGGTATTGTCCGTAAACCAGGCTTAAGATCTCCCCAGTGATCGTTTTGCCAGATAGTGTCCGTAAGCCAGGCTTACATTCCCCGAGTGATCGTTTTGCTAGGTTGTGTCCGTAAACCAGGCTAAAACTTCTCCAGTGATCGTTTTGTCAGGTTGTGTCCGTAAACCAAGCTTAAATTCCCCTTGTGATCGTTTTATTAGGTTGTGTCCGTAAACCAAGTTTAAGGTCCCCTTGTAATTGTTTTGCTAGGTTGTGTCCGTAGACCAGTCTTAAGATCCCCAATGATCGTTTCACCAGGTTGTGTCCGTAAACCAAGCTTAAGCTTCTCTAGTGATCGTTTTGTTAGGTTGTGTCCTTTAACTAGGCTTAAGCTTCTCCAGTGAATGTTTTGTTAGGTTGTGTCCGTAAACCAGGCTTAAGTTTCCTCAGTGATCGTTTTGTAAGGTTGTGTCCGTAAACCATGTTTAATATCTCCAATTGATCCTTTTGCCAGGTTGTGCCCGTTAACCAGGTTAAAGCTTCCCTTATGATTGTTTTGCTAGGCTGTATCCTTGAACCAGACTCAAGCTCCCCCAGTGATTGTTTAAGGTTATGTCCGTTAACCATGTTTAAGCTCTCCCGATTATCGATTTGCTAGGTTGTGTCCGCAAAATTAATTCAAGCTCACCCAGTGATCGTTTTGCTAGGTTGTGTCCGTAAACTAGGTTTAAGCTTCCCTTATGATCATTTTGCTAGGTTGTGTCCGTAAACGAGGTTTAAGCTTCCCTCGTGGTCGTTTTGCTAGGCTGTGTCCGTAAACCAGCATCAAACTCCCCAGTTATCGTTTTGCTAAGATGTGTCGGTAAACCAGCCTCAAGCTCCCCCAGTGATTGTTTTTTAGGCTGTGTCCGTAAACTATCCTCAAAATCTTCCATTGATCGTTTTGCTAGGTTATGTCCGTAAACCAGCCTCCAGCTCCTCCCGTGATCATTTTGCTAGGATGTGTCCGTAAACCATCCTCAAACTCCCCAGTGATCGTTTTGCCAGGTTGTGTCCGTAAACCAGCCTCAAGCTCCCTCAGTGATCGTTTTGCCAGATTATGTCCTTTAACCATCCCCAAAACTCTCTCAGTGATCGTTTTGCTAGGTTATGTCCGTAAACCAGCCTCAAGCTCACCAGTGATCGTTTTGGTACTGATCGTTACTAAGCTGTGGCACCTGTTGTCACGTTCTCGTATGTATATATGTATTGTACTAACAGGGATTAGTCTATGTAATTATTTTATTTGTGTAGTTGTTTTAATTGTGAAAATCCGCTGTTATTATTGTCTTTGTATAGTTATATTAGTAGAATATGGTGTTTTATTGAATATATATATTAAATATATCATACACATATATGTCATGTTAAAACATGAAAACGCCCTTACCTACTGTATACAAACTTCCCCATCAACATTTCTAAAGTTTAATTTTTAATGAATCAAACAAAACTTTGCTGAATAGATATGCACTAACCCGTAAAAAAGTATATACTCGCTTATCTATTTACCGTCTATGTAAACATGAACCGTGTGTGACTTATTCATATATCACTTTATACGTACAAAAAAAGTCAAAAGTGGTGCTTTTATAACAAACTGGGCTGCGTTAATTTTTTCTACCTGGATCCCTGAAATTACCACGTACTAACTGCTTATTTGAAGCTAAGCCAGTGTCCAGGAAAATGATGCTACCTTACGTCAGCAAATGTTATACCGAACTGAACTCTTTTTTTTTCATCGTGATGTTTTTACTGTTTATGTATATCATTACAGATAGCACTCGATCGTAGTCAATTATATCGTATAGACGTAATCTATCGTAAACTACAACCTAAAGATCTCGCCACAAAGTTGATTTTTTTATCTAAGTTTTTTTATTACAAAAGTTACAGTATTTCGACGTTAAATATGAAGTATTTTTCCATAGCAGGAAGGTATTTGCTTATAAACATTCACAGTAACCAGTAGGTTAATCAGATTGATTGTTAACGACAGTGCAGTGAAACTCTCTTCTTCTTTTTTAAATGCGTCAGTTTTTAACACCAGCTATGTCTTATCACAGTTTATGCTATGTTACATTTTGCTCTTCCCATATGCAGCAAGAAATCACAGTCCCTATGAATCATACTGAATAAAAGTTCGAACAAAATTATTTATTGTGAACTTAAGCGCAAGAACTGTGTTACCGTCACTCAAATGCGCGTGACTGTTACACTATCACAATGTGGAATTTGCGTCTTATTTAATAAACATCTTAGCTACATGTATCTCAGTCTTTGTCATTTGGCTTCCCATCCTTTTAACCTCTGCCGACCAGGTCAGAACTCAAGTCAGAGCCAAGTTATACCGTGTCGTCATCAATCACTTTTTCACTCATCGAATCATTGATTTTTCTGATGAACTTGTCATTTGTACACTACAATGTTCAACGTACTAACCAAAAACTCGATATCTTACGAGCAGAATTGAGCGTCTTCGATATCTTAACATTCACTGAAACATTGAGCTAAATTTATCTGTACCAATAAATAATCACATAGTTGACTCTCTCTCTCTCTCGGCTCTGGAGCGTGAAAACCGTATTGGAGACAGCCATTGTGGACTTTTACTATTATTCAAAGACTCGGTTCATTACAGGCGTAAAATGACCTGTAATCAGTTGGAATCGAATGCATATGTATTGAACTATCACACTCTTATCGACTTCTATTTGACCTGTTTTACATACCCCGAATGCAATTATACTGTAGAAGGCTCATTTAATTTTGCATCTGACACCGATATGAATACTATTGTTATTACTGGTGATTTTACTTTTAACATATCGAACGCTACAATAACTAGGAAAATCAGTTTCCTATGCGATCAGTTTTCTTTATCCCATTGATTTACTCAACCTACAGAAAACTCCCAATGATTTACTCAACCTTACAGAAAACAAAAAAGAAAATCCTACAGGGTCTTTAATTAACCATTAGCATGTTAGTACTCTTTTATCAATACTATTAAGTGATTAGATAATGTTGTTGCTTGATATCAAAGTAATAATGTATACAAACATATGTTTATTTATTTAAAAAAACACAATTCAAGCATTAACAGACATGCTCAATATCCCTATATTCAAGTTGGCATAGCCCATTTTAAATCATTAAGTACATTTTGGAGGAATAAAGATATAAATATTAAGAATGTTTCATGTAATGTGCTGATATTTTTGTCACTTTGAGTGACCAAAAATCAGAACTTGCAATAATATTCATACTTGGATATTATATTAATACTAGGACGTTATTAAAAAAAAGTAATAATCAAAACACTTTATTGAATATATTAGAAATTAATGATGTTGTGATTAAAAATTGCAAAAGGTAATTTTTTTCAACACAATACCTCAAATCATACCGTGGATACAAAGTTATGTGATAGAGACTGTGCTAATTAGTGATGGTGTTTTGTCATACATGACATTGTGTATCAATGTAAATTATAAATTGTGGTAGTTATTAACAATGTCAAGGTCGTGCATATCAAAACGTAAAAAAGTAAAAATATCAATAAAAATGGGTTCCTGTCATAACAATGAAATACACAAAGGGGGAGAAAACACTTCAACTTCATTAAAGCAGAAATCATAATGAATAAATCAGTTTAAATCGAGAATTTACGGATAATTAATTAAGAAGAAAAAAAACAGAAATTGTTTGGATTTGGTAATTTTAAGTCATTTTCAAAAGGTTTCATTTGACGAAAGCCTTATATATATGTTCATGATGTTCCTATTAAAAACACTATATTTTGTTTGAATCTAAATCTATCATTTCTGTTTAATGTGATATAATACACATGTAAAATGATTCATTCAAAAGGCATCATAAATTGGACCTTTTTTAATATAGAAGAGAAAGAATTATATAATTTAATTAAATATGGTGATATATATATACTGTTGGTGTTTAAAAAAAGGATAATACAAGAAAATCGTTTAAAAGTTTGGTAAGTTCTGCATGATTTGTAGCTTGTATTTAACTATTATATCTTAAATACAGCCATGTGAGCTACAGCATGCCAGTTTGTTTACAAATATTGGTCACATGACAAATATTGACTAGTTTGCTCCTCCCCACAAAATTCAAATTTCTCTGTTACTGATTGTCTGTTGAAAGAAATAAGAAATGAATTATTGCAAATATTATTCTGAACATTTCAGGAACTGTGCGTAATATTAAGACTATGTTGCATGACAAATTTCAAATTTTTCAATCCATGAATTTATTTTAGAATTGAAAATTACTCTCCCAGATCTGAATGTGTTTTGAAAAACAAGTGAAAACACTCCCACCGCCATAACCTTCCTTTTATACCCAGATTGGGCCTTTAAAATCATAAAATGGGCTGACAAATAGCTAGTTAAATTCAACCCATTATAAACAGAAGCTCTACTCTTATCACGCAAAAAGCAAACCGTGTAAACCATCCACTAGTCTTTATGCAAAATACAATCATACCAGAGGTAGACTATAACAAATATTTAGGTGTATTTTTTCAAGCGATCTCACCTGACTCACACAAATGACTATAGAGAAGGCATGAGTGAGAATAAACATCATGAGAACTTTATTTTGGCCAGAGCGACTTTAGAAACAGTATACTACTTCTTTTGCAAGACCTTTACATAAACTTTGACAATTGCTCACATAATGATAAATGATAACTAGAAATAACATTACAAAATGAGGCAGCACGAATTGTAACTGGTGATACCGAACTTGTTTCTATTAAAAACTTATTAAGGTGTGAAACTTTAGAAACACGGAAACTAATCATAAACTTATTTTATTTTATAAGATGAAAAGTAAACAAATACCTTTACTATTAAGTTCCTCCTATTGTTGTAAATATGTTGATACAAACTTCGTAACGCAAATGACATCCAAACAATTGAAACGCGACCCGGATACTTCATTCCTCCCGTCTGCTGTTCGTGAATGAAACAATTTTTCAGACGAGGTACGCCAATCTCCATTCGCAAATTCTTTCAAACAATCCCTATCTAGTTAACTATATACAGTTCCGAATCAATAATATCACTGTGATAGAAAATTGCAAATTTTACATACACTACTTCGCACAAAATGTTGTTTTTTAAACCCAGATTTATTTTTGAAAAACATGCCATAATCTCCACATTGTACATGCGGTTGATAAAAAATGTCTTTGTGAAATGCCATGAATATACCAATCACATAACTTAGTTGCTAAACCCAATTTCTAGATTTACAAACATCATGCTATCCATTCTTATCTTAAAATTGCAACATATTTTGTGACGAATTCGATGAGCCGCGTGATTACCTTTTTATTTGAATTGGATCCGTTATACAGGTTTATACTGTAGTAAAAATAGTTTCATCTTAGAAAAAGTTCGAATGACGATGCATAATTCGTCAAATAGTGTTAAAGTGCCGACTTTTTTTTGAATGGGGATTCCTTTTCAAGTTTAATACTCCAATTTAAATATCGATTTAGTCACGTTTTTTGGTGAATTGACCTTAAATCATGCATATCACGCAGTGCATTATAAATAATGAAATAAAAATACATTGTCGATCAATCAACGGGTTGATTTTATATAGACGTTTTACATGAAATATAATAGTAATAGATATACACAGAACGGTGGTTTTGTGCTATTCATGTGCATGTAATATAGATGTTTGATATTTAAGTCGAGCAATGAAACTGGCAATATGACGTTTACCATTCCCCATTTCTTTTAAAAGCTATACTGTTCTTAATATATATATTTCATTGTAAGGAAGTATTCAAATATTCACGTGCCGTTTCAAGAGAAAAGTATAAGGAAGTGGTATCTAAGTGTGATGTTTGCACAATTGATAGCCAGGCTCGGTTAGCGCAGTCAGTAATAAGCCTGACTATCAATCCAGGGGTCGTGTGCTCGATTCCCCTGCCCGACCACAGTCTTCTTGTTGATTGATATACGACATTGCGGCTCATTATCATTCGTCTCTCACCGATGATACATGTGTAAAGTTACAAGTTACTTACGGAGATGGGTGTGCGCGAGTACTGGTTTATCTCAGGAAATAATGTTAGTTTAACTGAACATCTATTAACCCTATCGCTGGCATAAAAATGACGCTAAATGTTCAAACAGCGTAATCAGTATGTACCCGGACAACGAAAATGCAACATTGTTGTTATATTTATCACGACATTTTGTCTCATTATAATTCGACTCTCACCGCTGATTAAAGTGGGGAAGTTACCAGCTTCTTGCGGAGATGGGGTGTGCTCGAGTACTAGTTAATCTTTCAGGATCCCAAGAACCTTGGTTAGGTTAACTGTTCGTCTGTAAGCCCTAGCTGACATAAAAGTGACACTAAATTTTCAAACAGCGTAATCAGTATGTACCCGGACTACAAATGACATATAAATGACGCTAAACAGTCACTATTTTATATCACATTTAAAGTATAACTGATATTGGAAGTGATCTAAAACAGGCACAAATATCTGTCTACCGACAGCTATCATCCATACGTTAAATCTGTGAAAGGGTAACCACCTAATCTATGTCATTTTCAAATATAACTTCCCAACGGAAATTAATTGCGATTAGGTGGAAATATGTTAAACCTCTAATGACTCAATGCTATTTTTTATTCAAAACAACACCATTGTTATGTGAAATGCGTTGTTATTTGCACGAATATCTCTATATCTATAGAGATGTTCGCCTGATAGAAAGATACGTATTCTAAACAAAAATTACATCATGAGTATTTTAGTGTTCTTATTGAAAAGTATGCAATACAGAGTGTAACACCAAAGTATACACCTTATTACAGGTATTTATATTGTCAACTGAACTTCATGATTGTCATCTTGTAACATCGTACTGATTTATTACGTATGTTACTATATATAGTAACAAAATAGGCTTGTTTTTTTGTATGATATAGCCTTATACGACTTGTCATACTTAAACTACTGGCGACGGGCCAAAACTCGATATGCGAGAGCCAATATTCATATACCAGCGCCAAAAATCCATATAAAATACAATGTCTGTGCTATATAGGGGTGTTTCAATAATGTTTAACTTAGTATAAGTAAAAAATAACCTCAAATCAGTCAATTCGTATTTATTTGCGAGCAACCGGCGACAACAACAAGACAGCGACGGTTGAAATGGCAGATGCATCGCTTATCTAAATAACAAACCCCAAACAACAGGACAGCGACAGTTAAAATGACAGATGCATCGCTTATCTAAACAACAAACCTCAAACAACAGGCATCGACGATTAAAATGGCAGATGCATCGCTTACCTAAACAACAAACCCCAAACAACAGGACAGCGACGGTTAAAATGGCAGATGCATCGCTTATCTAAATAACAAACCCCAAACAACAGGACAGCGACGGTTAAAATGGCAGATGCAAAAAAAATGGGATCTGACGAAAGTACGCCACTGGTTTAAACAGGAAAATCTCCAGTTTGATCCAGTTATTACGGAAAAATATGAATGATGATGACCAAATAGTTGATATGCTACATATTGATATATATATGATTGTGGAGATATTAGTACATGTAATATGATACATATCAACATGTTGATCAACTTACTAAACGAAAAGTCCTAAATAAGGAGTATATGAAAATACGCATAGATCCCATAGAAATCGTCAACAGCAATACATTTGATTTTAAACTACCTCTATTGTCACTAACTTTTATCGAGTGACAACTTCAAGGAAAATAACTGCACAATATCTACTTGAGGGGCATTCCAAGGGGGTATTCAAAGTAAAAGAGTGACAACAAGGAAAATAACTGCACGATATTTACTTGAAGGGCATTCCAAGGGGGTATTCAAAGTAAAAGAGTGACAACAAGGAAAATAACTGCACGATATTCATTTGAGGGGCATTCAAAAGGGGAATTCAAAGTAAAAGTCATTAATAAAGAAATATAAACTGAAACTAACTAAATATATAATTAAATGATTCATGTAGAAAATAGTATATCTAAACATCACAATAAATAAATAAATTGCAGTATGTGCTGTTCAAAATTCTGGTCTACTCATCTGCTGCAAGCAATCTCTATGAATAGTTTTGAAATTATTCCAAATAAATTTAGATAGCTTCATTTTAAGCGCAGAAATTTCATAGCTAAAATGGGCGACTTATATTGGTTTTTAAAATGGAAGTGGTAAGAAGTATATTTAGAGGATGTATGCCTGCCTCCTTTCATCATAACTCAAGATTTCTATAAAAGAAAATGTATCACGATCTATATCTAACTTCACATATAACAGTTTTAACACTTTCTGTTCAAATTTCTGAGATACTTATTCTCAATACACGCGGCGTTATTCGGATTGTCAATTGTCAAATTTCTGAGACCAAAGGGGATGAAGTACGCGTTTTTTTTCATAAATAATGGACATCTCCAATGTCTTTTCTCATTCATATATGTAGTGGTTTGAATATATTATCTCTTATTTACAAATTGTTCAACAAAAAATAATGTAGCAATCTCATAAATACAGATATGGATCCTCTTACACATATCACTGAAAACATTTTTCTCAACCTTGATTGTATCTGTTAACGAATTCGTATACCTCCATATGATCAGCTAATGTCATTGAGATGGGGACTCTGATATGCTGAAAAACAATGTATTATAAATTTATGTTCAGGGCATTTTGAAAGTAAGTTTATATTTGGTTGGTTGGACAGATAAAAATGTCAATCTAACAAATGATAGCAATATAATAATTATTTATTATGTTTTTGTTAATAATAAATTAAATATAACTTTCTGACTCAATACAATTGAATAAGGAAACTGTATGGACAGTAAAGTTGATGCAATTAAGATTTCTTCATATGGTGGGTCACAAACTTCAGGCGGCAACAAATGATAAAAGTTGACACTTTTTACCTCATTTTTCGGACATATTCCTTTGATTCTAGAACAGTACTTTAATATGATACAGGAGTCCAACTTATACGCCAAGCATAGCAATCACATTATGATAATTTAGCAAGTAAATTTAATTCTAGTTTCTCTCTCTCTCTCTCTCTCTCTCTCTCTCTCTCTCTCTCTCTCTCTCTCTCTCAAAGACTGATGGAAAATATTAAAGTCGTTTATCACTTCAAGTGACAAGCCAGCAATCCCTCCACTGAATGATAATGGAACTATTGTTTCCGATTTTGAGTTAAAAGCCAACTTAGTAAATACATTTTCCAATCTCAGTCAATCTTAAATGACGATAACATTGAACTACCCATGTTGATCCCAGTTTTATTAGATCTTGCTTTACTACCCACCGATGTCTGCAGTATTCTAAAGTCGTTACCAGTTGGAAAAGTCTCAGGTCCCAATGAAATTAAAAATTATGTGCTCCGTGAACTAAGTAATGAATTATTGACCCCATTATATGATTTGTTTAACACTTACTTAACAAACAGTGTTTATCCCAAAGTTTGGAAGGAAGTGTTCGTATGTGCTATTTACAAGACAGGAGACCCGTCTTTGGCTTATAAAAACAGATCCATTTCACTTCTTAGAGCATTGGATAATGTATTTGAAAGGCTCATATTTAAGTAAATGCTCAACTTTTTTCGAGATAGTAACTTTCTCTCCTCATTTCAATCTGGTTTTGTACCTAGTGATTCAGCCATAAATCAGCTATCTTATCTTTACAATACCTTCTGCAGAGTGATTGACGGTGGCAAAGAGTTCAGGGTTGTATTGTTTATATAAGTAAAGCCTTTGAAAGAGTTTGACACAAAAGGTTATTGGCTAAATTGAAAGCAGCTGGTATATCTTGCCGACGTTTAAATCTTTTAATTGACTATCTTAAAGACAGACGCCAATGTGTTGTAATTCCAGATGCGAGGTCCAATTGGAGACCAATTCAAGCTGGTGTTTCTCAGAGAACTATAGTATGTTCTTTCTGTTTCTAGTTTATATAAATGACATATTATCTGATATTAACTTCAACATACGACTTTTTGCCGATGTAACAAGCCTTTACTTTACAATAATGAGATTACCAATGCCGCTCAGACATTCATTTCTGACATAAATAGAATATCTGAATGGTCAAATAAATGATGGTTTACTTTAAATCTAAGCAAAACAGAATTAACGCATGTAACTAGCAAACGTACTGAACTCGTTCATCCCCCACTTTTTATGTACATGTAGAACCAACAAATTTTAGAAGTGCCACATTTAGGAGTGTATTTATCAAATAACTGCAGCTGACACATTCATATTGACTATATTAAGAATAAACTGTGGGCGAAATTAAATATTATGAGAACCCTAAAGTTTCAATTAGAAAGAAAATCGAACGAAACAATTTACATACCATTTATGACCTTTATTGGAATATATCGGTGTTATTTGGGATAATTGTACAAATTATGAAAAATATAAACTTATAAAATACGGAACGAAGCTGCACGTATAACAACTGGAGTTACAAAACTAATATCTATTAATAACTTGAATTCTGAAGTAGGATGGGAATGTCTTGAAACGCGTGGAACTAAACACAAACTAATAAAATGATCCACGGAATGGTCCCATCATATCTATAGTCATTGGTTCCTTCTCTTACAAATGCAAATTCCACGTACAATCTCAGAAATAATACCAACATTCAAATTCCTACCTCAAGAACAGCTCTGTACTCAAATTCCTTCATTCCTTCCGTTGTCTGTGAATGGAAATCTCTCCCACTTGAAAAGATACAAGCATCTTCTCTGAATGTTTTTAAACACAAACTTGAAAGTAACGAAACAAGTGTACCTAAAGTCTTTCACATAGGTTCAAGGAAATGTCAGTTATTGCATACCCGCCTCCGAACGAGCTGTAGAGCACTTAAGCAACATCTATTTCTTAAACACATTGAAGATTCCCCTCTGTGTATATGTGGACAAACAGAAGGCTTAACTCACACTTCTTTCTCAATTGCCACTTTTACATCTGCCAGTGAATTATGCTAGGTTTCTTTAAATATACATATTTTAGGTGCACCGCAACACTCTTATGACAATAATGTGAAAATATTTGAAGCAGTTCACATATACATTTTATCAACTAATCGCTTCTCCTGACATGTACACGTGTAAGCAAGTCTGAATAACTAACAACTTGAAGGCTATTTTTTTTATTATGGTAATAATTATTATTATGAGAATTCACATAATATATACATAACTTTAATCATTTAATCATTTTTTTCTGTTCTAATTACTCGCTATATTTTCTATGATAAAAGTATGTTAAAATATTTTTATTAAATATATTTTGAACTATGGTATATTCGTTATGCTAAGAGCATAAATTAAATTGTTAATAATCTGCCAAATCTGTTCATTAATTATATCTTCCGTTCTAATCCATATGTGTTATCTCAACTTATGTGTATATATGTACTTTTGAATGAATAATTATGTTTAAACTAATATTGGTTGGTAAAATTTGTTTATAAAATTTATTTAGGTAATAATTTTATGTTTACACAAAATATAAGATATGTTGTAATATTACACGTTTAGGGTTATTACATTTGTATAGTTTCTGTTTAATATTCAGTTCTTCGTTAATGTCGGCGTGCCAACATGTCTGCATTTCTATTATAATTTAAATGCATGAAATCGAGTAATGTATACATTCCGCTATTTCATATGTCACTAACTATATCATTCGTATCAAGTGACACCACGTGGGACAAGTGTTTTTCACAAAAAACGTATTATAATTGTTCAGAGTTTGTTAGTTAGAAAGAAACACTTTAAAAACAATTAAAATATGAAAGAAAACAAATAATCCATTATATATTGAAATATATATCTAATCCGCCCTCTGCATTTATATATAATTATATCATTTTTGGTAGAATGTGTTGGTGATGTGAAGATAAACCTTTTTATAGAATATGTTCTGTTTCTATACAGTATGTATTTAAGATTGAGACGTTATTTTGCTACAAAGACACATTGACATATATTTAATTTACGCATGGTATATGTTAATATTTTCAGTACTGCGTGTATCTATTTGTAAACGACACGAGACTTCTACAAGCTGTCATGCGTATACAATAGTCTCGAAAAAGTCCAGGTGAGTGGATACTATTGATATATAGTATTAATGACTATATTGTAAATGAAAGAAAGTGGACGGGTAATATTGTTATAATTTGCATTAGTTTTGTTGAAATGACAGCTAAAGTCAGTGTAGTTATCTATGGCAAGAAGACATCTAATGAATATACATGCCTCTGG
Source organism: Panopea generosa (assembly GCA_029582155.1). Taxonomy (NCBI): domain Eukaryota; kingdom Metazoa; phylum Mollusca; class Bivalvia; order Adapedonta; family Hiatellidae; genus Panopea; species Panopea generosa. The sequence goes on from CM055898.1 coordinate 26,280,314, forward strand.
GTCGAACAATTTTGCACAGTAAATTATCAAATGTTTTCATTAGATTTCTATTATTGGCCCGAGCTCAGCTGAAACTTACAATTTCAGCGGTGAGAGGTAAATGTTGAGCAGACAAGACCTAAGACGATTTCGGCACTATAGATTTTAAATTAAAATAACAATGGAACAATATGGTTCATCAATTGTTCAACAGTTACTTCTAGACCGAAAAGTTATTCCTACAAAATGTCAGAGCTATATATTGCCAGATACGTGCACAACATTGATATTCAAAATGCAAAATTCCTATTCAGCTCAATGTAATAATACCAGCAGTTTTGATAAATAAATCATGCTGATTTTATATTCTTATCCATGGACAAAGGCAAGTACGTCAAACATGTCCACAATGGCAATCATTGTAAGCCTTCCTGTAGTATAGAAATGAAATGCTTTTACAATCGATTACCATTAATATTTATAGGATTTCCTTTATTGTTAACACAATACTGCATCTATGTATTAAAATCTAAAGGATGTATGTTATTCAGAAACAGCTAATCTATATATACCTTACAACAGTTTTTATGTCATTATGCTGTTTTATTAACTCGATCCTCATTTTGCTATTGATATTTGTATTGTACGCTTATTCATCTGTATCGAGATACGCTATTGTTTACACGTGCAAACGGATCTATACAATGTGATGTCAGGTATCGAACACGATAATAGCATAACAATGAATAAAAAACCACGATAATATTGTAACAATAAACCAAACACAAAACTGTAACATGCGAGGTTCATTATGCGTGTATTTGGAGATATTTTAAACGCTGACGTGTAGAAAAAAATACGTCAGCATCAATATCATTGTCGGCCACTGAATTAATGAAAAAACCTGTATTGAAGTCAAAAGAAATGAGTACATTATGCATTTGACATTTTATTTAGGTATTCGTTTGATTCTAGAATGTCTATGTGACACATTTGTTTTAAGACGTGGAATGATGCGTTTTGAGAAGTATCACCTACAACCAACCCTTTGTGGACTTTAAGGTATGCCTATTTCTAGGGCTGATTTCTAAAGATATTGTAATGTTTTGTTTTTATACTAATGTGCATATTTAACTGATCGGCAATTTCCATGTATCGTGCCAATGTCGTTCGTTGGGTATAAATGTTCATTATTGATAACATTATGACTGTACCTGCTGTCAGAGATAAAAGAATCACACCGTAAAGCAAAACAAAACATATATTTGAGATTGAAACTACAGAACTTACTATCCAATCAAGATTCGAATCACGTAGTTGTCACCTTAAGTGCCTTTGGCATATTGTTTATCCCTGCCTCGTCTGATGACCATTGCATGACGAATCTGGTCTTATGGCGCATATATGAGGCTATGGCATTGTACGGTCAAGATTCTACTTGCATAATATATATCTTTAGAGAATATTGCATATCATCCCATCCATTTATTTGTGATAAAATTACCAAAAAAATTTTATCTGTATATTGCAAAACGTAATACTTATTTTGTGTTGTAAATGCATCATTGCATCAATTATAATATTTAAATGTTCTTTCTTTTGGCCTGCAGTAAATTTATTAGATGTATGCATGTGCATGTTTGTTTACAGGTATATTTACAGGTATATTATTCTCCGTCATGAATAACTTGATAAGAGCAGTTTCAAGTCGAGAAAATTATCAAACTTCATGGATATCAACTGAAAGTTTATCTGTAAGTGGCAAATTAGCAATTCAGACTTGTAAGTAGTAGTTCACAAGCAGGTACTGTTTATGAAATGTGCCTACAGATGTTATGTTAGCAAGGTATGCACTAATGTTAACACAAAGTAATGCATACATACGTTGTATATGAAGGTTGTGTCGGAACCGGATGCATGTTTGCTAATTGTATTTCCAGTATCTCATCACCAGTGACACACACTGTATTCAGTACACTTTATCAATTGTATTTTTTGAAACCACTTCATACGAGACAAGTACATATTTTACGGTTTAGTACATTGTAGCAGCTGGTTGATAGCTATGTCTGATCTAATACCCCCACTAATTCATTTTTTTTTGTCTGTGTTTCTATTTCCTGCATATAGTTCCAATGCTGTGTGTAACCTGGGTTTCTATTGAATGATTGATTTGATAGTAAGCGCCATGTTTATGCCATCGACGGCTATCAAACGATGCGTTAACCTTATCACTGTTTCTTGGGATCCTGAAAGGTTTACCAGTACTCGAACAAGTAACTGAAAACTTCCCCACTGGAATCAGCGGTGAGATACCAATGATAATGAGACACAATGTCGTATAGCAATCATCACAGAGACTGTTGCCGGGTGGGGATTCGAACTCACGACCCCTCGATTGATAGTCAGATGCATAATCGGCTGAGCTAATCGGGGATGAAGAAAAATCACAATTTTAGCTAATCGGGCCCGGCTTGAGCTATTTAATAAAACGAATGGAATGTTAATAATCATCATAAAATGGAAAATGTTAACATAATAGACAAGATTACATATTTTTCCAGGGAGATAATTCAAGACGAACACATCAAATTGTCATAATGTGTAACCGTGTCATGGTTCTCCGATACAACTATCTGAATCACTCTATTGCCATTAACGGTTATTAACTAATAGAAAATTGTTCATAGTTTCTCCGGAATTTCTTGTGTTTACTCCATGTATGTGTAACAGTCTGTCCAATCCGGTAAAATTACCACATTTAACCTCATAACTACAAATGACATTTCAGAATTTCAGAACGCATACGTCATTGTCCTCTGTTTAGTTCGGTTACCACCATATACATAATTTTGTGTTTGTTGACAAGCTATATTTAAAACAGTCATTTATGTCAACAACCTATCTTGTATTAAAGTATCCACCTAGATACATATATATGAAAGTAACCATTTTGCTGCAGAAAGAAACTGTACGCGCTCTACATTGACCATTATCTTCATTCTGCACTGTTTTTATCATTAAAAACTCTTTCTCTTAATCATTCTTTCTTAATTAGAAAGTTCCGATATATATTTCATATCAGTCAAAATTTAATGTAAAACCATTTAATGAAACAAATCTTGGAATATTCTTCTTATTTCATTGCACAGGTTCCAAAAGTATCAGTTAGAAATTGTATATTCAATTTACATTGATGTTATATGTAAAGGGAGAAAAAATCAAGTTCCGGAACAATATGAGTCTCTTATTGTCGAAACTCTTTGTAAAAAAATGAGATAATAAAAATGAAATTCCTGCATTTGAAAATGAATAAAAGGTCTTCATTTCGGCTAGTAGAAAAAAGCAGTAAATGAATAATAAATGCTTGAAAAGCAGACCAGAGAGACGGAATGTACAACAATAGCCTTTAATTAAGGATTAGATGGGATATATAATTGCGTGATAATAAAAGAACATTAACGGTGAGAAGTAAGTGATCTTAAGACGCGTCCTGGACTACTTGGCCACGGATGATCTCAACAATGTAAAGTTTACACGTAATGTCCATTTTCACAGCGCAGTTAAAAGCGATAACAATCGACCAGTAATGTTACCGTGTGATGTTAACCTATAAATACCTTAAGGGCCTGTCACACACATTACGATGTACCTCGCCGAGACAAAACCGGAGCAAAAATTAGTACGGTATCACATCGGAACCAGTATGGTACACATTGAGGCCACCGGAGAGCCGCCGATCCATTACGGGGAGTTATCGGTGCTCTATCGACATTAACGTAGCCATACCGGAGTACTGCTGTTGTAATCCTGTTGCTCGGTCCGGCAGCGCAACGGCGGAATTTTTGAGCATGTGCAAAGATTTATACTGTCGCCTGCCGTTGCTAATTTTTTCGCCGATGTTCTGACGATATACTACCGTTCTTAGCGATGTGATACCGTTACGCTGCCGTACTAGTACCGATCCCCGAAAATCGCTAAATTTGTGGTCCGGTACAGCTCCGGCGACCCAAATCGGCTAGTCGTGAAAGGTCCTTAACAACAACTTTTATATCATTGTGCATGTAATTCAAGATATTTTATACGTTGACAAAAGAAATGCATACATTATAGATTTCACATTTCATTTATGTATTTGTATGATTCTAGAATTCTAGCAAGTCTATGTGACTTCTTTCTGTTGAGACGTGGAAAGATGCGATTTAAGAAGTATCGCCGACAACCAACCCTTTGTGGATTTTAAGGTATTTTTGTGCCGTTAGCACGGTCATAATGGGGTGATCATAAAAAGATAAAAAGAGGTCTTTTTCAATCCAATAAAACTTTATTTTACTTTTTTTAATACAACGTGTCACAGATGTTAAGTGTTATTAAATGAATAAGATATAGAATAGAATATAACAAAAAACTATATATCAATGTGTTTTCCTTCAATATATATCGAAGGTATTATAAACAAAACCAATCTCACATAAAATGTGTAAAAATTCTTCACAGTGTGTTGACTGTTTTTGTAAACGCAATACGCATAATTAAACTGAAATTTAATACGAAAGCTGAATCAATTCAATTAATAACAATCTAAATTATTTGTGTCTTACCATATAATCCATTTCCCAATTATAAAACAAGTATAATTACAAAAACTTGTTAACAATTTATAAATTTCCAATTCTAAATTTTGTTTTGTGCAACTTTAACTTACGAGAGTACATAATTTAACTTATCGAACCGAAAGAGACAAACACCGAAAAGACCGGAAAGGTATTTTGTATTGCAGAAGATTGTACTTAATAAACAACTATAAATAAGATAATTTTGGTTCGTGAAGATACTGCAAGTGTTAAAGAGAAAAACATTAACAATAATATTTATATGAACCTAAAAAGTACTTAATTGAATAAACCATCTTGGACTACATGTATATAAACTGACCAACAAACTTGAAACAAATCCACTCATGAATATACAATTCTGATAACTTTAAACTGACTCTCTCACATATACCAAATATATATTTTAAACTCTCACACTGTATATGTATTATAGTAGAACATAAGATTTATTTTAAAACAAAATAACATATATCTACAAATAAACTTCAAGAAAAGATCACTTACCTAAAAAGATAAAACGAGGTCCTTTTCCAGTCAAATAAAATTTTATTTTACAATTTATTACGAGTCACAGAAGTTAAGTGACTGGACCTGGAGTAAGGTACCTTTTATAATGAAAAGTGTCCTGTCAGTTTAAGCCAATGAAATGCTGTATATTAATTAGGGGTGATTTCTTGACCAATCATTGCGTAGCGTGTTAGCTGCGAAAAATGGGCATTTACATAAAAATAATGCGATTAGACTTAAATTAATCCCAGGAAACCCCAATTGTGTACATCTATAACATGTTGTTACATCAATTAACGTGTATCGACTTTTTTTGATTAAACTGATTATTTATATCTGGCCAAGCTCTTCCAGTCAAAACACTTGCAGATAATTGCTTTTAGTCAAGACTCTATCGCTAAAATTGAACCCTTGTTTAAGTGATTAAGTGATCCGATTAGTATGTTCAAAAAGCTGCGAAAATATTCAGAAAATGCAAATATCGAACTAGAAAAGTCACTGATGTTAAAATTACGACTTTACTAAAATATTTAAATTTTCGACAATTTGTAATTTTTCAAAATATTCAAATCAAAGTATGACATAATTTTCAGCTATTCAAAAATATTATAAACAAATTTAAATTGAATTTGTTGTCTTTTTCCGTGATTCAAAACAAATATTATTAACAAATTTTACTGCAATTTGCCGCATAACAGCATGCCTATTTCTAGGGCTGATTTCTAAAGATATTGTAATGTTTTGTTAGTTTTTGTACTAATGTGCATACTCATTGCATGATCGTAACTGATTTCCATGTGCCAACGTCGTTCGTTAGGAATAAAAATCCATTATTTATAATAGTATGTCTGTACCTGTTATCAGAGATAAAATAAGCACAACGTAAAGGGTATATATTTGATTGAACTTACGGAAGTAACTATCCAGTCAAGATAACTATCCAGTCAAGATTCGAACTACGTAGTTGTCACCTTACCGATCGTTAGATTGTAAGTGCCTTTGGGTAGGTTGTTTATCCCTGACTCGATTGATGAACATTGCATGACGAATCTGGTCTTATAGCACATATATAAGGGTATGATATTGTACGATCAAGCGTCTCTAGCATACTTTAAATTTGTAAAGAATATTGCATATCCCATGAACATCGGACTCCGTCTGTTTTAAACATGATAATCTCCTAAACACAAGACAGTATAGTGAATTTATTAAAATTGGCTCTCTTCTAGTACACAACTCATTTATTTGTGATGAAATTACAAAAAAAAATATTATATCAGTATATTGCAAAGCGTAATTCTTGTTTTGTGTTGCTAATGTCTCATTGCATGAATTATAATATTTTAATGTTCTCTCTTTGGGCCTGCACAGCGCAGTCTAAAGCGAGAACAATAGGCCAGTAAAGTTACATTGTGATGTTACCCTTGGTCCAAATTGAATACGGTAGTAGAGTTTATCGTATGTATGCAAAAACTTTAATCTTAGTAAAGAAAAGAAAAAGTCAAAAAGCCCAGACTAAAACGAATGAAAATATATAAGAGAAACATAAAACGCTTCGGCCAATCTGCTAAAACAAAAGCGAATCAAATGTGGTACAATTCCAATTATTGATATCTCACTGTCCGAGAACATCGTCGGAAGAAAGTCTGTCGTTTTCCCTAGGATTATATGTATTGTGTGAGAATGATATTTCGATTTAGTTATCTGACACATTATGTTGATATGTTACCGGTTTCCAAGACAAGATAAAAATGACGTCAGTCACATATGTTAAAATAGAGCTGTAATTAAGTAACATAACTAAGTAACACAATTTACACCATAACCATTACTGTCTTTACTTATTTTTTCTATATTTATATGCTGACAGTGTAAAGTGTGCGGTGGGATGTTCCTCCTCGACCTACAACACACTCATTGACGAGGAGAATAAATGAGTTACTGTAAGGTAGCTGGGAAAAAAATAAACAAACAAGTTACTGTCTTTGCATCCAACTTGCCCCGTGCACTTCAGACTCCTATCTGACCAACGCTATGTAAATCTAAAACAAGTATGCAATTATTGACTTTGACTGCGGTGAATATGTAGATCTATGGACCTGAGAAAAGTTAATAAAGCTTTTTTCTAGGTTCATAGAACTACATATAGTAATAAAGTAAGCGGTTTTAAAGTCATTTTTATTAATGTATGATTCGATTTCCCTATTTGGATGGAGATATAATGGTTTACATTTCTTAATTAAAACATATTTCTAAATATATCTTCTTTAAGGACACAACTTTATTTATTAGTTTTATAGATGTACCCTTTTCAGGACTAAACTCGCTTTTGCAACAAGGGTACTGTTATAGGGTGCCGTTTTACTATTTAACCTTAATAAGTGATATCACTTATTCGAATAGGTGATATCACTCATTCCAATAAGTGATATCACTCATTCCAATAAGTGATATAATCCATTGAAACAAATGAGTGATATCACCTTTTCGAATGAGTGATATCACTTATTCAAATGAGTGATATCACCTATTCGAAACGAATGAGTGATATCACTTATTCGAATGAGTGATATCACATATTCGAAATGAATTTAGACAATGAATTCTCCCAAGGATGTTAATATATTTAATAAAATATAGATGAAGATCTATAACGAGAGTAAAAAATTTTAGGAAATATCAAATGTATTGTGTAAAAAGATATTATGTTATAAAATAAATATTATTGTGAATGTAGAATATATATTGACTTATTCTTTAATCAATTTATAAGACCATTAATTTTGACGGCTGAGGGTCCTCTTCTGTCGACTGCAATCAAACAAGATGGCTACCGGTTCCATGCAAGGCATGACAAATATAGCCCTTGCTGCCATTGATAATGAAATTAACATTTTTCCGCAAGAATAATACTTTTTTATGAATTCTAAAATACGCTCTGTTGCTGTTTCAGCCATATTTAATCATATATTCACTGCTGGATCACATCTATATCTGCTGAATCATTTTCATCATGTCTTCACTGCTGAATTATTTAAGCAGGGATCAGTCTGTTTGTTCTTGCTTGATAAATCAAATAAGTGATATCGACTATTTGAATGAGTGATATCACTTATTGAGGTTAAATAGTAAAACAGCACCCCATATACTGTTATCTCAAACTACACAAGAATTTCCTAAATATAATTTAGTTATATTCGTCTCTCAACTGGAAATACCACCCCGACTCAAAAACACTTTTGCTTCATGGTTTGTCTATAAGCTGTACCGAATGGTGGCAGGTTTCTCTTTAATACTTAAACGGATGGTGGAATAGCTAGATGTGTCCTTATTTCTGTCTCTTCTTACCTGTAATCAATCATTATGCTCTCATCCTGTACATCTGCGTATAGTAACACTTTATCTTGATATTTTACAGATATTTTCCCGATGCTATGTGTGTTATATACCATATGCATATACATATTGTCGCATTTGGAAGATGATACGCTGACAGGTTACTTGTGATGACGTTGTCTCGTTTCACAATGCGACGACGAGGAAAAATGGGTTTCGATAAACTCGTAAACCATATTCAAGATCCCCGTTGGCGGTTTTGTCACCGGCCCTTTCAAGGCGGTGACCCACGTTGAATCATCGTTTGTACGTACAATTCATGCATTGTATTTATATTTAAATGTTATTTTATTTAATTCTACTGTTGTAAATATATTTGTTACCGAAAGTGTTTTTTACTGAAAATTTAAGGTTTCTTTATTTAAGGAACATTTCATGACGAGCAATACTATGATTTGACGCCATTACCATATGAAACAATCAATGGCAAGGGATCCAAGAATATAATTTCAATAATTTACTTGTTAAGCTCATTTTCTTAAGTTATTTTCAATAAAAGCTTAGTTACTGATGTCACAGTTAAAATAGCGTCGGAATTCGATAGGCACGCAGGGAAAATGTTATGTTTCGAACATAGAACAAATATATTTCTCTGACAAAGATATTTCCATTTAAGTGGTTTTAGAATGTGGTATACTTATTATCACAGTAAAATACAATAACGTTTTTTTGTCGTTGTGCACATACATGAAATTAATTTGCTGGAAAAAAAAATGCTGGCCTTAAAATAAAAAAAAATATAAATATATTTTGATTATGCAACTTGTTTTGATAGATAGGTAGGAAAACGAATAATCAAACATATTAAGTTTTGAATGACCCTCATTTATCTTTCGAATATTAAGTGATTACTTAACCTATCATTTATCATTCATTCACTGTCGGTGGGAATACAAGAATGGCAAACAATAAACTATGTTATAGAAAACAGGTACCTATATAATTATGTTGGTGTCCATCTCTCTCTCTCTCTCTCTCTCTCTCTCTCTCTCTCTCTCTGCGTGGAAATGTGTATACTCTCTCTCTCTCTCTCTCTCTCTCTCTCTCTGCGTGGAAATAAGTATACGCTATATTATATATGTTTAGGAAATATCTTAAACCATAGCAGTTCTAACAATATGATTAATTACATTTTAAACATATCGTTTGTTTTAGATATACCATATAACGTATAGAACTTGAAAGCTTTTCCCAAAACAATGATTTTTTTTACATTGCCTATATTAGTATATAGTCAACAGTGCTACTACCAGTATGTGCTATTCTCATATACTATATCCCATAATTGTTCTATGCAAGTATATTAAAAAATCTGCTTGGTTTATCATGATAATGAAAATGAGTATTAACATTCTATATCAAATCTTTTATAATGATGTACCATTTTATAAAGTTTTAAAATATATTTCAAATCAGTTATACAAATATAGACATTTTGGTACATACGCATGGTCATGACAATTATATGTGATGTATATTTAGTAATTTCCGATAGCCATTAAGTGGTTGAGTAGCGAGAAGTGCCCACTCAATACAAATAATGTTTCCTGTGCCGGTCAGAACCCTGGGGTCAGTTTCCCTAATTTAATAAATACTCCCAAACTGATATTGTCCCGAACTCAAATGCCAAATTTCTCTAAATAATTACTTGAAAGCATAACATATAAAACCACCACATGCAATTACAGTCAGTACCCATATTGGTAAAGGAAACTCTCAAGCTGAGATGTTTAGTGAAACTAGGACCAGCGCGCAAATGGTCATCAAATGAATAAAATAATATATAAGTATTTTCATTGATGAACATGCAAAGCAATATGAACTTACTTTAAGCTAAATGAGATCAATTTATTGAAATTTCATTTAACTGGCATGTTAAGCATTTGTATTGGAGATACCTTTAAAACTATATGTATATAGGTTTAAGCTCTGCCAACACCCAAGCAAATGCTGTATACCTATAACATTCAAAACGTCACATATATACGTCCTTAAATACAATTTCAAAAAGTTATCCGATGCAGTTGTTTCACGTCAGTGTTTAATAAAAATACGATCGATTAACCGGAGACTTAACATATTTAACTATTTAAGAATTAGGTTGGCTAAATTAATACCCTTATAATGGCATCAACGCTACCTTTATATCAGTAATGACTTTACAAAGTTACATATCTTACTTGGTCAAAGGAACAAACTATATTTATGTTCAGCTTCACACCAGTAGAGACAGCATTCGTTGTTGTACACAAACATCAAAACATCTTAGTAAATAATGAATAACTGGACATTTCCTTCTTGTGGTAAAAGTACCAGGTACAACAATTCAATGCTATCTGTATGTTAAACTATAATATGGAGTAACGATTTGGGAGAGCATAGAACTGGTACCGTAACATTAACGAAATCAATGTGAAAATAAGATGACCTGGGCTATGTATGATGGCTGATTTCTGCGCCGACACGACGACGCGAAAACACTTAAACTCGACAAATGCCGTTTTGTCGTTTTGGCGGGTCCTCAACATATTCTATATTTCTGTTGTGTCAGCGACTCGCTAGAACGATAGCACGCCAAACTGTCAATTTGTCGTTTCGACCTGCCAGAACAACAACACAAATACACGCCAAATGGCCTATTTGTAGTTTTGACGTGGTGTCGTCTCTTATTACACATTATAGAGCCTATTTACATGGTTGACCTTGCTATATACAAATAATTTCTCCACATCTAAACCACAATTTAAGAAGTTTATACAATTCTGAACTACGATAATAAAACACGACTCGCCAGAATAACACGGATACACGCCAAATGGCCTATTTGTCGTTTTGCTGTGTTGTTGTGTTGGTTCCCCGCAAGAACAACAACACGAAAACCCGCCAGAACGTCTGAAAACAAAACACAAAAACACATCAAATGGCCTATTTGTAGTTTTGACGTGGTGTCGTCTCTTATAACACGTTATAGAGTTATGTAAATTTTAATGTCGACATGCACGAGAGCCGTCATACATTGTTAAACGGTGGAGTATACCAAGATCCTTTGATGCTACGATAATATATTCATTACTGATATTTAAACATAATTATATGTTGCATTATCTGTTCTCTACATACATACGGAAAGTACTTTACTTAAGCACGAATTTGACACGTTTATTTTATCAAGACAGATCTCGTATATGTATCATGATAAGAGACGTACAACTGGTATAATCAAAGTACTCAAAGTACTGGTGGCCGGTGCATGTCTTTATAGGGAAATATTTATTGAAGGTTCACGTAGAAAGTATAATAAGGAAGAGTGTTTTTAATTTTTCCCTTTCTTACCAAATTATTGAATTTATTTCTCACAATACAGCAACATCATATGGTTGAACAATTTGTTTTATAGGCACAAACACTCTTTTTGTCTAACAACTTCAGTCTACAGTAATGACATAATTTCATATTGTCATATCTCTACTACAGTCAAAGTTTTGTCACAATGCATTTAAATATCAGTTTCTCTGGAGACTCAAAAACTGACCACAGAGGACATATCATGAGATGATGCTACACCCCCAACTATCTTGACCATGTACTGTCGTCGGAGATTTTTGAAATTTAGAAAAAAATATAAAAAAAAATTAGAGGCCAAAGAGGGTTTTCACAAAATCAACTCTTTTTGGGTCCCTCCGGCTCCTTATGGAATTTCAATCCTCTATATGTAACAAAAATTATTTGCTAATTCTATACAATGTGAATTTTCCGTTTTCCCATAGACATCCTATATAAAACTCAAAGTTCCCTAACAGGGCCCCTATAAATACTAGCCCCTTGATTTGTACAACTACAAACCTCTATTCATGTGGATAATTTATATCAAATATGAACTAATTTGACTGACCGGTTGCAGAGAAGAAGATTGTTGAAAAGTTTAAAATTTATGCCTTTTGTGACCCCACCTGGCCCCTTATCCTGCTTATTGAACCAAATCTTATTTGCTATGACTAGATGATGCTTCAGAACTCAAACTGAATAATATTTTTACACAAACAGATGAAAAAAAGAGAATTTTCCGTTTTCCCATTGTATCCCAATGTAAAACTCCAAGTCCCTTCACAGAGCCCCCATAAATACTAGCTCCATGATTCTTATCTTGACAACGCACCATCGCATAAGGCCTTCTGGCATTTGGCCAGTAGAGCTAACAAGAGGCCCATGGGCCTTAACGGTCACCTGATTATCCTTGATGACATTAAGCTAAATAAAACATAAGTATTAAACATTATGTAAGCAACAACAAATAACACCAAAAACCATTCAAATGAGTATTCAGTCATAAAAAATAACATTTTTGTCATTTACTCTTATATAGATTTAGTCAAGTAGGTCCCACCCACAGGGCCAAACTGTGAGACCCAGGGGCATGCAATTCACAATTTGTATAAAGGACCCATAGGCGTCCATAATCATCCTCACCAATTGTTTCCCAACGCTTCCTATAATAATAAGAAGATTTTTAAAGTTTACATTGAATTTGACTGTTTTGGCCCTGCCCCTAAGACCTCATGGGGGTGGGGACCATGACATTCACATAGGTATTAACTGTCAGGTCAGCAACAACAAATCACACCAAAAAAACACTCACTCATCAGTCATAAGAAACAACGTTTTTTTTCATTTTCTCTTATATAGATTTAGTAAAGTAGGCCCCATCCCCAGGGCCATACCGTGAGACCCAGGTGCATGAAATTCACAATTTTTATAAAGGACCCATAGGCGTCCATAATTATGATCACAAGTTGTTTCTGAGTGCTTCCTATTATAAGAAGAACTGTAAGGTATGCCGTAATAATAATAAAAAAATTCTGTTTTGCCGATTGTCCTCAATTTGATGAGTTGATGACCAGCTATCAGTATCAGGAAAATGACGTCTTCAGCAACAGTCACGTCGCAGTTATACAAACGTATTACTACATCACACGCCAAATAACTATTCTGTATAGCGGACCCAGCTCTCCTGATTGGGTCTATAAACTAGGAATGGGATTTGAGCACTTTGATTGGTCAGTTGAATGACGTCACAGTTTGGTAAGCGTTGAAAAGCTATGAATTGTGGGACAGTCACCAGCCAAAAATGACGGAATGAATAATAATATTAAAACAAAATAAGCAAGTGTAAAATTGCAAATATTTAAAGGTTGATTACGATTCATTCTCCATAATATAGTGCCCATTAAACAATCATATATAGAATATAACATACGCATACTAGAATTACTGATCAGTAAATAAAAAATTAAATCAGAATTTAATCACTTTATAAAAGTAAACATATTTAGCTACTGGTTATGCTGCTTTAAAGAAATAACGTGCAGGACAATGAAAATAATTAATTAGACGTTATTTCCGATAAAACTCAAAATATGAAATGTGAAATGTAAAATGTAATATAATACATTACCTTCCTACCTACCCGAGATTAGAATAATGGGTAGGTAAAGGACAAAGGGACAATATTTTAATTTAGGCCTAATTCAAGCTGGTTAGTTTAAACTTATTGATTTTACCTCAATTTTGAAACAAGTTATTACAAATCGTGCTCGACGTCTTCCTAGATTGAACCAGTGCTACGTATATGCGAAAAACATGACAGGGCACCGTCACGACATCATGCCAAAACGACAAATAGGCCGTGTGGTGCGCCGCCAGAACAAAACGACATTGCTCGAGTTTTCGTGTTGTCGTGTTGGCGCCACACAAAACGACCACGCGACATACAGAAATTAGCCACCATAGCTATAAACCTTCTTAAAAACTTAATGTATTGATTTGAAGAAAATCAGTACTTCATTTATAAATAACGTTTACCCTTTAAACCATCGTGTGATCATCAATATAGATACATAAAAAGATAACGTTCTACATATTCATTCTTTATCTATCTATGTAAACCACTTATCTCTCATGTGCTTACATGAACCAGTCGCCTCTATCGCTGACATATACACTCAACATAGATATACATTATCATATCACGTGAAGAAAAATCACATGTTACCATGGGGCGTTTAAAAAGTAAAACATAGTTAAAAGTAACATACTTACAATAGACCACATTGGCGTTTCTCGTATTTGACTTTTGCGTTTAGTAATATTGAGTATGTGTCTTTTATATTTTAAAGATATATTTCAAAACTTCGAACATGCATATCTTACTTGACTCTTCCATTCTAATAAAATACATGCATATCTAAATGGTCATGGGTATGTTATTTTCTTGAAATTTTAGATGAAGCTCATTGTCATTTTAAATTATACGATTTGTGATAAAATAATTAAATACCCAATGGAATGAAAACACATTCTTTGCTCGTAAACTGATGGTTTCATATCAAATTTTGACGTCATAACCATGAATTTGTAGGCTATACCGACTACCTATGCTCTGGAAAAAAGATGAATGAATTTCGAAGAAATATCCTCAATCAAATATTAAGAGGTTCTGTTCATTTTATAAGAATAAACGTTGAAAATCGTCCAAAAAAATCACGTACCATTGAGGGGCGCTGTTAACGATATTCTGCGGGATTATGTTATAAAAAAAATCAAAGCTAAACGAAAGCCGATTCTTCATAGTATATGTGTATAGATTTTTGTTGATTTACGCGAGATGTCAAAAAATCCGATAGGAATACCGCAAACTACCTTAAGGATTGTTTTACATATGGCGTAATTTATCAAAAAATCTGTACGATTGATCTCTGAAGTCTCAGCTTTCGTTTAAACTTTTGTTTTATATAATAAAATACTGCAATTTCTTGTTAACAGCGCCTCCTGGTGGTACGTGTTTTTCGGACGATTTTTGCGGTTTTTTCCCTTGTAAAATAATCAATATTTATTCAAAATTGTTTTTAGAAACATTATTAAATTACTCATTTTATTTCCTGCGATAAGATTATAACTTTCATGCAGATAAAATATAATTTGTATAACTTTTACATCTAATCATTACGCCGGGGTTAATATAAACGCGGGTTTAAAAACAACGAATTTTGAACATTTACAGCTGATTACGCTAAAAAGCTCTGGTACAAGCTCTTGAATTTCACACATGATAAACTTTATTAATTTCACTAAAATGTGATTAAATAAAAAGAGGGAGTGTTCACGCTAGTTTTTTCATAAATTTGAATTAAAATTAAACACTTAAAAAAACACGACGTTTGCTTGTGATTTCGAACAACGTCAAGAAAAAGTCACATACTACTAACGTAAAATAACGACGTCGTCCGAAATAGCAGACAAACGTCATGTGTTTTTAAGGGTTTCACTTTTAATTTGAATTTGAATTTATGAAAAACTAGCGTGAACACTGCCTCTTTTTTTCTATCATACAATGTATTATAATAAAATGAATGAAGTTTAATAAATGTAAATTTCAAGAACTTGTACCAACGCGTTTTTGTGCAATCAGGCGTGGACGTTCAAAATTTGTTGTTTTAAAACCCGCATTTAGACCAAACCCGTCGTTATGATTAGACGTGAAAGTAACATAATTTGTATTTTATCTGTGTAAAAAGTATATCAATAAAACTGGAAATGCCATATATAACCTAAAATGTGTTGAAAATGGCGTTAACCCCAATTCAAAAATTTTTGTAATGAATAGTTGATGTCAAAAGATGATTATTATCCTTCGATTTTTTGTAACTGTGGTAGCAAGTACGTTACCAATGTATATAATAAAAGGAATAATGATATTTTCAAACAGTTCTAACTTCTTTCACTTCTGTTTTCCTATAGGAGACAGGAACTGACTTTGTTGGTTCTTCGACTGTGGTTTGGACCTACCATGGATGGATGAGGTATATAACACGCAAATTTGAAACACTCAAGTTCGGTTGATAGAATCTCTTTAGCTAACCTACTTTACTTACAGTCAATTGTTTTAAGTACCAATAAGTTCGTTGCTCCCAGAACTGACGAAAGGCATGATCTAATATCCAATTCATATTCAATTTGCCTTTTTTTTATTCTTTTTTCCACTGATTAACATTAACTGCATTATTTATGATATCCGGTTGACACGTCCGATAAGGTGACGTACATGTATATATAGTACATGTATGATTACAAACCCAATACACTATTTTGAAACTACGTCATTCTATTTTTTAGATGGAGCCTTCCGTATTAGGGGGGTGGGGGGGGGGGGTTGTAGTATGATAGCAGATTTATCTGTTGCATAAATAATAAAACATACCAGATATTACTATTCAGAGTGCTCTACTACTGTCCGTTCCGATAGCGTAAATGGTAACGGTTTGTATTGCCAACCCAAAAGTCGCGAGTTCGACCCGTATCTACAATGAAATTATTTTCATCAATTTTATTTGCCAAAGCAGTACCGGAGTGTACTCTTTTATTTTTAATTTGATATATCTTGCGCTATTTATATATTTATCTATTTGTTACGTGAGATGTTTTTTTTATCTATATCATTTATCTATCAATATTATTATGTCACTACAAATTTCATTTCAACAAAATTCATCAGCAGTGTCGGTTGTTTCTCCACCTTCAGATGCCTTGTCAGTGGCTTCGCCATCGTCGGTGACGTCAGTGTCGGAGTCAAGGACATTTCTGTTGTATCGAGAAAAATAAACCACTATAGCAGCTTGATTTTGTTATTATTTTCGTTGTTATGCGCATATTAAAATAAGTTATTAAATACATGGTAATTTACATCAATTCAGCAGGAATCTTTCAAAAAAAAAAGATAAAGATAATATTACTTAACTATACATGGTTTTACGCTGATAAGAACAGTGCTACATTTAGCGTTGGGTTTGCGACATATATCGGTGGTAAAAATGTTGCAACCCTTAACGGCAGATGATTTTGTGAAACTTGGCGTTAGTTGCGACATTTAACGCCAATCCTGAGACATATAACGTTAGTTCCGACATTTAGCGTCGGTGCGACATTTAACGTTGCCATACAAAGTAACAGAAAATAAACAGTCCCTCATTCGTCATAACAACGACTGAGAACAACCACTGTAACATATAAACCAAATTCGTTATTTCTTCACAACAACATATGAGCCAAAGAAAGGCAAACACAAAGCAAATAACAAATCTTTCTTCACAGAAAAGAGTATTTCACAAAGTCTGAACAAATACAACATGATGGCAATATACAAACTACATACTAAACCACTCGTTTTTTTCACTTCATCTACAGTCAAAATAATTATTTTAACATGAACATCACTCACATGACGGCAACACAAAACAAGCAACTGTTGTTAAAAACAACGTCTGAGTTACAACCACAGCAACACTACAACAAACAGCTTCTCCTATTTATAACAGTTTCTGAGCAACAACCACGGCAAAATAAAATAAACAACCAGCCTTTCATCACTTCATATTAATCAAAGGCAACTCACTTCGCCATAAGAACGTCTGAGCAATAACCACGGTAACAAAGAAACAGCTGCCTTTACTTTACAATACCAAAATCGTTGGAGCAATAGCAGAGGAAACACAAAATAAACAACCGCCCCTTCTTCGAAGTAACGAATGAGGCACATCAAACCGTCACATCATAACCAAATGTTTTCTTCCATAAATGTAATATATCATAGTTGTAAAGTTACATAGTTGTCATCATTAATTTAGATCCGTTTTTGAACTCTTATATGTAAAGTCTATAAAAATAATATACTTCTGGTCTGTTTAAATATGACTATTTTTTTACATGGCGTCAGAACATCTAGGAATATCGAAAGGAATACAGAAAAATCCGGGGAGATATTACGGCATATGATAGATAAGTAACAAACAAGAAGCAACAACCAGGAAACACAAAACAGCTGTTCTTACGTCATAATAAGTTAATAACGTCTGACCAACAACCACAGCTTCACATTTATAATTAAGCATTGGACCACGTTCGTCTAAAATGCTCACATATGGCAGAGGACACAGTGTCAAGGAAGACAATGTTTGATAACGCAAGTGACGTACCCTAGGCACAGTATTCATAATTATTGTCAGTCGGCATTTTGTGTATATACATGTATAACTACTGTTTGGTGAAGATTAAATAAGAATTACGAATGCAAGGGTGAACATAGCGTCCAATAACTCCAATGTTGACGTTTCAAGGGCAATACCTTCGACATTGATTATTTTATTTGGTTAGTTTTATGACGATCAAACAAAAAACTGGAGTACAAGAATAAATATGTAAGGTCAAATAACGCCGCTTTTGACGGTCTATGGGCCACAAATTCCGACAGTGACTATCGGTTTTGGCTACTTCAAGAGTTTTCCTGATATATCATGATCATTATAACTGCCGTGTAAATTTGATGAAGATCGAATGAAAATTATGAATGCTAAAATGCTACGACTACAATGATTTGACAATTTGAAAGCGTTCTAGTTTCCAAGATATTACGATTAACTAAAGTGTAAGTTTTGGTGAAGATCAAATGAAAACATGTTTTGCTAGGGTGCACGCAAGGCCAAAAAATGCATTTCATGGGCCATAACTGATATTATGGTTATATTACTACTGTGCAAGACTAATGGACGCTAGAATAAAGCAATATATGCTTATTCACTGGTCATAACTGTAACATTAATTCGATTTAGCAAGTTTAAGAACTTGTCCGAGATATTATGTTCATATAACTACTATATCAGTTTTGAAATATCTAATTGAAACTGCGTGTGTACACAAAATAAATCACTCATCTATCCAACTTAAAATATCCATTGGTTTTCAGGTGCTCTCTCTCTCTCTTTTGGATTCTTCCACAAATTAAGCCAGGTGGTCAAGTTCAAGAAGCCAAAATAGTCCATAAAGGGCTTTTAACCAACTGATTCCGACAATGGGCTTTTTACCATCTCCCGAGTTGTACAACTTCTATGCAGAACTTCGATATAGAACAAGGTTTGTAACACAACTCTTATCCAGTATTTCATTGGTTGAAATGTTACTATTCCATATCACATACCATTTGTAGTTGACCATGTTTACGTATTGGGAGTGCTAACGTGTCAACACAGTTAAATAATGATTCACGGTTAATCAGTCCGACATTATAGTTTCCAATTTGGCCGGCTAAAACGTTTTCTGATATATTATGGTTATATAGCTACTATCTAAGTTTCGTGAAAATCAAATGAATCATGCTATTCACAATGTCAACAATGCATTTCCATTATTCAAGGGCCATAATTCCGATTTTTTTATCCGAAATAAACAGTTTAATAACTTGCCTGATCTAAACATATTTTATTGCCGCGATGTGTACAATAGGACCAAACCACATGTTCTTAACAACATTAGTTACGGCTTCTCTTCCCATAAATAATTGATACATAGATAAAATATGGCATAAATTGTACATTTTAAAAGTTTCATTGCAATCATTTCTTTTCACGTTTTACACAATAATAGAACGAAACAATAATTTTAATAAAAACGGTTAGGTAAAAGGAAAAGTTTAAAGAAGAGATATAGAAAAAGGAAAGGTTATATAGATGATTCTACACTAAGTCAAGACACGTTCGCCAAGTGCTATAATTATCACATTCATGTTATACAAAAAATACATACAATTATAAAAATATATTCGTGTCATTTATAAATTTTGAATAGCTCGTCGAAACACATATTCGTTTTGGACGTTCGTATAGCTGATATCACCATGCAGCAGTAAATTAACATTAAATGGATGAAACTGTCTGGTAGTATTAAATAAAATAATAACTTGTCTGACATGATATGATTATATAACTATTTTATAAGTTTGACAAAGGCTCAGTGAAAACGTTTTTTTAGATAGTATGGTTATATGACCAAGTGTATAAGTGTGGCAAAGATCCAATTAAAAATTCAGAACTTGCTTAATTGCACATAATCAAAAGTTTAAGGGCGTACAACAGGCGACGATAAACAGGGGGTAACCGAAATGAATTTTATTCCTCTTTTTGATCAGATGAGTTAATATAGTCATCATTTCTTCACATCAATGAATGAGCAGCAACAATGGTAAAACAAAGCAACAATTTCGACACCTCTTGACAACAGCGACTCTTGTTTCCAAACAACGTATGAGAAAATGTCACCTAACGGTAACAATATTAAACAACGTTTTATTCAAAACAGCGTCTGAGACACAACCACGGTAACTATAAAAATAATGTGTTTATCTTATATCAATAATGACTGTTTATTGTTTGTATTATAAAGGGAGGTAATAAACTATTATTTAAATGGGGTTTAACGCCATTTTTCAACAAATTTCAGGTTTTATGTGGCATATGCATTTCCAGTTTTATTGGTGGAGGAAGACATCAGAATAATCTGAGTAGAACCACCGACCTTCCGCAAGTAACTGGTAAGCTTTCTCACATAATGTTTTTGGAGCGAACGGGACTCGAACAGGTGCGGTCTACGACCTTAGCGGTGAGAGGTAAGAGGTAATTAATTTGCTATTATTGTGCAGTAGTAATTCAACAAAGATATTTTCTAGCTAAAGTCTTTGGGAAAGCTTAGCGCAACAAACACACAAAACCAACAGAAAATCTAATCAACAAACATAGCCACACACAAAAACAGACGATCTTACAACAAAATTTGAGAAAAAGCAAAACAAAACAAACAGACGATTTATCTGAAGCAAAGTCTGAGCAACAAACGTAGCAACACAAAAAAGACGACCTTTCTTCACAGCAAAGTCTAAGCAACATATACAGCAACACAAAACTAACAGATGATCTTTCTTCACAACATGATCTGACCAAAAAACAAATCACCCCAAAACAAAGAGACGATATTTCTTCAAAACAAAATCTGAGCAACAAACATAGCAACACAAACCAAGCAGAAATCTTCACACTAAAGTCTGAACAACAAACATAGCAATACAAAACAAACAAACAAACGATATGTCTTCATAATAAAGTCTGAGCAACAAACATAGCAACACAAAACATACAAACGATATATGTCTTCATAATAAAATCTGAGCAACAAACATAGCAACACAAAACAAACAGACGATATTTCTTCATAATAAAGTCTGAGCAACAAACATAGCAACACAAACGATTTATTTTCAAAACAAAGTCTAAGCAATAAACATAGCAACACAAAACAAACATACTAACGTTTTCACAACACTGTCCGAGTAACAAACGTAACTACACAATAGATTTTGCTTTACAACAAACGCTGTGATTGTTAACAAGGCAACACAAAAACAGACCATTTGTCTTCACAACAAAAACTGAGCAACAAACATAGCAACACAATACCAACAGACGATCTTTATTCTAAACAAAATCTGAGCAACAAACACAGCCACACAAAGAACAGCTGATCTGACACCAAAATCTGAGAAAAAGCAAAACAAAACAAACAGACGATTTATCTGAAACAAAGTCTGAGCATCTAACGTAGCAACACAAAACAAACAGACGATCTTGTTTCACAGCAATGCCTGACCAACAAACATTAAACCGAAAACAAACAGACCATATTTCTTCACAACTAAATCCAAGCAACATACATAGCAACACAAAACTAACAGATGATCTTTCTTACAATAAGGTCTGGTTAACAACCATATCAACCCAAAACAAACAGACGGTATTACTTCACAACAAAATCAGAGCAACAAACATAGCTATTCAAAACAAACAAACTATACGTTTTCATAACAAATTCTGAGCAACAAACATCACAGTGTCCAATCGGTTCTGGAGAAGGGGTGGGGGTAATGTTGGATGACGGTGAAATAACGTTGAATGGTGGTGGGATTCATTTTGTTGATAATATTTAAAAAAAAATTGAGTCGAGCAATATGATGTCGTGATGATTACACGGCACCAACCGAACTTTTACAGACTGTAGCCGTTTTCTTGATCATTCGGTAAATACAAGGAATTTTCTGTGGAAACATAAGAACGAGTGTTTTAAAAGTGCGAAAATTGTCTTGCTACCGAACATAATTTGATGTACCATTTTCTTTTATAAACAACACCCTCCTCAATCCTAACATTATATTTTCACCCTATTCGGTATTTTACTTCTGTAAAAATGATTAAGTGGCGCTTTTATAATAAAAAAAAGCAGCATAACACTGAAGGAGGTGGTGGAGCTGTTGAGGATGGTGGATTTTCCAAAGCCTTTTTTCTAATGTTCACCATTCATGCGGTCTTTTTTTTTTCGGTTACTCGCTTGTCAATGTATTTAAAATTGTTACGAGGATGTAACCGTGTACTGTAAAGAAAATCAAACTGATAAATGTCATTTTCAGCTGTATAAGAGACATGGCTTTTAATTTGTAAAATAATTCACAAAGAACCATCTAAGCATAAATCAAATCTTTCTCTTTACAAGAAATCCACAAAATACATAATCGCAGTGAAAGAGACAAAAATTATTTACACCAGAACATATAGCTACTGAAACGGCGCGATTAACCTCACCCAAACCAATAGTAGTCTGTAAACGTATTAGAAATAAGTCGCCATACCTTTACGACCCACAAAAAAGTATTCACCAAGTGCTGTGTCTAACTAATGAATTTCAGTCTTTCAACTAGAAGTTTGCTCATTTCCAAAAGAAATTATGTTTTGGGATTATTAAATTTCATGTACATCAATTTCACAAAATGTGTTATTAAAGTGAAAATTTATTAAAATGATCGATGATAGAAGAAAATCATAATATTTCAGTAGAACTTCGTTGGCTCGAACACGGTTGGCTAGAACACCACACATGACTCGAACAATTTATCTGGTCCCGGCCGAAATACTATCTAATTTCTATTAGACCACCGATGTCTGGAAGATTCGAACTAGAAATTAAGCCCAGCCAACATATTTACCTGTATTGTTACACTCTTTGTCCAGTCCCGTCGGGTTCGATCCATCGAAGTTCTAATGTATTCATCTTTATATACTTTGAATAAGTTCTATCATTTCGATACAGGAAATTAATAAATGATTTGCACTTGCTGTCGAAGATCTGCCGAATATGTTTTTCAATCATTTACAAGGGTAATGCACATTTTTCAACAGAGGAACAAAAATAGTCTTAGCGTATGCTATGGTAATGTAACTTTACATAATGAGTATATATACTTTTCAGAAATAGTTTAAATTGGAAATTGCAGCGTGTCCCTTTAAAGTACTTTAATAAGTTAATAAATGTGAATAGCTGATATATTAAGCAGCAATTTTACAAACCTCTTTGTTTTGATTAGTAATACCGCATTTATCTAAAGCTTTATATTCCTTATGAAGTAAACACTAAAAACATTCACAAAATATTTCTTACATAACATTTCATGTTAGCACGCTATTGAAACACGCGATATGTTTTAAAATAGATATTTAACAATACAATGTGCAAAATCATTCATAACAAGATCAGAACTTTCGTAACTGCAGTGCAGGACACGGACGTTATTACAACAAATACAAGATAAATGTTGGTGGTAATGGTTGTCGCTACCTGTAAACTAGTAAATTATGTTATTGTAGGGCTTTGCATTTTGAGCCAGTTAGTCGCTTACGGATGCTGTCATAATCATTTGAATAAGTGACTTACTAAAGATAATTAGAGTACAACTTCGTTGCTCGAACACGGATGGCTAGAACACTTGATATAGCTCGAACCACTTATCTAGTCCCGGCCTAAATCCTATGCCGATGTATATGCCTGTACATGTTTGGTATGATGTTGAACAGTACTTTGCTCGAACAACCTTAGCGCGAACTATTTTGTCCATCGAAGTGTTACTGTAGTTTGCTATTTTTAACATTTACTTTACATTTTCTTAAATTTTCTTAACTTTAAGAATCATGTTTTATTAAGCCATGCATTACGGCACCAGAAGGAAATACACGATACAGTAAATATCGTGGCACCTATTCGTGACATCCGTTCATATAAAACTACTGCTTTCCCTTTCTATTTTTCACTTAAGCATTAGAGATATAGCACTGTGTGTTCGATATTCCCAAAACGATTTCAATACATACAGAACCTATTGAGAACTATCCGTGTGGATGTTTTGATAAAGACTATTATGTCTCGTTTGATAAAGGAATTTAATGGCCAACTAAATTTGCCTTATATGAGCCTATTTCATCGTCACAACATATTGTTATAGTTTTACATTAGATTGACAATCGAGCAGACACTAGTTTTTATCAAACTTTATAGAGAAAAGGCTTTTAGAAAACTCACCATCCTCAAGCGTTACGCATCTTTCAAACGGTTTCACCACCTCATTTAGCGTTACGGTGATTTTTCACTAATTCAGCAAAAGACCGAAAATGGTGAAAATATATTGTTGAAAACGGTGTTGTTTATAAAAGAAAATGATATATCAAATTATGTTCAGCAACAAAGCAGTTTTGCAATTTTAAAACACCCGTTTCAAATGTTCCACAGAAACCTCATTGTATATCACGAATGGTCAAGAAAACTGCTACAGTCTGTAAAAGTCCGGTTGCTGCCGAGTGATCAGAAATGTTCCGACATCATCTTGCGCGACTCAGATTTTCCAACAATTATCAACAAAAGTTAAACAATGTTAGTTTTCTTACCGCTGGTCGCGAAACCCAAAGTCATTCAACGTTATATCACCATCATCTAACATTACCTCCTACACCTACTTCAGAAACTAATGGACACGGTGAACATAGCAACACAAAAGAAACAATCGATATGTTTTTGTTAAAAAGTCTAAGCAACAACCATAGCAACACAAAACAGACTATCTTTTTCACAACACAGTCAACCCAAATCAAACAGACGATATTTCTTCAAAACAAAATATGCGCAACAAACATAGCAACACAAACCAAGCAGACGACTTTACAACAAAGTCTGAGCAACAAACATAGCAACACAAAAAACCCAGATCATCTTCGTTCCAGAAAAAAAAATTAACAACAAAAACAAACTGAGCAACAATCGTAGCAACACAAAACAAACAGATCATCTTAATTTACAAAAAGAAAATATTATTTTTAATAACAAAGCAACAAGCGTAGCAACACAAAACAAACATATTATCATTCTTCACGACAAAAACTGAGCAACAAACATATTAATCCAAAACAAACAGACGATAATTCTTCACAACAAAAAAATGAGCAACAAACATAGCAACACAAAACAAACAGGCGATCTTGCTTCACAACGACACAGTCTGAGCAACAAACATAGCAACACAAAACAAACAGACGATCTTGCTTCATAACAAAGTCTAAGCAATAAACTTAGACACAGAAAACAAACAAACGACTTTGCTTTATAGTAAAAGCTGAGCTTGTTAACAAACAAAAAACACACACAAAAAGGCCGTCTGTGTTCACAATAAAGACTGAGTAACACAACAAACATAGCAACACAATACCAACAGACGATCTTGCTTCAAAACAACACCGTCTAAGCAACAAACATAGCAACACAAAACAAACAGACGATATTGCTTCATAACAAAGTCTAAGCAATAAACTAAGACACAGAAAACAAACAGACGATTTTGCTTTATAGTAAAGGCTGAGCTTGTTAACAAACAAAACAATACAAAAAGACCATCTGTGTTCACAATAAAGACTGAGCAACACAACAAACATAGCAACACAATACCAACAGACGATCTTGCTTCACAACAACACAGTCTAAGCAACAAACATAGCAACACAAAACAAACAGACGATATTGCTTCATAACAAAGTCTAAGCAATAAACTTAGACACAGAAAACAAACAGACGATTTTGCTTTATAGTAAAGGCTGAGCTTGTTAACAAACAAAACAATACAAAAAGACCATCTGTGTTCACAATAAAGACTGAGCTACACAACAAACATAGCAACACTATACCAACAGACGATCTTGCTTCACAACAACACAGTCTAAGCAACAAACATAGTAACACAAAACAAACAGACGATATTGCTTCAAAACAAGTCTAAGCAATAAACTTAGACACAGAAAACAAACAGACGATTTTGCTTTATAGTAAAGGCTGAGCTTGTTAACAAACAAAACAACACAAAAAGACCATATGTGTTCACAATAAAGACTGAGCAACACAACAAACATAGCAACACTATACCAACAGACGATCTTTATTCAAAACAAAATCTGACCAACAAACATATCAACCCAAAACAATCAGATGATATTTCTTCACAACAAAATCAGAGCAACAAACATAGCAACACACAAAAGAAATCTTCATTCACGAAGAAAAAAAAATAATAACAAAGTCTTAGCAACAACGGTAGCAACACAAAACAAGCAGATCATCTTACTTCACGACAAAAACTGAGCAACAATATATTAATCCAAAACAAACAGACGATATTTTGTTCACCATAAAAACTGAGCAACAAAAAAGCAACAATTTGCCAAAAGACGATCTTTATTCTAAACAAAATCTGAGCAACAAACATATCAACCCAATAAAAACAAACGATTTTTTTCTTCACAACAACATCTGAGCAACAAACATAGCAACACAAACCATGCAGACGACTTCACAACAAGGTCCGAGCACCAAACACAGCAACACAAAACAAACCAGCGATGTCAGCATAACAAAGTCTAAGTAACAAACATAGCAACACAAAACCAATAGACAATTTTGCCTTACAACAAAGGCAGCGGTTGGCAACAAACAAAGCAACACAAAAAAAAACATCTGTCTTCACAACAAAATCTGAGCAACAAACATAGCAACACAAACCAAGCAGACGACTTCACAACAAGGTCTGAGCACCAAACACAGCAACACAAAACAAACCAGCGTTATGTCAGCATAACAAAGTCTAAGCAACAAACATAGCAACACAAAGCAAACAGACTATCTTTTTCATAACACCGTCCAAGTAACAAACTTAACAACATAAAACAAACAGACAATTTTGCCTTACAATAAAGGCTGCGGTTGTCAACAAACAAAGCAACACAAAACACACATCTGTCTTCACAACAAAATCTGAGCAACAAACATAGCAACACAAACCAAGCAGACGACTTCACAACAAGGTCTGAGCACCAAACACAGCAACACAAAACAAACCAGCGTTATGTCAGCATAACAAAGTCTAAGTAACAAACATAGCAACACAAAGCAAACAACCTATCTTTTTCATAACACCTTCCGAGTAACAAACATAACAACACAAAACAAACAGACACTTTTGCTTTACTACAGAGGCTGAGGTTGTCAACAAACAAAGCAACACAAAAAAACATATGTCTTCACAAAAAACCTGAGCAACAAACATAGCAACACAAACCAAGCATACGACTTCATAAAATACCAACAGGCGACCTTTATTTAAATCAAAGTCTGAGCAACAAAGATATCAAACAGACTATATTTTCACAACAAAATCTGAGCAACAAACATAGCAACACAAAACCAACACACGACTTTTATTCAAAATAAAATCTGACCAACAAACATATCAACCAAAACAAACAGACTTTTTCATAATACATTCTAAGTAACAAACATAGCAACACCAAAACAAACAGATCAGCTGTTTTCTTAAATATACCTAATGAATCTTTTTTGTGTAAATTGGGACTGGTTTTGAGGTAAATCAAATCAAGGTCAGAAAGATATCAAATTTCTACATAAATTGTTGACACCATAGAACCTTCGTTTTTAATCCAATCCTAACGAAACTTGTCATACACGTAAATGATAATGATTGCTTAAACCAGGTTTTGTGCTGAAAAGTAGAACGGTATAGACCCTATTGCAATTCTTATTTAGTATTTTAGAAATAGACAAATCTTGTTTGTTGGTGGTAGAAGGCATTAGAATGAGTCTGAGTAGAAATACAGTAAGTCGATATAGGATCTAACTGTAGTCCGCATTCAATATAACCTTTATGAAACAGTTTTGAATTAATTCAATTTTAAAAAAGTCATTTGGCGTGTAAAAATTAAAGTAAGGCATAACGAGTTTCATACAATTTTAATTGAGCATGGAATAAATTTAGATTCTATATTTCAGTATACAATGCGGTACAACAGTATCGAAGTTAAATCTAAAATAATATAGTAAAGTTTCAAGGTTGGCAAAGACGGTGAGTATGAAATTATAATTTAAGATACATAATTATTATTTCGTAACCACCGTCACAAGTCCAAGTCACACCTCCTCGTGGTGCCAACTGGTAACACTTTGATGTTAACAAATGAATCGTACCTTTAATTCAGGCCGTGTAGGCCCGAGTCTACACCACCGAGGTGATCAATGTGTTTGCCTCGTTAAAGGCGCGAAATTATTTTTCCATCCTCACTGAATCACTGGAATAACCCCACTTGACAGTTCTTACTCATAATAGTTTGTGTTTACTATGACTTAGATTTAGTTAAATAATATGTTATTGCATTTATAGTTGCAGCAATTGGGTTGGGCCACAAGTTCTCACAATATTAGTTACGGCCCTTCCCCTAAAAAAACCAAATAATTGAAAATAACATGACATGGCTTAACACACGATAAAAGGGTAAATTTAATACATGCATTGCTCTCATATCTCTCATATCTCTCATAGCTGTCGTTTATTGGTTTGGACTTGCTCATTCATATTTATATTTGAATTGTTATTGAGTATTTCCCTTGCGTTGATCTGACACATACTGGTAGTAATTAAAATGTATAAATTTGATCAAATAATTTTTAGTTGGAATATTGAAAAAGAAGGTGAAAATGGCTTTTCCATGTGGTGATTGTGCTAAGGATTGAAGAAAGACATTAGTAAAGGCAGTAAAATTAAGTTTTCCTGGTTCAAAACTCACACTCTGCACGCGAAATTTAGAAGAAAATCTCAAAAAATGAAATAGGAATGCTGAAACCCAAACAAAAAAATAGTTCAAGATATTTTCGGACCAGACGGTTTAACACCTGCGAAACTTCGGTGGCCTTTTCGGAATAAAAATGAAATTGAGGAAAAATACAAAGAACAAGTCGGACTCTACTTAACAGAAAAACTTAAAACATCTACTAAAGAATTTATTTACAATGTTCATAAAACTGATAATCGGGTTCCTATTAACTGGAAAAATAATCACTGTGAGTCTATCAATCATATATACTAAAATTAAATTGGAAACAATCAAAAATGCCCGATCTGATAGACATGCTAGAAAAGGAGGTGTTACACCAGGAATCGTTGGTTAGGGGAGCCTTGTATAGCCATTGTGAATTTGAGTTGGCCCAAGAAGTTGTCTACAAGTCCCACTCGCAACATATCACCAAAAAAAACAAAATTGAAAAGCAAAACTTTTTTATGAAAATTAGAAACACTATTAACTTCAACTGATGGCAAATTGATAATCCCCAATATAAGTACAGTTGCCAAAAAAAAAAACAGGACAGAAAAGAAGAATCGAAGACGTGAAAACGTTTTCATTCCCAAAGACACAACGGACAGGGTAAATATGGCAGATAATTTCATTTGAATAACAGATAAAAACAATTTACATGCTCTTTGCAAAAAATACTATATTCATCATAGTATATATGAATTATATATACATTAAGTAGACAAAACACACACGTCACCTCTGGCGCGGCCTTAGTTAAGATATGTGTTCTTATCAAATAAACACACACATGAACATGCTTTTACCTCTGGCGCGGCCTAACAGCCCGTAAGTAAAAGCGTGTGTTCTTATCAAACACACGCACACACATGCTATTACCTCTGGCGCGGCCTAACAGCCCGTAAGTAAAAGCGTGTGTTCTTATCAAACACACGCACACACATGCTATTACCTCTGGCGCGGCCTAACAGCCCGTAAGTAAAAGCGTGTGTTCTTATCAAACACACGCACACACATGCTATTACCTCTGGCGCGGCCTAACAGCCCGTAAGTTAAAGCGTGTGTTCTTATCAAACACACACATACACATGCTATTACCTCTGGCGCGGCCTAACAGCCCGTAAGTTATAGCGTGTGTTTAAAAACATTATGGACATGATATGAAGCGCCTCCCCGTGCTGTGGCCTGGATACACTTGTTACGGTAAATTGTAACGAAACGCTTCTTGGCGCTAATCAGAACACAAAAAAAATCAAATAAAAAATTATACGATAAAATAATAAAGAAGAAGAAGAAGAAGAAATCATCATATTGTCAATTGCGTATGTAGTCCACGACACTCCTCGCTTCTTGACTATTCGTGTCGCTAAATAGTGATATTGCCTGTAACGAAACATTTCTTGACCCTTCTTGACTCTTCTTGTCGCTAAAAAGTGACTTTACCTGAAAGATTTCTTGACGCTAAATTAATTTTGGCTTGTTGTCACAAAATAAAATTAAAATTGACAATATCCTTTATGTATTCAATAGTAATTTATTAATTAAGTGTGGGATAGGTATAAGTTATATGAAATGTAGATCGATATATAGTTTGACGCTTCTTGACGCTAACTGGTTACTATCCTTTGCATAAACAAAATGGCGAATCTTCTTGTCGGTGTCACAACGGAGAAACAAAGTTCAATTATGACTTTATTAATGAACAGAATTTAAAAAAAATCAACTGATATATGATTATATAGGTATAATATACACATGATTATTTCCTGTCGGTAACTTTTATTAATAATAAAGCTCTTGATGCTTCTTGACGCTTTTTGTCGCTTCATGACGCTAAACAGTGAGACCCGTTATTTTATATGAGGACCAGTCTGGGGCCGTTCCCCAATTGTTGTGTTCACGTGCAGTAACCATTACAAAATCGACTATTAATAGAAAAGTTGGGTTTCCAACTAGTCTGTAAAATTTCATGAATTTTAGAAGGGACATATAAGAGCTACCACACTTTTGCTTTAGCCTGAGGCTAAGTATTATGCCAAGTATCAGTAATTATAATTATAAGTATAGGAATAAAATTTTCAAAATTACAATATATCAATATGAAAATACCATAGGATCATAGCTGGGTCATTTAGAAACACAAAAAATCAAATCCAAACAAATTCCAATGGTAAACAAAGACGTTATCACATTTTTTGCAACGTACGTGTAGACCTCAATTTTACACAATTTTTTGCTAATTTTATGAAAAAATGGTCCCCTAGTGGTCTCTTAAGATTATGGTATTGTTATATGTTTTTTTTGCTATTCAGTCAATAAAGTTGAGTGAAATAGTGTCAATAACAGCCTTTTTATTCCAAATATATATATATAAGGTAGAAAAACATTTTTCCCTGTTCTTACCCCCACTTCAAATAAAGCCTTAAATTCGAAAAAGTAGCTAAGCTCTTGTATATTCAATATATTCCACCTGTAACTTAAGCTGTCTTGATTTTCGGTGACAAATATTGATAAGCAATGTAAAGATGTAAGAAAACAACTATTTAATAATGTTCTTTCAGAAATTAAAATAAAAAAACATGTAACACCAATAACACCGTGAGTTCTACAGTACTGAAAAAAAGTCTGCAGTTGACAATATTTTCTATAGCAACAGTTAAGTCACACAGGTTTTTTTTCCTATACATCTGAATGATATGAGTCTATCTCTTTGTCTATCTCTTTGTTAGACACTAATTAATAAATCCAAGACATTAATAAATCTAAGACATGAATTATATACTTCCACAAACATGTTTATCTCAGTCACTATCAATCCTCACATTCGCAGACAAAAGCCACTCTCTGGGGATGTTGAAAATCTTAATCAACTGAAAAAAATAGAAGAAAATTAAGAAAACTGTTTTAAAGTAATCATTATGTTTTATAGAAACATATTGTGACCAATGAAAATCAAGACCAGCCGACATGCCCGTGAAGTCTGATCTTGATCTGCACAGTTCAATATTTAGTCAGTAAATATAATTGTAAAAAAATGAGTATAATCTATCAATTGTACTGACTCATTGCAAAAATCACAAGTCTATTATACAAATTTAGCAGTGAAAGACTCTTAATTTAAAAGATGAATGTCATTATTTACACATATATACTTTAATTTATTAAGAACAGTTAACATAAAATGGTCTCTTAAAAATACAAGGTTTACTAACCTTACTGAAATTGGCTTGTTTGAGTCTGTTAATAATATAACATGTCCCTTCGGATGTATTAGAATTAAGTTCATTTAAAGGCAAATTTATATCTGAATTTGCATACATTTGGATAAACAACTTTTTTTTTTTACATTTTATATTAATGCAAATTAAAGTATCTTTTGCCACATAACATGACCTCTTCCATAGAAAAATGGTAAATAACACACTATGCTTGAATCCACTGTAGCCTCCTACCTCTTGAGGTTGTGGGTTTGAACCAAGCTCAGACAATGAATCTTCCTGGTAGAGATAATGGTAATACATAGTACAGATAAACCAGGCTTGATAAATAAACTGTCTATCACTGATGCAGTGTAAATGGTGCTGAAAAACAACACTAGACCCCTGCATAAACAAAACTATATTACATAATACTTACATTTTAAGACTGTTACCCTGCAATAACTGAACCAACTGGTACTACACGAATACACCAAGATTCTACAATGGGAGGATGAAAGTCTGTAAGAATAATAAAAAGAAAAAATACAGAAATAGTCAAAATAAAAAAAAACATATTAGCTTTGACATTTTCAATAATTTCCATTTGAAAGTGTTTAATAATTTATGTAAAAATCTCATACGAGACCCATAATTAGGAGAAAAATCCATATTGATAGCTTAAAAACACATGTCTTAATATAAGAGATAAACTGTTAACCATTTGAAGGTGGGTATATACTCAGAAATAGGTGAAATAGCTGTATTTCCTGGTATAGTGAATGGGACCATTTTTCCTTGGTCAAAGTATTTGATCACCGGAATTTTTTGTGCAATCGTCTTTCAACACAAGAAATCAAAGATAACTTATTGTTTTCCACATATATAACACATGAGATACAATCGTTCTTTACAATTACAGCTATTAAATGCAAATGCACTGGCAAAAAACAGCCAAATGCATAAAAATCATATACAAAACGTA
This sequence comes from Panopea generosa, assembly GCA_029582155.1. Taxonomy (NCBI): domain Eukaryota; kingdom Metazoa; phylum Mollusca; class Bivalvia; order Adapedonta; family Hiatellidae; genus Panopea; species Panopea generosa. The sequence continues at coordinate 26,313,888 of CM055898.1, forward strand.
TCGCACATTCTCTGAAGATTTTTACCAGGCAGAAATTTATGTCATCACCGGCGGGATTTCACAAATATTTACTAGGGGTGGGAAAAGTCAGTTTACGACATGAATTCAATATACATGAGTGTAAATGTTACCTGAATCTGTAGATACACCATTGTTCAGCCGTAAAATGACCGATTTTGACTAAAAACTCCATCATAATGCAAAAATGTTCGCTTCTGAAATAAAGATCTCGTGTTTTTTTCCATTTATAAATACCGTTCACCCCTAAAAAATTGTGGTCGTGTCCATTAAACATTCTGTAGACTGGTCCACCAGCCTTTTCTTTTCATTAAGACCGTATTTTTACCGAAAAATACCGTAATCCAGACCCACTATTTTGGAACCGACAACTGCGCCATTACAATTAAGACAGACAGAGTTACTTCCCTTGGTATTCCTATCTCTAATAATTATTAAAAAACGTCAGGATAATCCGCAAAAAGACTTATATTGATTTAATTTATAATCGCAATTCCTATGAAATAAAGGTTACCGTATGACATGACGTTTTAGTAAACCTCCCAAGTCCAAATACCTCGGGCTTGTCATATACGGCAAGCTGTCATTGAAGGGTTACACTAAATAGCGAAAATGACTGTTTTTAAGAAAAGGACAGAAAAGGAGATTTCTTTAAGAAAAGGAGCGATTAAGTCAACATTTCTTTATTAAATTGCATATATTTGCTATTTTATTGAAAAGAACATTAAATAAATCGTACATGCGTAGTTTTAGAAAATTTGACAAATAATGTTTTATTACCAAAATGAAATCGTCCATGTATTGAAATGGGAAATTGGTTTTAAGAAAAGGATTTTTTTTAAGAAAAGGAGCGATTAAATCACAAGTTCTCACAACATTAGTTACGGCCTTCCCCTAAAATATTGCAAATAATTGAAAGAAACACGACATGGCATAACACATGATAAAAGGGTAAAGTTAATACAAAATGAAAGAGAATAACCACAGTGTGTAATTTTATTGGATATAACAATGGTTTTTTATGAAGGATTTCTTAATTAGTACTCGGATACAAATCTTTTTGAAGATTTAATAAACTGTTGTACAGCTTTGAATATTTTAGTAGTATCAACGTATACAAGATTAGAGTTGCCATATAATATTAACCTTAAACCTATTGAGCGAAAAAACTCTATTCTTGAAGCTACATATAAGTCACATTTAAAAAAAAAGTAGTGCTAAGCATCTTCAGTCAAATACAAATGTATCCACAAATACAGACGGGATTATTCTTTAAATTATTTAAATACATATCACTATTCAATTAACTGCAGTAATTTCTGATTCTAGCATGCAGTGTTGATAAATATCCCCTCCACACTCTTTATAAAGATTTTGTAAAGAAACTGATCTTGTTAATCCGGTTACTATTCTTGCTGCTTCATTTTGTAATTTTTCAAGTGATTCAGCAATATGATTTGGGCATCCATCCCGAACAATTGATGAATATTCAAAAACAGATGATAAGTAAATTTGATTTAGGATATGTCTACTAAGGGTAGATTGCGATTTTCTCATTAAGCCTAACACTTTAGATGCTGATTTTTTAATAGTTTTTATATGAGTATCCCATTTTCCATTGTTACTTAATGTTAATCCAAGATGTTTGTAATTATCAACAAACGTTACTCTGGTGTTATTAAAAATAAGCTGAGGCAAAGCGTGACATTGTTTAAAAATAAATAGCATAGCTTCAGTTTTATCGGGATTAAATTTAACTAGCCACTAATGGCCCAATTAGAGATCATTTTCAAATCGTAATTTAGAATTCCTTCTATATCTTGAAGAATTGAGGTTGAACAGAAAAGTGAACTGTCATTCGCATACAATCTGGTTAAACTTAACAAAGATTCTGTTATGCCATTGACGAAAATAAGAAACAGTAATGGGCCAAGTACAGAGCCTTGAGGAACACCTGCCGATATAGATTTGAGATCAGAGTTACCCACTTGCCTTATTTGGATTCAATGAGAGAATTATATCTTCTACTTCTGTTTCTGTTACCATGATATTATCAAGAACATTGTGAGTTTTCAATGAAATTGAAGGAAGTTGAATATTAGCTTTATTAATACACGAGATAGATGCAAAATAAGAATTTAAACAGTCAGCTTTTTCAAGATCAGTTAGAAAGAACTCAGTTTCACTTGACATTGTGGCACGACATAAAGGTGGTATATTACAAGATGTGTCATTATTTTTAACAAAGTGTCTTATAACTTTCCAGAAACTTCTTTAATCATTGAATTGCAAATCAGTTAGAGTAAGATCCAAGGTGTTAAAGAAATGTTCGGTGTTTTTTTAAATTATTAACTTTATTTCTAGATATTTACACCAGTAAATCCTGATCTTAATGCTTTTCTCTTATTTTTGAATATGTTCTAATAGTGGAGTCATACCAAGGTTTGTCATACGGGCGTACAGTAACTGTTTTGAATGATATGCATATTTTAACAAGTACTAAAAACTAAAAAAAGTATCTGTAAAATATTACAGGCATCATTTACAGTTCCACTTAAAATATCGCTCCAGTCATAGTCTGATATGAGATCATTCAATAAGATAAAATTGGCTTTTTTATGTAACCATACTATGGGAGTATAAGATGTCTGTCAATTGTAAAAAAAAGGCAAAGTTATATATGTGGCACTATGATCACTTATTTCAAGTGAGACTGGAAGCGTACCAGATTCAGTATAACGAAGGTCTCCTTGTATTAAAATGGGATCTAAAGTAGCTCCCATATGTGTGGGTTCATTTACTGTAGTTATTAATGAGTTTGTGATAAGCGCATCTCTTAGATTGTGATAATTCGGACTCGGATTCGGATAATTAAATCACCAATGATTAATACATTGTTTGTAATTTAAAAAACCTCTTTCAATATAATTATTTAGCTTTTTAAAAAAATTACAGCAGCAGTTTTGGGGCTATTAAATGTTCTACTATATAATTGCGTTTTTTATTTCAATTTCAACCCAAATAGATTCGCTGCAATATACTTCTAACTGATGAACTCTTTTATGAATTAGCTATTTCGAAATATATATCACAATACCCCACCATGGTTTGTTCTATCTTTTTTATATGGGACATCATAGTTATCTGTAAAAAGTATCTCATCATTTGTAACTAGAGCATCAAGATGAGTTTCCGTAAAACATAACAAATCAAAATCAATAAATGAGTCTTTGATAAACTCCATTTTGTTTCGAATACTTCTAATATTACAATACAAAATTGATAGACAATGTTTAGAATTAACTGGGCCTGGGTTGTTTTCAAAATCACCCGAATCTAGTAAAATCAAAATTAAAACCAGACTAAAATGTGAATTTAGATAATCATAAGAATGATACAATACGTATTTCATTATACTACAAAAAAGCTTTAGAATAAAAAGGGGATGGCAATATAATACTCTAAAGGATTTGTATAAATACGATATGAGCTGCGGAACAGACCAATGGCACTTCTCCACGCAATTAGAACTTTACCCATTGGGGAACCAAACTACTACAACCATGGGGCGTGCCATATTGGTCCGTTAATACTACAATCTGCAAAGTGTCTATTGCTGAAGTAAAATAAGAGAGAAGGAAAGAAGAAAAATGAGAAAGAGAAAAAATTAAAAAAGGAAAAATACTGACGATATCTTTTGCGTCAACTGTGACATGTGGAGTGAAATTTTGGCGAATTACAACACATTTATCACATTTAGAAGGCTGATTATTTAAGGGGTTTATATTCATCTATTATGTTTTGATGTCGCCCTTAGTAACAGAGAAGTAAAACTTTAATATAAGCATGAGAAGCTATTGTTATGTGTTACTGCTAAATGGAAAATGTGAACAGATGGGGAAAGAAAATATCAATAGATATACAATGTATATAGGAAAACATACTAAATAACTATGTAAGGACTGAAGTCAACAATTATCATTTAATAAAGAATTATATAACGATCTTATGATTTTTTAGATGAAACACTAAACACATTACCTAGACATCACACATAAGATATATATAAAAAATTGTTGATGTCATAGAATACAGCTGCTTACGTTACTATCAACAACTCATCAAAAAGAGTTAAATTATTTACTTTCATAAAATCGTCATCATCATCATCTACACCATCATCCTAACAATCAACATCGTCATCTTCACAATTATAATCATTATCTTCAACATCATCATCAAAATTAATAAATTCACTCAAAGTATGATTATATTTAGTCTTATGACCCTTCACAGTATTATAAAGATATGCAACCAACATGTTCTTATCATCATCAGCATCATTATCATCATTAGCAGCAGCATTATCAATAACAAGTATATCTTACTAACCTTTCACCTTCAGTATCACCATCAACAGTATCATCATCATCAACATCATCATCATCATTAGCAGCAGCATTATCAATAACAAGTATATCTTACTAACCTTTCACCTTCAGTATCACCATCAACAGTATCATCATCTTCAACATCATCATCAAAATTAATAAATTCACTCAAAGTATGATTATATTTAGTCTTATGACCCTTCACAGTATTATAAAGATATGCAACCAACATGTTCTTATCATCATCAGCATCAGTATCATCATTAGCAACAGCATTATCAATAACAAGTATATCTTACTAACCTTTCACCTTCAGTATCACCATCAACAGTATCATCATCTTCAACATCATCATCAAAATTAATAAATTCACTCAAAGTATGATTATATTTAGTCTTATGACCCTTCACAGTATTATAAAGATATGCAACCAACATGTTCTTATCATCATCAGCATCAGTATCATCATTAGCAGCAGCATTATCAATAACAAGTATATCTTACTTACCTTTCACCTTCAGTATCACCATCAACAGTATTATCATCATCAACATCATCATCATCAGCAGCAGAAGCAGCAGCAGCATTATCAATAACAAGTATATCTTACTTATCTTTCACCTTCAGTATCACCATCAACAGTATCATCATCATCAACATCATCATCATCAGCAGCAGCAGCAGCATTATCAATAACAAGTATATCTTACTTACCTTTCACCTTCAGTATCACCATCAACAGTATCATCATAATTATCATCAGTATCAGTTACTGATATCTTATTTACCTTTCATAAAATCATCATTAAATCATTGTTATCATAATCATCATTATGTTCAATATTTTTTTATATCATCACCAGCATCATCATCATCATCATCATCATCTTTTTCTTTGAAATCATTACATCATAATTATTATTATCAATAATATTTTTATCATATTTACATTTCATTTATATAATAATAATCATCATCACCATCAATTTCACTATCAGTTGTACCATTTTTACATTTCATCATTATCACCATTTTTTATCAATAATACTTAATTTATAATAACCTGTCATCAATATCATTATTATCTTAGTTATCATTATTATTAATAAAATTATAATATTATCATTTTCATCAAAATCATTATTATCAATACTAGCATATAACATTTACATTTCATCAATTTCATCATCAGCAGCAGCGACACTATGAATGCTATTAGCCTACTGCTTAGAGGTGAAAAATGTGCATTATACTAAATGATATAAATAGAGCCTTACGTTTGTGTAACATTCAATATGTAACCATGATTACAGCTACATCAGAATATGGACATTGACGTCGGCAGTTTGCAAGGCGAGTATGCCTTCTATTGTTTATTGTGTTTGATAATTTGATAATAAATTTATGTGTTTTTTTTTCTCGTGAACGTCCATTTTACTCAACCTATGTTCCATGACTTATAGCTGTAAATATGTCTTGAAATGTACTCTGAGGGAGCATATACCCCCCTAGACTGCCCCGGCCTACACATCCAACTTAAGCCAGCTACGCCCCTGCGTCATTAAACTGAATTTCTATTTGAAATTATACCATCGTTCAAAATTTTAAGATTTTAAAGTAATATACTTTTTATCGTATCGGTGTAATTATATGCTTATCTTCACATGGATATTCATTTTAAAATTGATTATACTTTTCAAACATTCACAATTATTATTTATTTATGTCATACTGTCTTTAATTATGACACAAAATGATACAATAAGGTCATTAAAAATGCATGGTTGAACCAACAATAATTGGTCATTAAAATCAAACTACTTGAAAGTACTGATAGCTGGTCTGTAATAAATATTTATACGCTTTCCTTTGATTAATATTATTATAGTTTTTAGTTTATTTTATCCAACTTTAAAAAAACCAACACAATACAATGATACAATATCTTTATTGTGCTTGATTTTAGTACATGTAAATGAAAAAAAATGAAATTCTTGGAATAAAAAGTAATCCCTGTTGCCAATTCTTGGAATAAAAAGTAATCACTGTCGCGAATTCTTGGAATAAAAAGTAATCCCTGTCGCGAATTCTTGGGATAAAAACGAATTCTTGGAACAAAAAGTAATCCCTGTCGCGAATTCTTGGAATAAAAAATAGTCCCTGTCGCGAATTCTTGGAATTAAAAGTAATCCCTGTTGCGAATGATCATTTGGTGGTAATCAACACTACACAGCTTGATCACGACGACATTAGCCCGGATAAAACATATGACTTGAGTTAATAAACATCAAATAAAGACGTATATATAGATATACTTATGTCGCCAAGATAGAAAAAAAACATAAAGGTGCAATGATTGTAACATCAAAGTGGCTAACGTGACAGGGCATGAAGGCATCTGATGATAATGATGCAAGTTCAGTTCTAAATCTTATATTAAAGAAGTATACTACACACATTTTACTTTCGAGCTAAAAAAATAAGTAGCGCATTGTATATTTGTTAAAGAGAACCAGTGAATATACTTCTCGATGTAAGTTTGTTGTGCTGTTTCGTACCAACGCGATCGTTATATATATATATATATATATATATATATATATATATATATATATATATATATATATATATATATATATCTTAGTATTCATCTACACAATTAGCATCCATCAAAACATCCCATCATCCAACCTTCCATATTTGCCCATATCTGTGGCCGAGTGGTCTAAGGTGCCGTCTCAAGATCCAAGTTTCCAATTACTAGCGGAAGGACGGTGGTTTTACTCAGTCTGACACAGGCTGGGGTCTTCCAGTAAAAACTGAATATGTCATATATAACCTGAAATGTGTTGAAAATGGCGTTAATTCCCATTAAAAAATGTATAAATATATTTAATCATTTATTCATTCTGTTTAGGAGAAGAAATAACTATTAAACTATCAAGCTAATTTGTTTTTCACATTCACATCTTTCTCTTTTCAGATAATGTTTGTACTTTCGTTTAATATTTAATCATATATACAGTTCGTTTACCAAATCAAGCAAGTTCTAAAGAAAACAGTTATAAGGTAAGGTTGTTGTATATCTTATGCGTACCTGCACATTGTTTTAACGAATTTGGTATATACATATATAAGATTAAATGATACAACCATACTACCACGTTAAACCTTAATCCAACTTATCAGATTATGGATACGCGTCATGCATACGGCCATACCAAATGAAGTTGCTTTTGATTATAAATAAAAACAAATATGTGCTCTAACTAATGTATTTACTACGAAACGTCTAGTGTAAGAGATTCTGTACAAGATTGACCAGCAGTCGTTATCTGAGAAGGTTATCGGTATATTGACTCACACATGATCTAGGCGGGGTTACCATACTATAGCAATGTGTTATGTTCGATAAACTGCATATGCTTTGTTTTGGATATTACAATTTATAAATTACACCATCCTGCGCATGGTCCTCTAGCCGCACATTTTTCACACAGCGAAAAGATTTGTACGTGCAGGCCAATACACCTATGGGAGATGTAGCGTAGGATCCATACAAGTATGGGATTCAATTATCTAGAAGGCTAAATATTAGCATCGCTAAATACCAATACAATTGATAAATGTAATATAAAAAACGGATGACATGTTCTATTGACGATTGTATAAATAGTGCAACTATTATATACAACACGTCTCCGATGGTAACAAAAATGGCACACCCATACAATGGAGAGATTGCATGTGATAATGTTCCAACACACAGAAGGAAGCGATCCGTTTAGTTTAAACCTATATATTTGACTTCGTTGTGAAACAAGTTCTTACAAATAACGCTTGAAGCATATGCGGAAAAGTGTCTTGCTCAAGGATACCACACATATCTGTGGCGGAGGATCGAACACACGACCCTCCGATCATGGGTTCGGTGCTCTACCACTGGACCACGCGCTCCACTACAGATTACAGATTCCACACATGATATAAAAAAGGTACACCAGTACAATGAAGAGATTGCAGATGATAACAACAATGGTGCAAACATACAATTGAGAGATTGCAGATTATAACAAAATAGGTGCACGCATACAATGGAGAGACTGCAGCTGACAACAAAACATAGGCTACAATGGAGAGATTACAGATAGTAACAAAATAGGTGCACGCATACAATGGAGAGATTGCAGCTGACAACATATAATGGAGAGATTGCAAATGATAACACAATAAGTCCACACATACAATGGAGGGAGTGTAGATGACAACAAAACATAGGCTACAATGGAGAGATTGCAGATGATAACAAAACATAGGCTACATTGGAGAGATTACAGATAGTAACAAAGTTGGTGCAAGCATACAATGGAGAGATTAGATTGCAGATGACAACAACACATACAATTGAGAGATTGCAGATGACAACAAAACATAGGCTAAATGGGGAGATTACAGACGATAACAAAATAGGTGCACGCATACAATGGAGATATTGCAGCTGACAACATTGATGGAGAGATTGCAGATGATAACACAATAGGTCCACGCATACAATGGAGGGAGTGCAGATGACAACAAAACATAGGCTACAGTGGAGAGATTGCAGATGACAACAAAACATAGGCTACATTGGAGAGATTACAGATAGTAACAAAATTGGTGCAAGCATACAATGGAGAGATTAGATTGCAGATGACAACAAAACATACAATTGAGAGATTGCAGATGACAACAAAACATAGGCTAAATGGGGAGATTACAGACGATAACAAAATAGGTGCACGCATACAATGGAGATATTCCAGTTGACAACATTGATGGAGAGATTGCAGATGATAACACAATAGGTCCACACATACAATGGAGGGAGTGCAGATGACAACAAAACATAGGCTACAATGGCGAGATGGCAGATGATAATCAAACATACAATTGAGAGATTGCAGATGACAACAAAACATACAATTGAGAGATTGCAGATAAAAACAAAACATAGGCTACAATGGAGAGATTACAGATAGTAACAAAATTGGTGCAAGCATACAATGGAGAGATTAGATTATAGATGACAAAAAAAACCCCATACAATTGAGAGATTGCAGATGACAACAAAACATAGGCTAAATGGGGAGATTACAGACGATAACAAAATAGGTGCACGCATACAATGGAGAGATTGAAGCTGACAACATATAATGGAGAGATTGCAGATGATAACACAATAGGTCCACACAAACAATGGAGGGAGAGCAGATGACAACAAAACATAGGCTACAATGGAGAGATTGCAGATGATAATAAAACATAGGCTATAATGGAGAGATTACAGATAGTAACAAAATTGGTGCAAGCATACAATGGAGAGATTAGATTATAGATGACAAAAAAACATACAATTGAGAGATTGCAGATGACAACAAAACATAGGCTAAATGGGGAGATTATAGACGATAACAAAATAGGTGCATGCATACAATGGAGATATTGCAGCTGACAACATTGATGGAGAGATTGCAGATGATAACACAATAGGTCCACACATACAATGGAGGGAGAGCAGATGACAACAAAACATAGGCTACAATGGAGAGATTACAGATAGTAACAAAATTGGTACAAGCATACAATGGAGAGATTAGATTGCAGATGACAACAAAACATACAATTCAGAGATTGCAGATGACAACAAAACATAGGCTACATGGGGAGATTACAGACGGTAATAAAATAGGTGCACGCATACAATGTAGATATTGCAGATGATAACAAAAAATACAATGGAAAGATTACAAACAATAACACTGACAAAGCTTGCACCATACAATGGGGAGATTGCATGTGATAACAAAAATGGAACATCCATACAATGGAGAGATTGTATGTGATAACAAAAATGGAACATCCATACAATGGAGAGATTGCATGTGATAACAAAAATGGAACATCCATACAATGGAGAGATTGCATGTGATAACAAAAATAGAACATCCATACAATGGAGAGATTGCAGGTGATAATAAAACCGATGCACCATACAATGGAGAGATTACTGTTGATTCCACAGATAACTAAAATGGTGCACCCATAAGAGCTACAACGAAAAGATTGCACATTTCACATATGATAAGCAGCCGTCGCACATTCACAGTGGATAATTTGAGTATTCAAGTCCAGATATGATAAACAGCGATTGGACACATAAAATGGAGAGGTTGCATATTCCGCAGATGGAAATAACTATGGAGCGTAGATCTGTGACTCTCTGTTCTACAGATGATTATAAATGTGGAGTACAGATGTGATTGAACATATCATCTTCCTATGGTAATAACAGTTACACTGATGGCACATTCCGCAGATGCTCATGCGCGTAGCGTGGCATATTTAATTATTCTTCTGAGTAACATATGAAATCAAATCCCCAAATAAATATGTTGTTCAAGTAATTAATGTGTTCTAGCCCAATGAAGCATTAAACTTTGAAAAGTCACCTGAGAAACCACCATTTACACTTATATTCCTAAAAACTTCACCGGACCCCAACAAACAGACAGGAAAACCCCACTCCCACCCACTGTGTAACTTCCAAATGTATCGCGATATGCCCCTCTGATGCTTATAACAAGAGTGCACAGTTGACTGTGGTAGCCTATATCAAGGACTTATATAATTCTATATAATTCTTTGCCTGTATGAAGATGCATATAAATTTAGGATATACCATGGAGACTTGAGAGATGTAGCTATTGCATTGTTTTTGTCGGGATTCATGGACAACATAAAGATGTAGTCCTTCAATTGTGGTGTGAAAAACAAGCGTCGCAGATGATCAGGAGTATTATCTGAATACGGTCTATCAATCACCAATGAAAAAGCAGGGAATTCTACACCTTTCCCACAATGCATTATAATTAAACGCGACGCTATTCAATTATCCAATCATCGTACTCAAATGTGGGTTTCCCAACATTTCTCTTTAACGGACCCAATCGGGAGACCTGGGTCCGTTCTATAGACTACATGTTATTTTATATGTGGACCAGTCTTGGCCGAAGGGTGTGGACACGATGCGCACGCAGTTAGGTCAATTACGAAATCAACTATTAATAGTAAGGTTAGGTTAATTCCATGAAATTATAAGATTAATTCCATGAAATTATAAGAGAGCACTACACACTTTTGCTTTAGTCCGAGTCTAAGTAAATTTTGCTTAGTAATTTTAAAAAATTCCTGTGTGAACTCTGCAGACTACAGAACATATTACTCCCAACAATCAATTTCTGACTATTTCTGCGTGGCGCTGTCGGGGGAACAGCAAAAGAAATAGTAAAGAACTATCGGGTAAGTCGCAGAAACACTATGATACTTATTTGATTTTCAAATTTGTATGCTATCTTTATAATCGCAATTCCTATGGATTAAAGGTAACAGTTTGACTTTTTAGTAAAACTCCCAAGTCCAAATACCTCATACTTGTCATATACGGCAAGCTGTCATTGAAGCCAGACATAAACTCCATAGGAAAACACATTCTATCATACACCAAGAAACCTTCTCTTGCATTACCGAAGTCACGTCCACATGTTACTTATCCCTAGTTCAGTCACAACTTGTATAAGCATTCACTATGTGGAACCCATCTGCCAAGTCCAACATAACCAAGATTGAATCGGTGTGACGCAGAGCTGCTTGTTTTGTCACCAGTAACTATAGCTGAAATAGTAGCATTGCCACTATGCTTCACGGCACTTAGGCTGGATGGACCTCAAAAACACAGACAGCATTCCAACTCTACTATGATATACCATACCTTCATCCAACCAGCACCGAGACTAGAGTTCATGCTAGAAGGTTTCTTCGCTTTGTCAGTGTCAACAGCTGCTGTGACTACTTCTGCCCATCTGGCATCAGCCTATGGAAGTCCCTCCCAGTCAGCCTTATCAACGCGCTATACATCAAGGTATTCCAGGCAAGAATTGTTGCAAAGATAGAATGACCAGATGAATGATAATTTTAACTGCAAACTAGTCCCTCTCTCACATGTACATATATATTTAAAAATGTGTGATTATGCTCCAGAGTAGAGCCCCGCACAGTACCAGTGACATCTACAGAGACTCAGAAGCAGGTGCTTCTCACAAGAACACGTAAACACCTATTGTTCTCAATCACATTACCGTGATCTCCACGTGAATGGCGTTGTGTGCAACGGTGCAAAAAATTATATTGTTTAAGTGGAAAATCTTCTACTTATAATTATTTTGTTATGGTAGAATATATTGATGAACATGGATGATATTTTTTTTGTTATTATTATTTCCCCCCAACTATTCCTTTATGTTATGACTGAACTAGTGATTTAATTACTGATATTGTTTATATCATACTTCCGCCAAGTAGCTATTTATAAACGCACACCTGAATACCTAGAGTCACTTGATCAAATCATGGTGTCATCATGACCCATTTTGGAAAATGGATGGTGAAAGTGTTCAAATTTCAACATTATGGCAGGGCTAGAATTTAACTTTTTTGTGCACTGGCAATTTTGGCCAGTGCCTAAAATTTCAACTGGCCAAATTTGAAACCAGCTAGCCAAACCAATTTTCGCAGAAACTTGTAGTCCTAAATGTCTAAATAAACCCAAAATTAATTGTTTCAAAGCCTGCGTGTTATTTAATATGCATTATTACCTTTTTTTTATTTATAGACAATGGTATCAAGGTTATTATATATGTTAAGGTACAATTCAAAGCAGTACTTTACAAAACAAAATATTTAAAAAAATAAAATTGTCTTTGTTATTTATTATACTACCATAAATAAATGCATACAACGATATATCATAAATAAACACTTTAACTAAACCTAAATATAAATCATAACAAGTGTACAAAGACTAAGATTGAGACATACGCACATTTCTATTTATAGAATTAATATAGCCAATGGCCTTTCGTTTTAAAATAAGATCTAGATCTAACCAAGGACGATTGTTTAACATGTGTAAATGTTGTGACATCATAGTAATATAGTTTAATTATTATGGATGATCTGTCAATCGCGGTGGTTTCTACAATTGACACACCATTTTGCCATTGTCAAGTTTATAGCCCTGTGTGATATTGAGCTGTCGCTCCCATTTCATTACAGTATTAACGGAAGGATTATTTGTCTTTTTTTCTAGTTGGGACTCACTTTCATTCGTCGGTACAATGGAGAAAAAGGTTATTTTATCAGCCTCTTAAACAGCTGACAAAATATGTAAACAATAAATTTGACGGGTTTCAATTTTACTTTTATTTTATAGAGTGAGTGCGCAATCAATCAAACTAGACGCAGTCTACTCATTATGTTGTTGACGGGTTTTAACTTTACTCCCTTTTTGCAGAATGAACTTGAGATCAAAAACAATTGGACGCAGTCTACACATATTAAATATTTAATACATGACATTGACAATCGTGCTGCTAAAATATTTTTTATTATTGGCGCTTTTAAGGTATGCGCGAGCTGCCGGGTGCCCTATTATACATATTTCACAGTTTAACGTTACTTTATTTTAACACACTCTTAAACCATTCTTTACCATTATTGATGCAGAATGGTACGATTAACAGTGACTGGTCAGTTTTTAAATAACGTGCGATATGCTGATGGATAATACCCTCTTCAGCTGATACTACAAATATATACAAATAGCAGGATAAATAGCTGTGACAATTAAAATATGTACAAAAATAAGACATTCCATGAATTCCATTGCAGCCAAACTATTTAGGTCAGTTCATTTATACCATCAAACACTATGACTGGGGTTTTACGGCACACCATAATTTGTTGATGGTTTACTATTGACAATTATTGGTGGTACGCTGGATACATGGTTACATAAGATAAGTACTTTTACTTTACCATTGTAATCACACACAATTAATGTGTTCAGATAACATCTTGGATAGAATTAAATTTTTATCTATGGTTTATAGTTCGCTGACGATATAAGCAAAACAATTTGCGCTATGAGCAGCGTTGTTTAACTTAAAATATTGGTGAACAACCATAAGTGCACCTTATTTAAATTAATCAAATACATGCACTAATAAGTAATATATGGCTGCAATCGGTAAATATAAAAAGAAATAATGATATTCTTAGTTGATTAATCTACACTTTGGTCGTCAATCAACAAATTTAAAAATATCATGAGTATAAACAATGTTAGTAAACAGTAAGCACCGAATCCAAAAATATAAAATAGTTGTAGTATTAAACAACTCAGTTAATAATAAACCTCAAAGTTGAATATAGACACGACTTATTATGTGAATCATCTCCATTCATCATACATTAATCATCACAGAAATGTGTAATCATCTTTTAAATTTTTAATAATCATCCTATCCTGCTCGCCAAAATGACTTGTTCAAAGCGCGAGGATAAATAAAAACTTATACGTACGCATCGTGCTGCTAGGGGGTAATTTGGCGCGAGAAGCAAAAGAAATTTGGTTAAATTGACAAGAACTTGTTATTTTTACCAGGATAATACTTGTTTATTTTCAAAAATCAATAAAATGAATACAATAAGTAATTTTCTCAACTTGAAATCCACTCGCTAAAAAATGCCAGCTGAAGTAATTTCAACTCGCATTTTCAAAATACAGCTCGCATTTTGCGAGTGGCGAGTGCTTAAATTCGAGCCCTGTATGGTCATTCTTGAGAGACAGTCAATTCAAAAACACCGGAAATCAATATCTGGTGTAATAAAATATAGAAACATTTCAAAATTATGTCGAATATGCCCCTTACGACTTTATTTTCCTAAAAACATATTCTTTAAAATGGCTGACGATGACAGTATAATTTGATCACATGACTGTAGGTCAGGTCTATGTTTATAAACAGTAAATATACATTCTATTCACGATTGAAGTCAGTAATACATATATTTTTGCACTTTCATGTACATTAATTTATATTAACAAATATCAGCCATCATAGATCTCCGCCAGTCAGGTTGTTGATAGTTGATAATGACTTCTCATTTCAGCGTCATTTAAGAAAATCAATAATCTAAGAGTATACTGTAGAGATCTACATAAAAAGTTAATTGTGTCAGAAACTTTATAACCTATTAATTAACTTTACTTCTATAATGTGGTGTGTGTTCTCCATTAGACAAGGTCATATAACAGCCTGTAGAATGCTGGACACAAAAATATTTTATGATGATCAGACTGCCTTAAAAAATAAAATGTTTGCCGTGCTCCTACATACTCACTCAAAATTGCAGCTACCCATACTTTTTTATTAACTTTCAAGTGTTTTCAGCATGACATGACGACCTGTCGCACATAAGACCCATTCCTCAAAGGTCAGGGTCACACTTTGAGCATGTTTGACAACACTTGAGTCTGTGTGAGATTTATTGTTCAGTCTATAACTCTGTCATACATAGATGCATTTTATAAATACTTGCTACTTAGGATCAACATAACATGATGACATGTTCCGGGTAAACCCAGACTCCCACTTCTAAGGGCAAGGTCACACTATAACTTTGTTTGACAACACTTTCAATCTGTTTGAGATTTCGTGTCTGGTCTGTAACTTTGTCACCTATGGATAAATTTCAAAATAACTTGTCTCAATTCATCAGCATGGCATGATGATGTGTTGTGCGTAAGACCTCAAAGGTCAAAGTCACACTTTGAGTTTGTTTGAAAACACTTCGAGTCTGTGTGAGATTTCGTGTCTGGTCCTTAACTTTGTCATCAGACATGAATTGATTTTAAAAACACTTGGCTCTTTTGTTTGTGTAGTTTTTATTTACCCTTGCACTTTGAACTGGTCATTTTGGCGAGCATGAACAGATGATTAAAAATAAATTGATGAGTAATGATATATGACGATTATATACATATTTGCTTTTTTACATATTTATTAATTACATACGGTAATCAACCTTTCTTTTTATCATGTTTATTTATATGGATTACTTTTGATTATCTAATCTTTGTACAAGATTTATTAACATATTTATTAAGTAACTGTAAATTCTATCAATTTTACTTTGATATTCTTTGTGCAAGATATATTAACTACAGTAAAGTATATCCTCCTGTTATATATTAATATTTTATTGATCAATTTCTTTTATTAGTTTAATATATTGTTAGTCTTGCATAACTCTATATTGAATGCTGATGACACTAATAACGTCATATGACATTCCCTATCACCATTATGCAGTACTATTTACTGCTATTAGTAAACCATATAACCCTATACTTAAGTATATTGCTATTTATATACTATATGTATATATATTTATAGTACACTATTATATATTTTATTTTTTAAAAAGTAGGAAAGAATGAAAAGTGTACTCTTTACTTAATTTGAAGTAACATTATATTATCGGCAGGTACTAGGGTTTGTCAAAAGGAAATCACCCGTGGATTATTATACAAGTCATTTCCCACAATCCGATATGTAAATTGAGTTCCGCCAGTATGATAAGTGTAGTGTGTAATTTACCATATCCTGTTTCAGCCTTGCAATATTATATTTAGTACATTGCATGGTTAAGATTTGACCAAACCCTGTTAATCTCCCAGAGTGTGTCACGTAGTGGTACAGAATGGTTTAAAATTAAATTAAAATAATATATAATTAAACTGTGAAATTTGTAAATAAGCACCCGGCAGATTGCTCAAACCTAAAAAGCGCCATCATTAAAAAATGTTTTAAAAGACCCATTATCTCCTCAGATCAGATCTGTTAAGAACTGATTAACAAAGTCGGTCACTAAAAATATAAAAATAATCTTCTGTCATTCTATATTGAATATCTTGCTATTTTATAAACACAATATTCCCTAGCACCATATACAGTGTTTAACATTGTATTACGGTTTTATCTAATGGTCAACTTAAACTATGGTATAATAATAACTTGTGAAGTACCATATTATATTAATTATATTAATTGAGACTTAAGTTTAAAACACAAACACAAAAAAATCCAGTAGAAATAACAATGTTTTACTATTACTTGGCTCAGTTGATAAACGTGACATGATGAAGTGTTGTGTGTAAAGGTCAAGGTCACAATTTGAGTTTGTTTGAGATTTCAAGTCTGGTCTGTAACATTATCATACATGGATGGATTTCAAAAACACTTGGCTTAATTGATCAAATTGATTAACATGACATGGCGACGTGTAGCGTGTAAGACCAAGAACCTTTCCTCAATGGTGAAGGTCGCACTTTCAGTTTTTTTGATATTTCATGTCTGGTCTGGAACTTTGTCTCACTTGGATGGATCTTAAAATAACTTGACACAAGTGATCAACATGTCATGATGATGTGTCACCTGCATTTACCTGTAGCAATACCCAGACCTTTACGTCGGATGTCAATGTCACATTTTAATATAAAAAAACATGAAATTGCATGTCTAGTCTGAAACATCAGTCCATTACTCTTGATATTCATGGATTCATTTAAATTTCTATCTATTATTAAATATATTGTTGTGAATATATGCTGACCCTGGGGAATGATAATATTCATTATATTATCAAGGGACCTGGCCCGGTACCCCAGCAACGGTGATGAAATAAATTCACAGGGCCACAAAATTCAGTGGAATACTATTATTAGCAATATTAATTAGGCCTGGGCCTGTTAGGCCCAAGCGGCTTATTAGCTCTATCCTGAATGCAACAATATATTATTTTTACTATCAATGTTGTATATAATGTACAAAACTTTTAATAATATGTTGTTTATTTTATAACCCTAATCTGGGCCGTTTTGTACTTAGGAGACAGGATTATAACCATTATTTTTAAGTAACCTATTTTAAATATGTACTATTATTTTAATAAAATAATTGTTGAACTTAGAAAACAGCTTTTTATCCTACACCACATGAACATCATATAGCCTGTGTAATTCCAACCAAGATTCACTGGTCATCAAGTGCAATCTTTTGTTTACATCTTCTCCGGGTCAACATTCCATTGAAGGTCAAACGCCGCCGATTGGCTGGATTTCAATCACGGACCTAATAGTGAACAGTTCTATTTTTACTTCACAGTTTTATGTCCTGAGCTTGAAGTCGAAAACGGATTGAAATCTGGCCAATCGGAATGAGCGTTTCATTCCCGATCGAACCACTCAGCGACCGGCTTTTATTGGGGCCTTTGGCCCTACTGATGTTGATCTGGGGAAGAGATGTGTTATTAAATATGAACATGAATGCTTTATATCTAGTAATGGATGTGTATTATACACATTTTAGCATATATTGATTTATAATGATTGTAGTTTTAATAATCATTTAAATAGTAACGTATATCATGTTGATTACGGGACTATATGGCAACTTCGTATTCAATAGACAGCATTGAGTACGGTTCTAGGGAATATCATGGTTAGGAAATGCCATGATACTCATTATTGAATTACACAAGACTACTTTATAAATATATAGTGACCAACTTCTACTTATCAGTTCTCAGCAGATCTGATCTGAGGGGATATCGGGTTTTTTAAGATATTTTTTAATTATGGCGCTTTTTAGGTACGAGCAGTCTGCCGGGTGCTTCTTTACAAACATCACAATTTAATAACAATTTTTAACATATTTTTAGTCCATTGTGTTACTGTACCACTATGTGATACATCATGGGAGATTAGCGGTGGTTGGTCACTTTTTAATAATGTGGTGTACTGATAAAATATTGCAAGGCTGACGAATACATTTTAATAACGTAATTATTCATCAACTTGTGTAGCTCAAGCTATGATATAACGGTACCTGCCGATATATGAATAAAAAAATGGTTGAACACTTTTAGAAGTTCTTACAACTCTTTAGTGTACCCTACAAATATACAATTTAAAGTATATAAATAACAATGTACTTGTGTACAGGGTTATATGGTTCACCACTAACAGTAAATACTACTGTATAATGGTTTTAGGGAATGTCAATCGATGTTATTAGTATCATAGGCATTCAATATAGAGCTATGCAAGACGATCAACTGAAAATAGACTAATATATGTGTAGCCATATTCTTTTAAGTCACGTACCATACCAGCAACAAAATAATATTGTTGCCGGTTTTACGGCATACTCTAGTTTGTTGATATTTTTATATTGACAATTACTGTCTGTATGTGGTATATAGGGTTGCTAACGTTACTGTCATACAAATAAAAATATTACCATAGCAACTGAGCACAATTAGTGTGCACAGATATACAGTCAGCGGAAATCATTCCTGTTGAGGGTTCAAGTTGGGTCGGACGCTTATGATATCTCAAGCAAATTTATTTGCGCTGTAAGCAAAAGTGTCTGGCCTTACATATAGGTTTTACATATAGTAAAGTTTTAAATAATCATCTTATCTTTTAAATAATCACCTTATTTTTTAAGTAATCATCTTGTTTTTTAAATAATCATCTTATCCGGCTCGCCAAAATGACTTAGTTCAAAGTGCGAGGGTAAATAAATACTTATACATACAAATATATTGTTATTTTCACAGACCATTTGAGGGGCATGTGACACTTACCAGTGACATTTTTTGTTTTTTTAAGATTTCTATCCATTTTTCTTTAAAATAACAATTCAAAATAAAAACTTTGACAAAAAAAAATAGAAACCTACTTACCCCCATGAAAAATATTGGGTTGTAGCACAGCAAACAAATATTTTTTTTAAGCATGGCCTGATAATAAACTAAATTATGCTTTCTTTTGTAATGACTGCTGGGCCTGATTAGCTCAGTCATTAGTGTGTCTAGATATTTATCCATGGGTCATGAGTTTGAATCCCACCGGTCACAATCTCCGTGATGGTTGATATACATATTGTGTCTCATCATTCATCCTGTTAAATAAAAGAGAGACTAATAAATGTTCATTTTTATGTCAGTTCTTTATTTCAATGTTAGTTTTATTTAGGTGAAACAAGCAAAACCTATTTTTAAGAAAAGATAAAATTGTGGAAACAGTTTCATTGGATTAGATGCGTAAAAAATTCCATAAAGATACATTTTTGAAAATGATGCTTATATATTAATTCAGATATCTCAGGTGAATACATTTATTCTTTTTTAAGATTTAAACATGAAAAACAAGCATATTCCGTCTGTTTGGAAATATGTTAGGCCGTACAAATTTTTCCAGACTGTCGACATTTGAGATGGAGGATAGTTGGATTTTCTTCATCAGTTGTCTGTGGGTATCTATAGCTTAAGTTTGCCATTTTTATCCTTATAACTCCGTTTGATACTAGACTGCCACTGTCCGCCAGTATTTTAATTGAACTGAAATAAAATTCATATAACAATAAACTTAGTCACTAATAAATAGTTGATGAGTAAAAAAATAAAATTAAAAAAATATTATGAAACATGTACAGTTTAATTACACGGGAATGTTCGTTTCTGTGTTGAAACTAGGCTACTACAACTGGTACAAAACAGCCTCAGAGACGGAGTTTTAAACTTCTAACTCGTCTTTATATATCTGTTATAAATTATGTTCTTGAAACTTATTAATTAATTTCTTCTGCAAGAATATCTTTTCTTAATAATTTACACTTATTTACCAGACACACACACCATTTTACATTATGCTAACACCACCCACTTACAACAGTAATAAAAGTCCGATAATTAGGTAATCATGGTGAACAACCACATAATTTCTTAAGTTCATCATTGATACTAGCATACTCTCTAAAATTGAACTTTATTAAACTGCTTAAATAAATATTTGTGTTGTTAATATATGAAAATTCAATTTACTTACGTGAAATCTACATTGTTTCAGCAGCGACTGCGGTGAAACGAATTCCCCTGAGCTCATAGTCTCACGCGAAATCATGTTCTCGAACGCAACCAGAATTTGGGATTTCGAAGAGGTCAATAGACTTAAGTGAAAGTTTTTTTGGTAATCAGGTGACCGTTAAGGTCCATATTCTCTTGTTTGACATCTGGCGTAAATTATCAAAAATCTGTATACATAAACTATGAAGTATCAGCTTTTGTTTTAGCTTTGTTTTATTATGCTCCCCCAAAGTGGGAAGCATATAGTTGCCGCTTTGTCCGTGTGTCCGTCCGTCCGTGCATCACCAAATTCTTGTCTGGGCTATTTCTTTACAACTTCTGGTTAGAATTTTATGAAACTTGCTAGGATGCATCACTACCAAGTGGAGATGTGCATAATATCTTTTTGTTCTGGTTCGATGATTTTTTCACGGAGTTATGTCCCTTTGATTCTGTCTGACCAAAATCTTGTCCGGGCTATTTCTCTACAACCTAATTTTGGAATTTTATGAAACTTGCTAAGATGCATCACTACCCAGTGGAGATGCTCATAATATCTTTGTGTTCCGCTTCAATGATTTTTCACGGTATTATGGCCCTTTAATTGAGTCTGTGACCAAATTCTTGTCCAAGCTTTTTCTCAACTACCTCAGGTTGGAATTTTATGAAACTTGCAAGGATGCATCATTACCAAGTGCAGATGTGCATAATGTCTTTGTGTTCCGGTTCGATGATTTTTCACGGAGTTATGGCCCTTTGATTCTGTCTGTGACCAAATTCTTGTTGGGGCTATTTCTCTACAACCCAATGTTGGAATTTTATGAAACTTGCTAGGATGCATCACTACCAAGTGGACATGCGCATAATATTTTTGTGTTCCGGTTCGATGATTTTCACGGAGTTATGGCCCTTTAATTGAGTTTGTGACCAAATTTTTGTCCGCACTATTTCTCTTCAATCTCGGATTGGAATTTTATGAAACTTGCCAAAATGCATTATTACCAAGTGCAGATGTGCATATTGTCTTTATGTTTCGGTTCATTGATTTTTCATGGAGTTATGTCCCTTTGATTTTGTCTGTGCCCAAATTCTTGTCCGCGCTATTTCTTCATATTTATATAATCTGCTTTTTTGAAATTAATTCTATGATTGCATTTTAAATTTCAGATTTTCACAGATTTTGAAAAGATAAATAATGGGGAAAATCCAAAGTAAAGCAAGAAAGAACAGCAATTTAGTCATTGATTACAAACATGATTTAATCAATCAGACAAAGGTGAAAGTCAAATTTAAAAGAGTTTTGGAGGTTACAATCAAATGTAGTGGAGATGAAGTGGGAATAGACTCAAATCCAGTGATTAACATAGCTGTGTTCAAGCAAGAGGAAAAAAGCCAAAGTGAAGGTGTTTCTTCTTCATACCATGATACATGTACAACTAGTTTCAAGCATGAGGTGACTGAGCAAGAAACTATACAAGCAAAAGAAACAATTATTGCTCAACCAAACACAAATCATAATTCAGGAGATTATGACTCTGGCTACACCAGTGTTCATGGAGGTGGAGCTATTGATTTAAAGAGTTGCATTGTTACCTCTTGTACTTCAGTCTCATCTCAGAAAAATGAATCAAAAACTAAAGCACACAAAATATCCGAAACAAAAGAAAATGGGGAGGAAAAAGTCAACAGAAACACTGTAGATAGTGAAGATAAATCTTCAGTAGGACTTAAAGAACACTATAAAAAATCATCAAAAGTTGAGCCTCAACAAGAACTTGAGAGACCCAATGAAAGAATATCTACACTATCGAAAAAAATCGAATCTAAAGAATTAACACCATATGAGAAAAATGAAATGACAAAAAATGAAATGATTAATTTGAAACAAAACGAGCAACGTGTTAATGAAAACATTACATTGAGTCTGGACTGTTCCAAAAGCTTGAATGACAGTTCATTGTACACTTGCAAAGCCAAATCAGATGACTCGGACACCTTGCCAACAAATGTTGAAAGTGAAATATTTTCTGATGAGACATCTGTTGGTAAAATGTTACAACTAAGAGGACCGGAAGATGATGATGAATTGCATCCAACACAGTTATTGAATTTGCTATGTCATTCTAATGAAACGAGAGTTAAAAATCTTTTCCATGATGTCTCACATTCGGTTAATGAGGAAAGAGATGCATCGGACAGCCTAGATATGTCAGAATTTGAGACACAGTTGCAGATGAAATCTTGTTCGGGCTATCAAGACACATCAGACTTTTCAACAAGAAATACAGAAGGAAGCTCATCAATGTATAGTCAATCCACAGACTCAGACGAGGATCAGGATGATTATGAATTTGAAACATCCAAAAGCAATAGAAGTTTGGACACAAACAAGAAAGAAATCACCAAAGTAACTGCAACCGAATCAGTTGTGCAGATCAGAAAAAATGACAACATTGAAAAAGATAAGATAGAAAACGACAGTTTTAATCAAAAAGATTTGCTTGGTACAGTAGAAGACACAATGACAGAAGAGAATGATTCACCATTGCCTAGGTTTTGTAGTGATCATCATGAAAAAGAGAAGAGAGTCTGTGTTATTGCAGAAAATGAAAAGCAACTCACACTGTGGAAGCCTGTTGGATTAGTTGGAATCTTGCAACACAGTCCTTGTGTGTCCTTTTGTTTGACAATTAATATTGTCAGGTATGAACATTTGTATAGGGAGAGCATGCCATTGAAGGATATAACACAAATATTGACCAAACCAATTGAATATGATAAAAAACTTGAAATATGTCCTGTTATTAACATTAAACCAGTTGAAACTGCGTGTGATGATGAGAACGTATCCAAAAACCCTTGTGATGAAATAATAAAATATAAACAACTACAAGACTGTTCACTTGTTAATTCTATCGAATCTGGAAGTTCAACAAGCAACGAAAAACCTGAAAACTGCCAACAAAGCAAAATTGAAAAATTAGATATGATACAGATAGCTTCTTTTTCTCCAGAAAAAGCGCAAAGGTACAGTGAAATAGATGGTATGAAAGAGATGGAAGCTGAAAGCAAGGACATTGAAAATTCTCCAGAGAACATTTTACTAGAATGCGAATTCAATGAAAGATCACTATGTAATTTTGGTCAAAGTGTTTCTCCAATAAGTGAGAATGTCGTGAAAAATAATGAAGAGATGACATTGGGTACATCTTTGGAGATGAAAGGTGGTGATGAAAAATACCAGAAAATTAATGGTACAACAACAATGCCGAATACATGTTGTGAGGATTTACCAAGAAAACAGCAGGATACTGGTGACACAGTAAATGAAGCTGACTTCATTGCAATTTTTCATTCAGAAAAAGATGGTAAAGCGAAACACAGGCAGAAAAAGTCAAAGATCAATAGGAAAGCCAACCAAAGAAAACGTGAATCTGAAGCTTTGACAATGGGTACAGATGAAAGAAATGTGTCATCAAATGGATCTACTGAAGACAGTTATTTACAGAAGTGTAGAACATCTAAAAAAAGAAAAAGAAAAAAACTTACAGGTGCAACTTGTTTGAGAAATTCTGCTGGCAATACAAGTTTCCTGGAACATACACCTGATTTTGTAAGTGAAGAAGATTGTTTAAATTTGCCAAAAGACTTCAAATGTTTGATGAAGAGGTTGAACATTGGCTTGAAACATTTGAAAGATGAAAGTATTGATTTCTTACATGCTGGACATAGAGAACCAAAAGAAGAGTTTTGTGACTTGATTCGTCACTCTTTATCAAAAATAAAAACAAATGGCAAGGCTTGGATGAAATATGGACTGAAGATGCATCCAATGTCTACCTTGCCAAAATATACTCCAAATACAAGAGATAGTAAGACAAATGACCATTCATCTGAGAATATGAACTCTGATGATATCAGAGGAGAAATGCCATTGTCATTTGAAGATTCTGGTATTTATCTGGAAATAGACTCATTGATGAATTCAAACAAATCTTTAACTTTAGCAGTGAGAAATAGCCTCATAGAACTGGAACATAAAAAAGGTCTGAGAAAAACACCGAAATACCACCAAAGTCGTAGAAATAAATTGTCTATTGTGTACAATGTTGATACAGAGAAAAGAAAATTATTAGAGATTTTGTTTGAGCTGTTCTTCAATGAACAGCAACTTAACAGGAGAATAAAAATGATCACAAGGAGTTGGTCACATTTCACAACAGAAGTTTGTGACCAAATTGGTTTTCCTCTCCAGCAGTATTTCCAGAGACTTCAGTCTGGTCCACCCCTAAGTTTGGAAGAACAAATGGCATATGAATGGTTCAGATTCACATCATTTGCTAGTTCCTATACCGGTAATTGCAGTGGTTTAGTTCTTGCACGGAATGGGTTTTACCATGAACAAGATAGAGGCTCTATTGCAACAAGGTGTTATGCTTGCGGAGTCCGTCGTTCTACGTGGAATGACTTGGACAACATTGAGGAAGTTCATCGAAATCTATCTCCAAATTGCCCGCATGTGAATCACAATGATTCTGCATCAGGGAATGTATCTATCACAACAGCTGAACCATCAGAACCCATACCACAAGTGTCTGCATCTAATACTATAGTATCCAACACAGAAGCAAATGTGACATCATCAGGTGCTGAAGGCGGAGGTACCAATGATGACAACTCTCTAGCGTCAAAGTTTGAAAGCCTGATACTCAAAGCTGGTCATGGCGATTCTAATGTAAGTGTAAAATTCTTTCTTAAAATTTGTTCCAAAGGTATAATTATAAATCAGGAATTTTTAAAATTTTATAAAATTGTCTAAAACATATTTTTCCAATATATCATGCTATATATACTCACTGATCCCATATTGCCAAAAGGATATCTGTTTAAACATGCTAAAGTAGTATATTGAAAAGGGATTTCGTAACCTATGCTATGTGCCAGAATAAAAAAGATTTCCTGCTTGAAATTGCAACATAGTTTATTTTGTGACCTATTGTTTTAGATTTCATTTGATTCGTTATACAGGTTTACATGTAATAAAAATTATTTCATCTGAGAAAGAGTCTGAATAACATAGTAAAGGTCATCGAGCAGTATTTAAGTGCTGTCTATTTTTAGAATGGGGAATTCATTTCAGATTTAGCACTATAATTTAGATATCAAGTTTGGCATGTTTTCACAGATTTGACATATATCAAATGATTCTGGTTTTATTTATTAAATGATAATGAGATGCTTTTTATCCATTTGTAGCATTATTTTACCTGATATATTAATTCCCTTCAAACTATTTATATGCCTTTAACATGTGTATAAAATGTATAATGAAATCTTTTAAATTTATGCAAACGAAAACTGGTTGAGGATACATGTATATATTTATATTGAAGGCATAACTAAGTGTAGAATGATATAATGTCTTGGACAAGTTTTTGAACTTGCCAAATTTGATAATTAATGTTGGATTAATTGTTCCTTGTATCGTCAAAATCAAGTTATTTGAAGTTATGTGCAATCTAGCACCAACAGTTTTCTTTTGATCTTCACAAAACTTACACAGTATTATATATTTATAATATATTTTGAATGGCAAAATTTAAATGTCTGAAGTATGGCCTTTTATTGGTATTGTATCCTGTGCCACAGGTGATCGATTTGGGATCAGTGTGGCCATCTTGTTAATCAAATAAGAAATAGCAAAGCAAACACAAAAATGTTGCATAATAACTTCCCAATAATACTTCCCCATAATACTTGACTTTTGTATAAATATTTAAGGAAGAATATTTGCTAGTTATTGAGTAATCAATACATGCATATATAGTATTTCGCTATTATATAAATCAATTTCCTTATACGTAACACTCATGTATGTATCATACAGAAGAATATGTTGGACAGTAACTGTGTACAAATCTGTGATTCTGAGTTACTTTAGCATACACTTACCCTAATCCAATGTTATTTAGTATGGTTGGTTTAAAAGTCAAGTACATATATGTATATTGTTTAGATACCAATTAACATACATAAGTCATGAATACAGTGTTTTTAATAATTATTACATGTCTCGCGTGCATAACATTAATTTATTGTCTAATAAATTTTGTTAAAAATGATAATCTCAGACCTTATGCTATTGTAAATGAAAATTTATTGAGATTGCAGTGTGTCCTCTGAAATTAAAATATAGGTCACAGTCCTTCTTCAATAAATATATACAGTCAAACTTGCAAATTAGCATTCACATCTCTTAAGCATCCATATATGTCTTAAGCATCCAGTCCCAATTAGCTCAATTGGTTACACTTCTGACTATCAATCCAAGGGTCATGAGTTTGAACCCCCGCCCTGAAACAGTCTCCATGATGATTGATATATGACATAGTGTCTCATCATTCGTCTCTCACCGTTGATTCTAGTGGGGAAGTTATAAGTAACTTGCGGAGATAAGGTGTGCTCGAGTACTGGTTAATCTTTCAGGATCCTAGGAAACAGTGGTTAGGTTAACTGATCGTCCGTTAACCCTGAAGTCATAAAAATGATGCTAAATATTAAATCAATCAATATTCAATGCCTTAAACAGCCACATTTGCTATTTCGTTTTTAATACTTATATACTTTCAGAGCAGCAGCAAATCACCAGGAAACTGTATAAGTAGCAACAACCTGTCTTAAAAGGCCACTGTTTTTTCTTTCATTGATTGGCTGTTTAGGACAGGTCACTGTATCTGTGTGGGTTCTTTAGAGATGACTCACTTCAACCCTCTTGTACCTATGTTGAATTGAATTTTTGTTGAGTAACATAATCGTTAAATGCTATAAGTACTCCGAATGATAATGCAAGTTTGAAATTCTGCATACATAATATGATATCCATATTCTCTTTATATTGTAATTTCTAATTGCTTCATTAATCCTTAAATAGGAAGACAGACAACCTTCACAGCCAACAGAAGATGCAGAGAATATTCATTTTGGTTCATCAAGCCTCGTCTTATCACATCAGAGTGAGTATGCTGTGGAGGGACGGACTGGTGACGGTTACCCAAACAGACCGAGTCGTATGCCTAGATTTGCTACCACAAACAACAATCTGGCCACTGGGGCTAGGACAAATACAACTGGTATTTCTTCATTTTAAATATCAATGTAATGAATTAGCTCATGGTTATCATCCTTGATTTTCCAGAAAAGTGGGCCAATCATTACAGTGCATTAAGTGAGTCTTTATGTTTATCCATTGTTGTTGACCAACACCAAATTTTTTAAAAAACATTTCCACTTAAAGGCCCATCGCCGGTAGCTCCTACACACAGTATTATAGGCGGGGCTTATCACTAGCAGCCGACAAGTTTACTACAATTATTTGATAATACTCATGTCCAACATAAGCTGTAACTACCAGCATAGCCATAGACATACTGCCTGTTACAAGTTAACACACACTGAATTTCTTGTAAATATATTTCATTGATATTATGGAAGTTAATCTAAGCAACAATGTTTCTTGTACGTGCAGCTTCCTCAGTATTATGGATTAAAATAAAGGTTTCCCCAGATTTAGTACAGCAAACACAGCACTCAAATATATTGCAATGGACATCTTATCTGCATGCATAATAAACAAAATTGCTAATTAGGTACATCCAATTTACAGTATCATGCTGGGTTACATATAACACATCACTGGTCATGATCAAAGAGATAAAGTGAAATTATTTGGGTCAAGTTCCATGGATTAGTACATTATTTACTTAGAGAGAATGAAACTATTTATGAAAAATGATTTATCTTATTTATTATGGACTTATAATATCAAACAGGCATACATGTTGTAATGAATTGTAAATAAATTGCTTGGACACAAGTAAAGGGCAAACAATTATTTGT
Organism: Panopea generosa; assembly: GCA_029582155.1. NCBI lineage: Eukaryota > Metazoa > Mollusca > Bivalvia > Adapedonta > Hiatellidae > Panopea > Panopea generosa. The sequence continues at coordinate 26,343,047 of CM055898.1, forward strand.
GAGACAAAACATACAAAGATTGAAAAATACAGAAACCCCTTTGACATAATAGAATGACCCATTCCATTTAGGTTCACAATTTCCCTGGCAAAACTTACAAATGGAAGAAAATCATGGAAATACTTTGAAGGTTTCGAGGGAACAGTTTTGTATATTATTCCATTTATTTGATTATAATGTGTGATTTTGAGGATCATTTAGTTACACCAGACTGGTCAATTAATGTTGATGAAAATAACTATAGTTAGAAACAGAACATACTTGCAGGAATATTTATTGTCAGATGGCAATCAGGACAAAAATTGAGGCACAGATGGGGAAAATGATAACATGATTATTGATGCTGATGATGATGATGAAAATAAATGTGGATATTGTTTTCATGTCCGTTTATAACATTTCAACATCAGTTTTGGCTAGGTGAATTTTCATTTCCTAATCAAAGAAACAGTCATTTACCAAAACGTAGATACAGAAAATACTGGAATATGTTTTCAAATGTAGGAGTTTGGTTCCTACTTAATTATGTAATAACAAAAGCAAAGAATATTGAACCAACCAAGATCTAAATTATGCCAAGTTGTGTTTTGAACCTAGTACATGGTGCATACACATACATCCAATGCCACCTATATAGCACTAAGTGGTTTTAATTGAAGGCTGTGATATTTATTTGCTAAAAAAACAAAAACTTAAAGTTATTTCCAAAAGTAAGCTATTGTGAATTATGGGATTCAAAACAATGATCAACCAAGGTTAGTGTGAATAGTTACTTATTTGCATCCAAATAAAAAAGCATGTATGCATGTATCTGAGATAAGCCATCAACTACAATGTATAATCATTTGTTTATAATATGAAAAAGGCAGAAATATTATGAAGATTAATCACAAACTGAAAGTCAAACACATTATTCTACTCTGAGATATCAAACACTGCATGGCTCCTCAAAGTGGGTTATACACATCTCCAAGCAAGTGTTGCTGTTTACACCACGTGACAAGGGTCAGACAGGGTTCAAAATTCAAATATTTAGCAAATTTTCCTTGATATTTCAATTTTGTAAGGATTCCTACTCCTTTGTTTCAGGGAGCTTTTGTGAATAAAGGGTATTTTTATAAAGAAAAAATATGTCCCTACAACTGCACTTCTTTTTGAAAATAATGACAACTTTGTTACTATGTTTTACAGAAAAACATCTCCCAATTCAACATTGTTGCAAGAAAGTGCCACCATTTGAAATTAGGCTCCTCCCATTTCTTTTTATAGAAAAGTTTGGGGTTTAAATCAGTTGGGAGAGACAAATGATAATGTGATGCAATGTCGTATATATAAATAATATTGGAGACTGTGGCCAGGTGGGGATTCAAACTGACTATCCCTGGATTGATAGTCGAATGTGCTACCGACTGACCTAATACTGTATCTTTGTAAGTTAAATAAGATGGGGCTTGTTGTATCAACATGGAATTTTGTATTAAAGATGAATAATTTTTATGCTACTTCAAAGGTGAAGGTTACACTTAAACTTCGTTTGACAACACTTTCAGTCTGTTTGAGATTTCATGTCCGATCTGTAATTTTGTTTCCTATGAATAAATTTCAAAAAAACTTGGCTCAATTCATCCGCATGACATGACAACATGTTGCTTGTAAGACCCACACCCGTACCACAAAGGTCAAGGTCACACTTTGAGTTTGTTTGACAACACCATGAGTCTGTGATTTTGTGTTCGGTCCTTAACTTTGTGATACATTGATGGATTTCAAAAACACTTGGCTTAGTTGATCAACATTGTAATTATATGATGAAGTGTCGTGTGTAAGACCCAGAACCTTTCCTCAAAGGTCAAGGTCACACTTTCAATTTGTTTGATATTTCGTGTCTGGTCTGTAACTTTGTCTTTAACTTGGCTCAGTGATCAAGATGGCATGATGACTTGTTGCACGTAAGACCCAGACCCATATCTCAATGGTCAAAGTCACACTGAGTTTGTTTGACAACACTTAGTCTGTTTGATTTTACAAGTCCGGCCTGTAACTTTATCATACATGGATGGATTTCAAAAAACACTTGGCTCAATTGATCAACATGACAATGTGTCACATATAAAACCCAGAACCTTATCTCAAAGGTCAAGGTCACACTTTCAGTTTGTTTGATATTCAGGTCTGGTCTGTAACTTTGTTTTACATGGACGAATTTTTAAATAGCTTGACACAAGTAATCAACATGTCATGATGATGTGTCACCTGCATTTACCTGTAGAAACACCCAGACCTTATCAAGGTTACACAAAGGTCAAGGTCACACTTTAATGTAAAAATCATGAAATTGCATGTCTAGTCTAAAGTGTCAGTCCATTACCAGTGTTGTTTTTTTTACCCCAAATATTCTGTGATATTCGGCCTTATCCCCCCCCCCCCCCCTCAAAATAGTATGCTTTTCCCCCTAATGTCAGAAAAATTTCCCTCCATTTTTTTTTTATTGGGTTTAATGAAAGTTTAACAGTTTAAAACAATGAAGAACAGAGATGTTTTTTAAAATAATCTGTTACTTATATATGTAAATACTATACATGTTGTTAATTGAAATTGTATAAGCATATTGTAATATCTCATGTATTGGAGAATGAAAATAAAAAATTACAAAAAAAGAACAGGGATGTTGACCTGTTAACTGTTTTAAACATACATACATGTTTTGTTTTTTATTTTATTTTACCGCCTATTAAAATTCTCCAAAACTCAAATATATACGCTCATTTTTCACCTTTCAAAAGGCACCATTTCTTAAACTAAAAAAAACTACTGATTACTCTTGATATTCATGTATACGTTTAAATCGCAACCTATTATAAAATATATCGTTATTTTCAGAGACCATTTTGGGGGCATGTGACACTTACCAGTGACATTTCTTGTTTTATTAATTTTTGGTTTGGTTTAAAGTATTAAAATATATTTTACTATTTAGCTACCATTCATGTATTTATAGTGAACAGTCATGCAGCAAATATCAGCGCACAAGCCGCAACCAGTACAAGCACTGGGGCCCCCTCAACAAACACAGGTAGCCTGTTTTCAGCTACTCTTGGTAGACCTGTTGGTGCAGGAGCATTTATCAGACAAACTCCAGGTGTTGGTAAGGCAACATTAGACAGTATTATAAAACTATACCTTGATCACTTTGAGAACTTTGCACCAGAAGCTCTGCATACTGATCATAACAAGTTGCAGGTAATACTTACCTTGGGCAAAGATAAAGTTGCTGATTCCCTATCTTTCCATACAGAAGGGCCAAACACAAACTTTTGTATTAAAGCCATCTTTCCAATATATTATACCTTTTGAATATTTCATAAAAAATGTCACATTAATTTAATATTCCGAGTTAAGTAAATAACTTACAAACCCACTTCTGACAGCTTGGAATAGGGAAACAGCAAAACAGCAATCAAAGACAGATGGCTGTTCTTTTACAAGACATACTTTCAGGTATAGGTGCTATTGCAACAAAATATAATACAAAAAAATTAAAAGAAATAGTTCCAATATCTGGATCCTGTGATTGACATAAACAATATATATTGATGGATATCTTTCAGTAGGTGGACACCAAACTGATGGTTTCAATTCAACAACTTTAGTTAAAATTGAGCTATTTGAATGAAACTTTGTACATATATAATATATATTATATCAAGTTGGGATAGCATATTGGGTCCCTGGGGTCAATGTCAAAATTTCTGCTTCTAAAACTGGAAAAACGGTTTCTGTCCAATAAATTAAGCTTTTATTGAGCTATTGGAATGAAACTATGTACGTAGTAGCTAATATCAAAACAAAGGTTGGTATTGTATGGGATTCACTGAGGAAAAGGTCACTTGCTATAACATCAAATAGAAAAAAAAAAATATTCTACTGCATAACTTTGAAGGATCAAGCTATTTGAAAATAAACAGTCTTAAAATATGTCTCTGGGGTGAAGGTCACTATTACTAAAATTAAAAGATAGTTTCAACTCAATAACCAATAACTTGAGGAAGATATTAAATATTAGTGTGAAACTTAGCTTATATGATGATTGGTTATATAGGATTACTGGTATCAAGCTAATTGTTAATAAAAATAGCAAAATGTTTCAACTCAGAAACATCAATTTTGAATGACCCAATTGATTAAAATTCAATATGCATGTGTTGGCTACATAGAGAAATGTTGATGTTTTTTTTCTAGTAATTATTTATTTAGTCTCAGATTTAGTATTTTTTAGCTCACCTGAGCTGAAGGCTCACAGGTGAGCTTTTGTGATCGCCTGGTGTCCGTCGTCTGTCGTCCGTCGTTAACTTTAAGTTTTTAACAGTTTCTCCTCTGAAACCACTGGGCCAATTTCAATATAACTTCACAGAAATGTTCCTTGGGAGATCCTCTACCAAGTTTGTTCAAACCATCTTGATTCGTCAAAAAACATGGCTTCCAGGGGGCGGGGCAGGTTTAATAAGTAAAAATTTAAAAAATCTTCTTGTCAGAAACTACTGGCTGGATTTTAAAATATTTCACAGAAATGTTCCTTGGAGGACCTTTCACCAAGTTTGTTGAAACCGTAGTGATTTGTCAAAAAAACATGGCGACCAGGGGATTGGGTTAGTTTACTATATAAGCTATAGTAAAAACTTAAAAAATCTTCTTGTCAGAAACCACGGGGCCAATTTTGATATAACTTCACAAAAATGTTCCTTGATTGACCCTCTAACAAGTTGTTCAAACCGTCAAAAAACATGGCCGCAGAGGGCGGGGCAAGTTTAATTAGTAAAAACTTTAAAAATCTTCATGTCAGAAACTAATAGCTTGATTTTTAAAAAAATTTCACAGAAATGTTCCTTGGATGACCCTCTACCAAGTTTGTTCAAGCCATCTTGATTTTTAAAAAAACATGGCTGCCACAGTGAGGTGCTAGTTAACTATATAGGCAGCTATAGTAAAAACTTCAAAAGCCTTCTTGTCAGAATCTACTGACCTGATTTCGATGTAATTTCACTGACATTTACCATGGGTAAACCTCTACCAAGTTTGAACTCTTTTACGCATGTGTTACAAAAACAAATCAAAATTCTAACTAAAAATTTTGAATGTACATGTATTATATAATCTACTTAAGTTGGCTCAAGGTCAGTCAGGTGAGCCATATAGGGCCATTTTTGCCCTCTTGTTTCATTTTGTTAATATTCGTGGTGCCCAAAACAAATGTATTGCAACTGGAAAGTCTGGTTTTCATGAAATGTTCGTGTCTCTTTTGTTTATCTATGATCGTGAAGACAGAGCTGTCATGTGGAAGGATCAGTATTCAGACTAACTATCCCAATAAATCTGATTTTCATATATATAACAGAATGTGCATGTATATCATTACTTATAGGTACACCGACTACGTCAGCATCACAACCATCACAACCATCTACACCAGGAGGACCAACTGGATCACAACCTAACCAAGGACCAGCAGGGAACTTAGCCGGTTTAAACAATGCTGCAGCAATCGTTGTACAATCACCCAAGCACCCAGACTACGCATCACTAGAACGTAGGACTGAATCTTTCACAGGCTGGCCTAGTTATCTTGACCAAACGCCTTTAAAGATGGCATCAGCAGGATTTTTCTACGCTGGTTTGTAGATTTTAGGTTTACCTGAGTAAGGCTCACTGTGTCAGTTGTATGTTGTCTGTGACAGGTACACTCTATTACCTGCATTTTACATTGGATCTTCACCAAACTTGAACAGTTGTTATATAACTATAACAAGTTTATGAATTAGCCAAATATTAGATACAGTAAAACCTGTGTAAGTGGTCACCTCTATTAAGCAGCCACTTGTCTTAAGCAGCCATATTTGCTATACCCCCATTGTTATGCTTTCAGTACATAATCACCTGTATTAAGCAACAATCTGTCTTAAAAGGCCACTTTTGCTTCTTCCCTTGACTGACTGCTTAAGACAGGTTTGTCTGTAATTATAAATGTGATATATATGACTCTTTAAATGTCTCTGTGATGATTGATATACAACATTTCATGTCATTGTCATTTGTCTTTTATCGCTAATTTAGTTATCAGTTACTTGGGAAATGGATTTGCTAGAGTACTGGTTAACCTTCCAGAATCCCAGGAAAGAATGGTAAGGTCAACTAATAATCTGCTTAATGAATAATTTTATTTTATTCTTAAGACGAGGTTATTACTAATTTTACAGGTGTTGCTGACTTTACAAGATGCTATTGCTGTGGTGGTGGCTTAAGAAATTGGGAGCCAGGTTTGTACATCTAGATTACTACCATCTGTACTGATGTGCCATTGCCATAAAATACTTATGTGGCATTTTCATTTTTTAGTTTTTGAGCAGACATACATTTTGATATAATTGAACTACTCCGGGGAGCATAATAGTGTTTGGTCTATCAATGGCAAGCTGTCATTTTTGTTTATAGGGTGTGAGGATTTTAGAAATTTGATCTTGAAGAAACTACACACATTATATTCATCAATGTGTCATGACAAACCCAAAGAGTGTTTTCAAAATGAAGGTCCTTGGTCGCTTATACTGAGGATAATTCTTGATGAAAAAACATTTATTGGGTTTGGAATTATCATTTAAAGGTCAAAGTTGTCCCTGATGTCAACTATTGGAAAAGGTGATATTTTATAATTTAAATTTAATCAACCTACTTGAATACAGAGACTGGCAGGCTAATATCAATTCAACATACACAGCTGAAATTTAATAGCTCTTTGAACTTTTGTCTGAATTTAATAATTTTGGCACGAATGTAAAGCTAATAAAAATGTTCATTATTTCCAATTATCAGTATGTTAATTTTTTTTCTGAGTTTAAACTATTATTGGTTGTAACAAAAACTGTTGGAATTTTTATGAAATATCTAAAAAAATTAAACAAAAAAGGTAGTGTTTACGTTTTAACAAAAACATTTTAACAACGCATCATAGAATAAAAATTCTATGTAGAAAGGTGAAAATGTAAGTTATGAGTTGGTGGCGAAAAATTTCATACTGATATTAAAAGAAGTTTTTGTTATTTCTTACTTTAAAAGTTAACTAAAATAGAGAAAATGATCCGGAATAAATAACTCTTCATTTTTAAATGCAAAAAAGAAAAGTTTACCACCCAAAATTACAATCAAGATTGGTTGTTTAGAAGGAGTTTAACTGTTATGTTTCCAAGATTTTGAAAACACCAAATGTGCCACCTACAGTCACTTAGGTACATGTATGTCTGATATGATTTTGGCCCAAAATGACACTACGTGTACTTTGTACACATATCAACAACATGGTGGATAAATTACAAATATCTATATTCAGCAAGTCAACATAGAATATGTTCATAGCTTACACAAATGCATGAAAATAGGAAGAAGGACGCAGTAAAACCTATCAAATCAACCTAAACCAGATTTACCAAGAAGCATGAATTTCATTTTTATTTTGTTTATGTTTTTTTTACATTTTTTATTCATAAAAATTGCATGATACTAGTACATCATATGATATTTCTTAATCTGACAACAAAATAAATAAATTTCACTAAATTAAGGACAGTACGTTTTGTCATAGATGTCATTTATATTAGCATTTCCAATTTGTTTAAACTTGACTATTGGCAACAGTAATGTTTTTAAATACTTTTGTCATAAATTCTTATAATACAGGGACAAACACTTTATATAATGGGAGGTTCGCACCTCTCTATACAGAGAAAGTGTTCGTCTTTGTTTCATGAATTTACATGCAATATTAAGGAACTTGTCTGTAAAAATGTTACCTGAAGAGGGCACTTCTCCTCCCAATTTTTGCACCACTCCATAGCATAAAGTTAAGTGGGTTCGCCACTGTTATCTTAATCTGAGACCTAATAACATCATAATACAGAAGTTACAGTGTACATACTTTCAGCCTGTGTTATTCCTTTCCCCAGGTGATGATCCAGTCCTTGAACACACAAGATGGTACTCCACGTGTGAGTATGTGAAAAAACTGAAAGGTGACCGTTATGTTCAGGCTGTCATCAGGAGACAACAGCAACATGTAAGTACAGCTACTGCATCTGTTAGCCATCTTTGGCATAAAAATTATGGTTAATATTCAGTCAATCAATCAGTATTTAGCTCTACTGGCCAAAGACCAGAAGTGCTTATGCGATGGCGCGTTGTCTGTCGTCCGTCGTCTGTCGTCTGACGTCTGTCATCTGTCGTCTGTTAGCAGCACTTTCTCTGAAACCACCAGGCCAATTAAACTGAAACTTCACATGGGTGTTTCTATTGCATAGGAGACTATACAGAAGATTTTTTTTTTTTCGATCTGAAATTCAAGATGGCCGCCATTACTAAAAATAGTCCAAAACTTAAAAAATCTTCTTCTCATAAACGGCCCAACAGATTTTCAAAATGTTTATGTAGTAATGATGACCAACTATAGTTTTGTTAGATTTGTTCAAATGGTGTCCCTAGGGTTAAATATGACCCCCGCTCCGAGGATTCAATTAGGGGACACATGTCATTATAATTTTTTTTTAATTTTTTTTTTAAAATGGAAATGATGTTGCCTATATCTTCACTAAAGCATTGTTAGGTGAAGGAAGTTTAGATTTGTAAAAATGACTGGGTTCCTATGTCTTAAGGGGTCAGGAGGGGCCCCAAAAGGGTACAAATTGGGAATTAGTAAAATCGTTTTCTTAAGAACCAGTGTCAGATTTGTGCATATTTGATATAAATTATCCCTATGTGTAGGGGTTTGATTGCAGATAAGAATTTAGGGGCTAAAATATATAGGGGCCCTGTAAGGGGACTTAGAATTTTACATAGGGATACTGAAGGAAAACAGAGAATTCTCTTTTTTTTTTCTTTCTTCTGAAAGCACTAGGCCAATTAAACTGAAACTTCACATGGATGTTTCTATTGCATAGGAGACTATACGAAAGATTTTTTTTTTTTTATCTAAAATTCAAGATGGCCACCGTTACTAAAAATAGTCCAAAACTAAAAAATCTTCTTCTCATGAACGGTCCAACAGATTTTCAAAATGTTTATGTGGTAATGATGACCAACTATAGTTTTGTTAGATTTGTTCAAATGGTGTCCCTAGAGTTAAAAAATGACACCGTCCCGATGTTTCTATTGCATAGTAGAATTTCAAAAAGTGCTATTGCCACTATGAGTCAGTAGAGCATCCTCAGGCCCTCTTGGGCCTCTTGTGTTAAGATAGGAACAGGTATTTTAGTCTGCCATTTAAAGAATTGTGCTGGGACAGTAATTGTTCACAATGTTCTTCCATCAAATTGTTCACTGATCGATAACTAATAAAGGGTGTATTTATTTAAATAGTTACTATTTTGTGTTTACCTGTATAGATATACAGGTATTTGTCAATAGTGGTCAAGATTTACATGAGTTACGGTCCCTGTTTTTTTTGGTAAATTTTGCACTCGTGTCCAACAAATATTAATTTATTTAAATTGCTAGAATATTTTTGATAAAATATCAACGGATATGATAGTGTAGTGTTTGAACTAATACTAAGTGTCATAATATATATAAGCTATATGTTAAAAAGATAAAGAAGAAAATGTTTTTAAAGAGGTATAACCTTGAGAAAGGCCTCCGTGACCTAGTTGTCTGAGATAGTGTCTCAAGATCACTGACTTCACAGCTGTGATTGTGGGTTCGAGCTCAACTTGGTCCCCATGACTTAGTTGTCTAAGGTAGTGTCTCGAGATCAATGACTTAACAGCTGTGGTTGTTGGTTTGCTTGCAACTTGGTCCCCATGACCTAGTTGTCTTAAGAAAGTGTCTCGAGATCAATGACTTAACAGCTGTGGTTGTAGGTTTTCCCTCAACTTTGTCGCCATGACCTAGTTGTCTAAGGTAGTGTCACGAGATCAATGACTTAACAGCTGTGGTTGTAGGTTTGCCCTCAACTTGGTCCCCATGACTTAGTTGTCTAAGGTAGAGTCACGAGGTCAATGACTTAACAGCTGTGGTTGTAGGTTTGCCCTCAACTTGGTCGCCATGACTTAGTTGTCTAAGATAGTGTCTCAAGGTCATTGACTTCACAGCTGTGGTTGTAGGTTTGTACTCAACTTGGTCCCCATGACTTAATTGCTTAAGAAAGTGTCTCGAGATCACTGACTTCACAGCTGTGGTTGTGGGTTTGCACTCAACTTGGTCCCCATGACTTAGTTGTCTAAGGTAGTGTCTCGAGATCAATGACTTAACAGCTGTGGTGGTAGATTTGCACTCAACTTGGTCCCCATGACATAGTTGTCTAAGATAGTGTCCCGAGATCAATGACAGCTGTGGTTGTGGGTTGGAGCTCAACTTGGTCCCCATGACTTAGTTATCTTAAGATTGTGTCTCAAGGCCATTGACTTCATAGCTGAGGTTGCAGGTTCAAGCTCAACTTGGTCCCTGTGACTTAGTTGTCTAAGAGTGTGTCTTAAGATAATTGACTTCACAGCTGTGGTTGTGGGTTCGAACTCATGTTGGGCCAAACATTTCACATGAGAATATTTTCCCTGTACTTATAAAAAAACTGTGTGCAATGTGTTATTACACCTGTAAACTTGAAATTATTTTAATTCGGATATTTTGCAGTTGGCAGAGAGACAAAGGCAACAGAGGCTTCAAGAACAGAGAAGAGAAGGTAACACTAATGATAACAGAATTTAGTTTAAATTGTTAAAACAAAGAGGTTTGTTACTCAAAGTTAGATATGTTGATTCTTTCGTGTAACTGGGAAATTTTCTGGAAAGACAGTCATTTTAATTATTAATCAAAATCGAACATACATATAGAAATTGTCAAATTGACTGACAGTGATTTTTTAGCTCTACTGGCCAAAGCCCGAAAGGGCTTATGCGATTGCATGTTGTCCGTCGTCTGTCGTCCTTCGTCCGTTGTCTGTCGTCTGTCGTCTCCAAAGTGTGTTAGCAGCACTTTCTCTGAAACCACTAGGCCAATTAAACTGAAACTTCACATGGATGTTTCTAGTGCATAGGAGACTAAACAGAAGATTTTTTTTTTTCGATCTGAAATACAAGATGGCCGCCATTACCAAAAATAGTTCAAAACTTAAAAAATCTTCTCATGAACGGCCCAACAGATTTTCAAAATGTTTATGTAGTAATGATGACCAACTATAGTTTTGTTAGATTTGTTCAAATGGTGTACCTAGGAATAAAAATGGCCCCACCACGAGGGTTCAATTATGGGACACATGTAATTAAAATTATTTTTTTCTTTTTTAAAATGGAAATGATTTTGCCTATAACTTCACAGAGACATTGTTTGGTGAAGGTTATTCAGATTTGTAAAAATGACTAGGTTGCACTGTTTTCAGGGGTCAGGAGGGCCCCCAAAAGGGTAAAAAATGGGAATTACTAAAATCGTTTTCTTAAGAACCAGTATGTCAGATTTGTTGATATTTGGCATAAGTTATCCCTATGTGTAGGGGTTTGATTTCAGATAAGAATTTAGGGGTTGAAATTTATAGGGGCCCTGTAAGGGGACTTACAATGTTACATAGGGATACTATGGGAAAACAGAAAAAATTCTTCTTTTTTTTTCATCTTTTCTTAAACCACTTGGCCAATTAAACTGAAACTTCACATGGATGTTTCTATTGCATAGGAGACTATACAGAAGATTTTCTTTTTCGATCTGAAATTCAAGATGGCCAGCATTACTAAAAATAGTCCAAACCTTATAAAATCTTCTCATGAATGGCTCAACAGATTTTCAAAATGTTTATGTAGTAGTGATGACCAACTTTAGTTTTGTTAGATTTGTTCAAATGGTGTCCCTAGGGTTAAAAATGGCCCCGCCCCGAGGGTTCAATTAGGAGACACATGTCATTGTAATAATTTTTTTTTTTTTAAATGGAAATGGTTTTGCCTAAATCTTCACAGAAGCATTGTTTGGTGAAGGAGGTTCAGATTTGTAAAAATGACTGGGTTCCACTGTCTTAAAGAGTCAGGAGGGGTCAGATTTGTTCATTTTTGGCATAAATTATCCCTATTTTACTATGGCCACTATTAGACAGTAGAGCATCCTCAGGCTGTCTGGGGCCTCTTGTTTTGTAAGTTTTTTTGTGAAACAAAGTCTTGTTTTGCCATATTTATTATTATCATCTGTAATGGGTTGGAAGTTACGTGGTTTGTAACTCAATTAAAAACAATAAATATGTTTCTGAATGGTGGCTAAATCTCTGTATCAATAATTTGTGTATTTTAGTACTCAGTAATGTATCATGTAATGTTATTGTCTGCAGAGCAACTTCAACAAGGTGTACAAGGTCCCGATCCCATGACAAGCCCTGCTGCTCCAGTTCTCACTGAAATGGGCTATAGCACAGAGAGGGTACGGGAGGCCATTCTTGCAGTGAGGAGGCAAACAGGTTTGTTCTTAGGGCTTTTGCAGTAAAATCTATATGGGGATGGGCGGACGGCCATCTATTTTTGATAGGTCACAATTGGTGCTTGAAGAAAAAAATTGTGGCAAGGTAGGTCATTGACTTTTTAATTTCTTGTAGGTTATATTGCATTAAAATAATTTTGTTTTATGTTGTCTGATTTTCAACCAAGTAAAATAAAATTAATTTGAGGATTAATAAAATATTCCAAATGCACAAATGTCTGATGTAGACGTAGCATCGTGAGCCAGACCCAACGCTAGAATCGGAAATAGTACCGACCAAAAGCCCCAGATTTTACTTGTGTCATTTCCAAGGAAGCCAAAGCTGAATCTAGGCCCTCCAAAAAATTACCTGTGTTTAGGGCAAACCCAAGTCCCTAGATATTTTGTTTATGATTTTCCAAATTTTTTTGTTTGTTCCACACTACCAGAGAATTGTATTTGAAAAGCCTGATAAAACATAAAAAAATCATATTTCCCAACAGACTGCATATCTAGTATACGTTAATCCCTTTAATTCACACTAGTCCCATTATACAATCATCAACAATCCAATTAATCAGTGTCCAGCTGTGAGATTACCCCATAGCGATGAACTGTCTTGTAGGTTTTATTTACCCCTGTACTTTGGCGAGCAAAATAAGATGATTATTTAGCCAGTGGACAGCATCGCCAAAATGACTACTTCTCCTGGTGCTGCTACACTAGCTGGAACCGATGATTGTCTATGTCATTTAAGTTGATCGAATGTTTCTGGTCACCGATGATTAAAGATGTTGATTTCTTAAAGACGTGGATTAGTTGATGTTGTTGTGTGTTGAAGCTGGTTCCAAGGAGTGTAGTCAAACTGCTGCTTATCACACTGCTGCTGATTTGGTACTCTGTTGGTTAACATCTTAACAATCATGTCTAGGGCCACATTGAAAAACATACATGTATCATACGATGGTTAAAAAGTCATTCCATGAAAAGTGGATGTGACTGGATGACAATATGGTTGATATTGATTAGGATAATCACACATGGTTGGCAATTATATGACAAATAAGTATATTTTACACTTTTAATTTAATACAAGTTGAGATGGTCTTGTTTGACTAAGCAACCACATGAAGTAGAGGCAACCGTGACCCACTTTGAAGGCTGAATCTTCGGTAAACACGTCCTCCGGTTATGATTGTAAAGATAAACTTCGCTCTTATCAGTCAGATTTATGATGAAATCAGAAAGACACGTGAACAGAAATTGCCTATTTATTATGATTTTACACTGTAATGATCCTTTAAACTTTTAAGTTTGTCTCTCATAACCAAAAAAAAACAAATCTTGATAACAATTTTACAAATTTTAAAACTTCGCTGCGGTGACAAATTTTTGGCATTGTTTACATTTTGCTTTCATAGTTTACACAATATTTTAACATTTCTCACTGAAGAAGAATAAATGTTCTATCGACTTGAACACTTAACAATCCTGCAGGTCTGTTTATTTTCATGTTTTAAATCGACAAAACAAATTTTCTGAAAGTTAATATCATGTTAATGTCATGTGTTTTTGCGATTTTCAAATTGTACATTTCTCAAAGTTAATTGATTGAGATGTACTACCTTGTGTACGTACTTTGATGTTAAAGACCTGTTTCTTTTTATAAATTAAAATCTTGTGTATTGTTTATTTTATTTTGTAGTAATCAGTAGGTTGTCACAGCGATTAATAGTTTTTTAGCTTGTCTGTTTGAAAAAAACGAAGAGCTATTGACATGACCCTGGTGTCGTCGTCTGCTGGATAAAGTTTTATGTTTAGCTCAGCCATTTCTCTGTTTCTGAACAAACAACTCGTGTTACAGTGACTAAATTTCATAAACACATTCATATCATGATATACAAACAATGTATATAGCTAACTTACATAAATTTCCATACTTTGGGCTCTAAACCTTTGGGTTAAACTTTTTTATTGATTTTTTTTTTTCTAAAATAGTTTTATTTTTCAGTTATACTATTAATTCTGTAAGCTGATCACCATCAACTTAAAAAAAAATTACATCACTGACCTTGACCTATTTAATGGACTTTCCTACCCGAGCCCAACCAAGACCCCCACCCTTCTGCCCATTTTTTTTCTTTTTTTCTTCAAATTTGTTTTGTATTTAATCAAATACTTTGCCCAATTTCAATTTTTGTAACTGACCAAAGACCCTCACTCCTACCCCCCCTCCCTTCCCCCACACCCCATCCCTGCCCATATTTCATTTATTTTTTTTAAATTTGTTTTTGCATTAAGTCAAATACTCTGCCCCATTTCAACTTTGTTAACCACCGAAAGAACACCCCCCCCCCCTTCTCATCAATCCCCGATTTTTTTGTTTGTTTGTTGTTGTTTTTTTGTATTAAATCAAATACTCTGCCCCATTACAACTTTGTTACCTACCCAAAGACTCTTTTTGTTGATTTTTTTAAATCTGTTTTATTATTTTCAGTAATAGTATTGATTTTTTAAACTAATCACCATCAAGTTTAAAAAGTTTTCTTCACTGACTTTGACCTACGTAATAGATTTAGGAAAAAGATGAGTGTCTGCAACCGCTTACGGTGCTCTTGTTTATTTTCTCTGGTAGTTCATTTTTTGAAAAATTAAAAATAATATGTTCAGAAAATATTTTTGTTTGAGCCACAGGTTACTCAAGAAAAAAAGTGCCTTCCGCCACCCCATATCTGAAACTTTATATTTAAGAAAAACATGTACAGTAGAAATTCATTACTTCGAATACCATATTTCGATTTATCAGGAGTCTACTTTTGTGCAACTTTTTACCGTTACCCCACCCACTTAATAAATCGTTGAGAATATAATGTGTACATGTAAATACCTATATTTGTTGTTTTATACTCAAAATAATATGTTGTTAGATTTACACATAATATAAACTTTGTTTATATTGATGTGTATTGTGGAATTATCTTAAATCGTGGTAAATTGAACTGTTTACATACGTCATTTTCTTCTACGCAGACATTTGTTTTCCTTGTGAAGGCTAATTGTCTATTTGCCCAGTGAGTGAACATTGTAATTTTTAAAGTGTGATATAAAAGATAAATAAAATGATTTTTTAATTTTTATTTTGATGAATATCAAATAAATAGAATATGTAACAGAAAAAAAACACAGGTTATTTACAAGCAATGGTTACAACAACTTTACAAATAAAAAATAAGTCGAAAAAATAGAACAAATGTCTTCTAAAACATCACCAAAAGAAGAAGCGGCATTGTTTGCCTAATTAGCGTGTGTCTCACTTGTGTTTGTATCATTACAATTTGATGACACAATTACCTTACCTGCCAGGACAGACACAGGAGTTAATTAATATAGAAATAGAAGGGGGAAAAACGGGACCGAACTTCAAATTTGAGATAACCAATATTTCGAAATATAAGAGTTTGAGTTAGCGAGTATCAACTGTAATTAACATATGTTTTAATAAGCTTTGCTAAGTACAGTATATGTGAATATTTCTGCATGACAAAAAAAATCTTGTACACCTAATCTCATATTTTTCCCTTGTGGAAATGTTTGTGAAAGTCAAATATAAGCACCATGTTTTAATACTACATGTATGTACAAATCAGTCCCAGCCGAGGTGAGAATTTTTTGTTTTCATATTATATTTAACATGACACAGTAAAGTATAATAAACATTATTTTGTACAGGTCTCATAACCATTATGCCTGATCAAGCATTGACGTGGATACTTGATGATGAAGAACAACCAAGTAATAGAACAGGTAAAGAAATGCAACTGGACTTACATTTATGAGTCAAGATGTTTACATGTCTTCAGTTTTGGCATTTAACTCTGTTTCTCAGAAACTGTCCAGTCAAATTTGATGCACATGTACTTTAGTGTGAAAATTGTTTTTGTATTTGGCTCTGTTTCATTCTTGCTCCATAGTGTTAAATGATTTTGTGTTTGGCCCTGTTTTATTCTTGCTCCATGATTGTGAAAAGTTACTTTTTGTGTTTGGCTCTGTTTCATTTTTGCTCCATGGTGTGAAATGTTATGTTTTTATGTTTGGCTCTGTTTCATTCTTGCTCCATTGTTGTGAAAAAGTAAGTTTTTGTATTTGGCTCTGTTTCATTCTTGCTCCATGGTTGTGAAATGTTACGTTTTTGTGTTTGGCTGTTTCATTCTTGCTCCATGGTTGTGAAATGTTATGTTTTTGTGTTTGGCTCTGTTTCATTTTTTCTCCATGGTTGTGAAATGTTACGTTTTTGTGTTTGGCTCTGTTTCATTCTTGCTCCATGGTTGTGAAATGTTATGTTTTTGTGTTTGGCTCTGTTTCATTTTTGCTCCATGGTTGTGAAATGTTATGTTTTTGTGTTTGGCTCTGTTTCAGTCTTGCTCCATTGTTGTGAAAAAGTATGTTTTTATATTTGGCTCTGTTTCATTCTTGCTCTATGGTTGTGAAAAGTTACGTTTTTGTATTTGGCTCTGTTTCATTCTTG
Source organism: Panopea generosa (assembly GCA_029582155.1). Lineage (NCBI taxonomy): Eukaryota > Metazoa > Mollusca > Bivalvia > Adapedonta > Hiatellidae > Panopea > Panopea generosa. The sequence goes on from CM055898.1 coordinate 26,360,037, forward strand.
CTCCATAGTGTTAAATGATTTTGTGTTTGGCCCTGTTTTATTCTTGCTCCATGGTTGTGAAAAGTTACGTTTTTGTGTTTGGCTCTGTTTCATTTTTGCTCCATGGTGTGAAATGTTATGTTTTTATGTTTGGCTCTGTTTCATTCTTGCTCCATGGTTGTGAAATGTTATGTTTTTGTGTTTGGTTCTGTTTCATTCTTGCTCCATGGTTGTGAAATGTTATGTTTTTGTGTTTGGCTCTGTTTCATTTTTGCTCCATGGTTGTGAAATGTTATGTTTTTGTGTTTGGCTCTGTTTCATTCTTGCTCCATGGTTGTGAAATGTTATGTTTTTGTGTTTGGCTCTGTTTCATTTTTGCTCCATGGTTGTGAAATGTTACGTTTTTATGTTTGGCTCTGTTTCATTCTTGCTCCATGGTTGTGAAATGTTACGTTTTTGTGTTTGGCTCTGTTTCATTCTTGCTCCATGGTTGTGAAATGTTATGTTTTTGTGTTTGGCTCTTGTTTCATTTTTGCTCCATGGTTGTGAAATGTTATGTTTTTGTGTTTGGCTCTGTTTCATTCTTGCTCAATTGTTGTGAAAAAGTATGTTTTTGTATTTGGCTCTGTTTCATTCTTGCTCCATGGTTGTGAAATGTTATGTTTTTGTGTTTGGCTCTGTTTCATTTTTGCTCCATGGTTGTGAAATGTTACGTTTTTGTGTTTGGCTCTGTTTCATTCTTGCTCCATGGTTGTGAAATGTTACGTTTTTGTGTTTGGCTCTGTTTCATTCTTGCTCCATGGTTGTGAAATGTTACGTTATTGTATTTGGCTCTGTTTCATTCTTGCTCCATGGTTGTGAAATGTTATGTTTTTGTGTTTGGCTTTGTTTCATTTTTGCTCCAGCGTTTTAAAAAGTTATGTTTTTGTATTTGGCTGTTTCACTCTTGCTCCAGGGTTGTAAAATGAATAGTTCTACTCGAAAGCTTGTCCTCCATAGAAATTTATTTGGCTTACAGGTACATAGTTTCATGTTTTATTGTTTTGCTATGTGTTTTATATACTGTTTGACCAGGATCAACCAAATGGGTAAAAATGCTAAAAGTCATGCACAATTGAAATAACAAAGGCTGCCAATCAAACAAGTTGATAATCCAGTCAGTGATTAATATTGGTTTCTTTGTCACCATTGTCATAAGACAAGCTGATTGTCTCTAAGTTAAATCTACATTGTATTCACTAGGACAAATAATGTCAAGTGGCCAGTTGTTGGAGCGATAGTTGCTCTTGTATTATGTCAATTATTTCAGATGACCTGCATGTAGTTCTGTTTATTTGAAACAATGAACCATAATGATTCTTCTTGATTATCATAAAGCCTACAAATAATAAATGTTTACATTTAGCTGTTTTGTGGATACTGTTTCACCTTAGCATAAAGTTTTCATTTATATTTTTCCCCTTTAAATATGAGGCATTTATATAACTACCACTGAAATGCCATTATGATAATGTTGTATTTTTCCTGTTGATATGATTCATAATTAGTTAGTCAATAGACAAATTATATAATATGATGTTGCATCTGTATTTGATTGGATTAGTCTTCTTGATATTCTCACTTTGCCATATTAAAAGTGATATGGAGACCTTTATGTTGGTAAAAGATGATATTTCACAAAATTTACATAATATACATGTACCTTCACTACATCTATACCAGATGAGTAAAGCAGCATCATCCTAATCTTGTTGTTTATAACACCGTAACCACCTTTTCTGATTTTACTACTGCAGCTGCTAGCCGCCCTCCCTCCTCCACAACATCTGTATCAAGTCGGGCTCAAACTTCATCAGCTGCTGCAACAACCCAGTCTGTAACAACCTCTACAGGATCAGTAGCTGCCAGCCAGGCTAGAACTGCTACAACTGCTGCAACAAGTCAGGCCAGAACTGCTACAACAGCTGCAACAAGTCAGACCAGAACTGCTACAACAGCTGCAACAAGTCAGGCCAGAACTGCTACAACAGCTGCAACAAGTCGGGCTAGAACTGCTACAACATCTGCAACAAGTCAGACTAAAACAGCTGCTACTAGTACACCGGCTGTCACAACGACAACAGCATCGGCTGTCAGCGGTGCCAGTTCCATCACGTCAAGTGTCAGCACAGCATCCATTACTGCAGTTGCTGGCAGCCTCCAAGGTGAAGAGGGGGGGTCAAGTAGTGGAGTAAATGCTTCTGCTGCCACAAACAAGAAGGGTAAATCTTAGTGCAAACAGAATTGTTTTAAATGTTGGGATCAATAACTTTTGCAGTACAAAACTTATGCTGTCACTGAAAGTGATTCGTCACTTTATTGGGTACATAGAAATGATAAATATAAAATAGATATCTGACAGGATTAAGTAGGTTACTTTGAGGTTAGTAAATGTAAATCTTCCATGGAAGATATAAGCAGAATCAGACAAAAACAGACAATATTAGCTGAAGTCCCAGTAATTCTTGAAGGATCTGTATTGTTCAAGCATATATACAATGTAGAGGATCTTACAATCATGTACATATTCATTTAATATTTAATTTATTAAACGAGTTGACAAAAATTATCGTGCAAGGCTCTTGCAGAGCATAATATCATGTTGTCAACCACTTCAATAAAGTTAACAATTAATGAGTTTGAATATCAGAATATTTTTATAACACAATTCAGAAAAATAGTACATAATATTATCCATGTATATTCATAATTTTTATATTAAGGATTCTAGATTAGGAATGGAAATGTCATCCTGACATATTGGATGAGCGCTACAATTGTACAAAATGGGTTATAAATAAAGTCTATTGTATGACTTCTGCATGGTAATTGTAATTCATATTTTTTAGCTCACCTGAGCCCAAGGCTCACAGGTGAGTTTTTGTGATCGCCTGGTGTCAGTTGTCTGTCGTCAGTCAGTTGTCGTCCGTCGTCTGTCGTCGGTCATTAACTTTTAGCTTCTAACAACTTTTCCTCTGAAACCACTGGACCAATTTTGATATAACTTCACAGAAATGTTCCTTGGGTGATCCTCTACCAAGATTGTTCAAGCCATCTTGATTCATCAAAAAACATGGCTGCCAGGGGGCGAGGCAAGTTTAATTAGTAAAAACTTAAAAAATCTTCTTGTCAGAAACTACTGGCTAGATTTTGAAATAATTTCACAGAAATGTTCCTTGGGTGACCCTCTAAAAAGTTTGTTTAAGCCATCTTGATTCGTCAAAAAACATGGCGGCCAGGGTGTGGAGTTAGTTTACTATATAAGCTATAGTCAAAACTTAAAAAAATCTTCTTGTCAGAAACCACCAGATTGATTTTAAAACAATTTCGCAGAAATGTTCCTTGGGTGACCCTTTACCAAGTTTGTTCAAGCTGTTGTGATATGTTAAAAAACATTACTGCCACAGTGAGGTGCTAGTTTAATATATAGACAGCTATAGTAAAAACTTCAAAAGCCTTCTTGACAGAATCTACTGACCTGATTTCGATGTTATTTCACTGACATTTACCATGGGTGAACCTCTACCAAGTTTGAACTCTTCTACGCATCTGTTACATCTTCAAATCAAATCCAAATTCTAACTACTTGCCCATCTCGTCTTTCTGGAATTTTGAGTGTACATGTATTATATAATCTACTTAAGTTGGGTGACTCAAGGTCAGTCAGGTGAGCAATATAGGGCCATCTTGGCCCTCTTGTTTGATTTCATGAAAGAAGAAATGCTAAAAATTATCCAGATTCCAATATAAGGATTTTGTTTCCTTACATGTTTACTTTATAGCCATCCTGATAATCAAATAGTAAACTCTTTGGAAAAAAAATAAGAAATTTTTTTTATTTCATCCTTACAGCTGATACATCTCAACCACAAACGTCTACTGGAAAGAAAAAAAATGGACGTGGAAAAAAAGGAAAAGGAAAACCTCCCACAGTTGCTGCTTCACTTTTGGAAGATGCAGCACCTAGTGATCTTGGTATGCTCCTTTCTGTCATTTTACTTTTAGATATTTAAGGTCTGTGCCTCAAATACATCAAAAGATGAAACGTGTGTATATATTAATTTTTTTTTTTTTTAAAAATACTCTTATCATAATCGCGTCATTTTATTTAATAAGGGATAAAAAGCAGTGATAGTTTGCAGGATACAACATATAAATCAGTAGTAATTGATCGTGCATTATTTAGTGGTTTAATAAAGACAACTTGACGATGGATTTTAGTCCGTGATGGTACTGCATTGATGCATATTTATGCGATAGTATGCAAAACATTGGATTAATCAGTAGTGAATTAATTACAGGAGAAAAAGATATTTTCTATTATTTTTAATATTATCCATTTGTGAAATTTCCGGATGACATCATTATATTTTAAGAGGGATAACTATTATTGATGATGGAGGACCTACTTGTAAGTCCATTTCTGGGCTGGTACTGTTGTAATTCAAAATAAATTTGAAAAAATTAAAGATATATGATCAAAGTAAACAAGAGTCTGAAAAAAAATGTTTCTCAAAAGACATTGAGCCTGTGAGTGTAACGAACGATAACTGCTGAAGTTTGACAAAATAGACGGCATCCATGGCCTTTGGACAAAGTTTAGTTTTAAAAATGGTTTTTATTTACGGGAAAAAAAATAAGATTTAAGTTGTAAACACCTAATTTGAAATATGTCTAGTAAATCCAGCAACGGTGTATTTGTGTAATTATAATGGCACTCGACACGAGTGTGTGACCTGATTTGTAACTCCATATTCTGTGGCACAGAGGTCAGCTCAGCATAAATCAAAGAGGATTTCATTTTTTACAGATAAATGATTGCATTTTGAATGCAAAGTGAAAACAATGCTTCACATTAGAGCACATTGGGTCTTTAATGTAAACTTAAAAACAAAAGGCCGGCAAAATAAAAAATATCTCTTAAGAAAATATTGTAAATTTATACATCAGGACTTCTGATGATAATATACACGTAATATGATTCATCCTACATTGTTGTGAAGACTTATATATACACTTATATACAGTATTATGCTCTACAGATGACATGGACATCTAGTCAACAAATACACTTTTAGGTATTTTAATCATCTATACAAAATATGTTAATAAAGATATAAAGAAACAGTCATGTATTATTTCATAGCATAGCTAAATAATTTAATCTAATCCATCATTGTATTTTACCAGGGTTCCTTTTAAGACGTCAACTAAATATATAATTTACGTCATATATTTTTAACATTGCGTTATAGATGATTTAAACATCATAAAATGCATGAATTTTATACCAGCCCTAGAGTGAGATAGAAATAAGCCCTGTAAAAATCAGATATTCTTATCTGGCATACAAGAAATGAATTTGTGGAATTGAAGTAACATTTCATATGCTGGTATTGCTAATTTGAAACTGTTGAAATGATTTTACTTTCAGACACCCAATCACTAAAGGAAGAGAATGAGAAGCTCCGTGAGATGCAGACTTGTAAGATTTGTATGGAGAGACCCGTGAATACGACCTTTTTACCTTGTGGCCATCTCGTCTGTTGCGAACAGTGTGCTCCCCGGCTAGCCAAATGTCCAATATGCAGAGTTAGAATAAAGGGAACAGTGAAGACTTTTATGTCTTAAAGCTCCCATTCTGGAAAGGTTCGGCAGATTGTTGAGTAAATCTAGACATACAAGCGTGTTTACTTTGAGTGATTGGTCTGTAAATTTTTTTTTTTATTGTTTTAATTGCTTACAGCAAACATGTTTGTATTGGATAGTTTTATTCAAGATCTGTTGGGGTCATTAATATGAATTTTTGTATTTCATGCTGTATTTGCACCACTATGCATACTGTTCACATGCTTACTTTAAGATGAAAATTTTGAAAATTTAAACACCTTGCAAACATGATTAGGTCTGTATAGTGTATAGTGTGGTCTTTCATTGCCGAGGTGTCTAAGGTTCAGCCTCAAGATCACTTACCTCTCACCGCTAAAGTTGTGGGTTCAAGTCCTGCTTGCTCCCTAAAATTTTATGTGGGACAGTTTGCCAGTTGTCACTTGTGAAAGATGATGGTATTACTCAGATTCATTCTGAGCTCTTCCTTCACCAATAAAACTGGAAATACCATATATAATGTGCAAAATACAACATAAAATACTGATTTTGTATCTCCTCCGAACCACTGGGACGTGCACGACGTGGAGGGGGCACAGTATCTCCTCAACATGAAACATTATGTTTTGTTGTACACTAAAAACCAAATTTTCAACCCTAAATCAACATATTAGATAACTTTACATGCTCTAAACCATTCAAATAAACCCAAGTACATGCAAACGAAATGCATTCAAAGCACGCCGACAGCAAATGAAATGTGGATGGAGCAAAGATATTTCACATCAAGTATCAAACAATATTTTATTTATAAATAAGATTAACTGTGTAGTATTTAGCAGTGTTTTTCAGTATTATTATTAAACGGTTTTAATAATTCATTTTGGCAATTATATCGTAAAGCAGCAAATGTATATACAAAAAAGTGTTTAAAAGGTGCAGCAAACTGTGAGTGTGCTTTTTAACATCCACCTTGTAGTAGATGCATAAGTTTACATAACTAATAGGTGCCCAAATTTGACTCTTCCAGCAGTGGCTATATGAAGGAGCTTATTTATGGAACAATTAACCTTCTAATTTTGTATGGCTTATTTCACTGTTAAAATAATGTGCAGAGATTATTCACCTCCTGCAAATTTGAAACGCACGTGTAGTTGATACGTAAATTTATCTCAAGGTACTAATGAAGATTAATTAACAGACAAAAACAACAAATTGTCAAAACTGTGTTAATTACTTAAACAACATGTATCGCATAGACAATTTTAGTTATCGGTCCATGAAACTGCTTGATTTTTATAAAAAACATCAAATTTGGCCTTTTCAAGGACAAATACATATTTCATGTTCCAAGGAATGTTGAGATATTGTGATTAATTATACTCTGGACGCCATGGTGAGCTTACTGAATGTTGAATTAACAATGAATGAACGGAGCGAACGCTGTGAGGCGTATTAAAGTTTAGTGTAATGCATTCAGAAATGCACTTTACTTCAATTGTAAGTGAATAATTGGGTTTGTTACATTGCATTTATTTAAGTGCATGTGATCATGTACACACATTTGAGTGCAAATGGAGTGCATTTATAGGGTACTTGAATGGTTAAGGGCATGTGAGCAATAGGAGCATGCTGACTAGCACCAGTGAGATGGCCCAAAGAAGTGGAGAGATTGGTGGGAATTTCAAATTAAAGATGAATGGAAAAGAGAGGGAGAATGAGTTTTTTCCCCCCTTGTACAAATGACATCCTATGAATAGACGACCCTTAAAAAAAACCTAAGTCAGATATTTACCTGTATGGGCCAAAAGTGCAGGTGACTTTAGATAAATTGGTTGTAGAACAGGTGATTGCAGATTGGCAAGTTTTCCTTGAAACTTGGATGTAAAATTAATCCTTGATTTGTAAATGTATCTTCAAGTCTCCAATATAAAATATGTGTTAATGTATAGTTTCTATTAATATTATACTGTTTTTAAGTTTATGTTGATAATATTAAAAATGATGAATACTGAAAGTGCCGCAGACTATGATGATGATAGTGAATACTATGTTGGTTATAATGTTGTCTCAGCATGTGGGATAAAAAAGATGATTATGTTGATGATGATGATGATGATAATGAATACTATGTTGGTTATAATGTTGTCTCAGCATGTGGGATAAAAAAGATGATTATGTTGATGATGATGATGATGATGATGACTATTATTTTGATTGTAATGAAAATAATGGATATTATTAGATGATGTTGGGGATTATTATGATTTTAATGTTAATGCTGAATATAAGGATGTATTTAGTGTTGAAACTGCTTGTGAGACAAAACTAATCAAACATAAACTGAAGTTAAGTCTCGGGGGTTGCATTGTTTAGACAAATTATTTTAGTAATTCTTTCATAGCTTCACTTTGTTAAATACTGCTCTAAGCTCCAAGCTCATGTGTTTTAAAGGCATTATTTATACAGTAGTATTTTCTTTTCATAAACATCATTTACTGCTTAAGAGAACAGTTACAGTTGATGATAAAGGTCACCGTTACAACTTGGTGGAAACTTTGATGCATTTTACTCGCATGTTTATCTGTCTGTAATTCATCTTACTTGTTATAAATCAGCTCATTTTGTCTACATATTGATGATATGTATTGTAAAAGAACTTTATCCATTGACTGTTCATTATCAAAAGTCATTTTAAGGCACTTTATTACTTAAATTTTGTCATATTTATCTGAGAAAGCAGACAGCCTGTTTTCAGTTTGCAATTTTGCAGTTTTCAATTTATAACGTTATTTATTCTTGGAACATTGTAAGTCAATGTATGTAATTATTTGGTAATTATTCGGTACAGGAAACCATCGGATGTTTTCTCCCTTACCGACAAAATCTTGTTAGTCTCCCAACTGACTTTGTCAGTAACTAACGGTTACTTGTCGGGTGTCAAACAAATATGTTTGGTCCCTACAAAAATCTGTCAGTTGTTTGGGATTCGGACAATTCCTTGTTCAATTGATATCTGTGCATATTGTCTTACAGTGATGACATACGCATACATGTCTTTTGGGCTTCGAAACTAAAAGTTTAGCCACAAACTGACACAGGGCTAGTTCTTCTGGGCAAGAAAGGATTGTCCGCAAAGTTGCCAGTTAATAAGAGTTATGGATATGTTTAAATCGGTCAAAGTCACTATCAGTATTCATTCTTGTAGATAGCAATTCATTTTTACATTTATTGTATGTTTTATTAAATTTTTTTCCAGTGTTGTTTCTTAGGTAGAAAAGCAGTTGATAGCAGATGTGTGTCAAACATGTCTTTAATATTTTTCTAGTATGTAATATATATTGGGAATAAACCCTAATTGTGATGTGACTTTTGAGGCTGTGTATATGTAAAAGCGACATAAATATTTGTTTACACAGTAAATTGTTCGGTAATTGGGTTAAAACAAAGTTTCTTTTTAGCTATTTAACATTTAATATTTACTTGCCTGTTTGGCTTATGTCAGATTGGATTGAAATTGGGAAAGCCAGAATTCGCTACCGTAGAGCATTTAAGGTATAACTATTTTTTTCTGTATTAACTAACTTACTTTAATGGATTAAGGGCTTGAGGGCATGTACTATAGCTACTCACGCTATAATAAGTATTGAGGCCTTTTACTCTTGCTCTATCTTTATAGTATGGAAGCATTCATACCATATCTACAAAAAAACAAGCAAAGAAAAACTTATTGCAATAAACAAAAACAAACTTGGGGCACACGAAAACTAGAGCTATCACTGAAGGTGATGAATACCCCCGAACGCCGCCATGACAGAAAATGGTTTATCATTGTATGAAGTTTTATTAAATTATATCCAATAGTTTTAAAGTTATGCCCCGGACAAGGGAAATATATCAAAGGGCAATAACTCTGTAATTAGCAAAAATAGAGTTGTGTTTCTTGTACACTGCACTTCCTCTCATTATATTCTACCATTGTATGAAGCTTGATGAAATTCCATCCGGTACTTTTCAAGTTATGCTCCGGACAAGAAAAAATATCAAAGGGCAATAACTCTGTAATTAGCAAGAATAGAGTTATGTTTCTTGTACACTGCACTTCCTCTCATTATATTCTACCATTGTATGACGTTTGATGAAATTCCATCCAGTACTTTTCAAGTGATGCTCTGGACAAGGAAAATTGCAACGGACAGACTGACCGACAGACTGACCACAGGTTGACTCCAATATACCCCCTCAAACTTTGTTTGTCGGGGGGTATAATAAATGGGGAAACATGTCAACTATAATAAAAGAAACTATACTGCATACAGCTTCTCATTTTCTCAACTGTAAATTTCAACTTGTCTTATCTTTGCTCTTTCTCTATTCTCTTTAATCCGTTTTTAATATTTTCTTTTTATGTTCACCCTTAAAATATTACTTGTAAAATGTTGAATGCATGTTATGATATCTAAAGTTGTCTTGTAATGTGTTTTTTTTTAAATTATATAGCTTGTATCAATACATAAACAGTTTTTGAATAACATTGTATTAAGTCTTACATGGAATAAATGATATTCATAAAAAAAAAAAAAAAACACAAAAAAAAAAAACATATTAAAATATTTCTGTGCCATTTTATTCTACTAGTTTAAATTGTTTGATAGATCCATCTATTTTGTGTATTCATAAACAGTGTAGATGGGATTTTGCTTTTTTTTTCTTTTTTTTTTCATGATGTCATTTTGAGATATATGCGAATCATTTTAAATTTATACAACAGTGATACTAAATTGAATTAGAAGTGTCAGATTCTTTGTTTAATGCTAGCCTGTGTGGTTCCGGCTAAGAATAGAATCACTGCCGATCTCTGCAGAGGGGGTAGGAATCCTCCGAATGGGTGTCATGTTCATTTTATCATTTTTTGTCATGTTCACTATTGTGGTTAAATTATCAACCCCTGTGTGGTTTCAGGGAGCCATATGAGTGATGGCAAGAAAAGGATCACTGTGGCTCATGCATATCGTAAGAAGCGACAATTTGAGTAATACGATAGAATTTGCTGAAACACTGCAGTTCTGCAGGTATCAAGGTTCTAGGTTCATTCTGCATATTCATTTATTGGTGTATTTTTTTTAAACTGTATGTTAATTTGTTGTTTTTGTACATGTAGAGTGAACCTGGAATCTTCCTTCCTGTTGGCGTCGAATAACCTATAATGTGTTGGTACGCCGTAAAACCCTATTCATTCATTCATTCATTGTTTAATGCTACGGCTCAATTTATATTTTTTGATCTTGTAACAACATGAACACATAGTGGTATGTTTAAGCTATGTTATTTATATAATTTTATGCATCATACACACTCGTACCTTTTTTCAGGGGCTAGAATTTGGGAGGAAAAAATGTGATAAAGATGATGTAAGCAACAGTGGTAAATTATTTTTTTATTTTTAAAATGTTTTTACACAAAATTGAAATAACTCATTAATATGATCTTCCATGATAATATCTACCATTATAGATTTACCAACATATCTTAATTCATTATGGATATGGTAGCGTGAAAGAGAAAAAAATCACAGTAAAAATTAATCTATTTCAAAACTCGCATTTTTCAAATGTGACGGTGCAACAGATCAAACCTGTCTTAAGCAGTCAGTCATGGGAAGATGTAAAAGTGGCCTTTTAAGGCAGGTTTAGTTTAATACTTGTGAATTTGTACTGAATGCAATAAACATGAGATAAAGCAAATGTGACTGCTTAAAACAAGTGGCTGCTTAACAGAGGTGACCACTTACACATGTTTGACTATTAGTAATTTCAAATTCATTTTACGGATTTTTTCACATATCTTAATATTTCATATATTTATATTGAAATATTTGTGTAAATATGTATTATTGTGAATAAAGAGTTGTTTTAACTAAATATATATGCTACCCATATTGAGTTTTACCATGTGGAATTAATTTTGGATTAGCTAACTTGTTCTTAAACCCTTTTTTGGTTGTTAGACCAGCCTCTTGACATTTTTCAACTTGTCCAGAACACACTTTGTTAAATTTCTACCCCCATTATATGATACACTTCTAGTACTACTCTACTAATGGTTTTATGGTTATTTTTTTTTTTTAAAACTTCACCTGTCCCAGGAAAATAGTTTTGTTCTACATTCACTAATATTATTTATTAAAAAGTGCTGATGTGGGCAATGTTTATTTGCATTATGATCATTACTAGTTTTTGTAACATTTTGAACAATACATTGTATTTCTGTAATTGTTACAGTCACACACACTGGTGACACTGAATCACTTTTCCAAACGGAACTTGTAAATATAACTTCTGAATACATCACCATTGATTGTCAAGTGACGTCTCATTTAAATAAATTTGTATCAATTATATAATTATGAGAGGTGATCAAAGATTACATGTTTTTTGTTATAATTTCAAAATATTCGATACAAAAACATATAAAGTAAAAGCAATGGCTTTCAATAAATCTGTTCATCTTTCTTTCTTTCTAAATCAATTATAGTACATGTATAAATATAAGTGTATAATAATTATTGTAATTTTGTCTTTGTGTCAATGAAAATAAATTGGTTACCACTTGACTCAAAAGAAATTGTTTAGTTAATTTTACTGGTGTCAAATGTTTCATACATGAACTGAAGGTTTTGGTTTAGTTTTATTTATATTAGTTTTATTTCTGATAGTCAATTTTTAGCTCTACTGGCCAAAGGCCAGAAGTGCTTATGCGATGGCGCGTTGTCTGTCGTCCGTCGTCTGACGTCTGTCGTCTGTCGTCTGTTAGCAGCACTTTCTCTGAAACCACTGGGCCAATTAAACTGAATCTTCACATGGGTGTTTCTATTGCATAGGAGACTATACAGAAGATTTTTTTTTTTTCGATCTGAATTCAAGATGGCCACTGTTACTAAAAATAGTCCAAAACTTAAAAAATCTTCTTCTCATGAACGGCCCAACAGATTTTCAAAATGTTTATGTAGTAAAGATGACCAACTATAGTTTTGTTAGATTTGTTCAAATGGTGTCCCTAGGGTTAAATATGACCCCGCCCTGAGGGTTCAATTAGGGGACACATGTCATAATATTTTTTTTTTTTTTTTTTTTTTAAAATGGAAATGATTTTGCCTATATGTTCACAGAAGCATTGTTTAGTGAAGGAGGTTCAGATTTGTAAAAATGACTGGGTTCCACTGTCTTAAGGGGTCAGGAGGGGCCCCAAAAGGGTAAAAATTGGGAATTACTAAATTCGTTTTCTTAAGAACCGGTATGTCAGATTTGTTCATATTTTGCATAAATTATCCCTATGTGTAGGGGTTTGATTGCAGATAAGAATTTAGGGGCTAAAATTTATAGGGGCCCTGTAAGGGGACTTAGAATTTTACATAGGGATACTATGGGAAAACAGAAAATTCTCTTTTTACTTTCATCTGTTCTTAAACCACTAGGCCAATTAGACTGAAACTTCACGTGGGTGTTTCTATTGCATAGGAGACTATACAGAAGATTATTTATTTTCGATCTGAAATTCAAGATGGCCGCCATTACTAAAAATAGTCCAAAACTTAAAAAATCTTCTCATGAACGGCCCAACAGATTTTCAAAATGTTTATGTAGTAATGATGACCAACTATAGTTCTGTTACATTTGTTCAAATGGTGTCCCTAGGGTAAAAAATGACCCTGCCCCGAGAGTTCAATAAGGGGACACATGTCAATATAATATTTTTTTTTTTTTTTTTTAAATGGAAATAATTTTGCCTATATCTTCACTAAAGCATTGTTAGAAAAAGGCGATTAAGATTTGTAAAAATGACTGGGTTCCTATGTCTTAAGGGGTCAGGAGGGGCCCCAAAAGGGTACAAATTGGGAATTAGTAAAATTGTTTTCTTAAGAACCGGTATGTCAGATTTGTACATATTTGATATAAATTATCCCTAAGTGTTGGGGTTTGATTGCAGATAAGAATGTAGGGGTTAAGATATATAGGGGCCCTGTAAGGGGACTTAGAATTTTACATAGTGATACAATGGGAAAACAGAAAATTATTTATTTTTTCTATCTAAAATTCAACATGGCCACCGTTACTAAAAATAGTCCAAAACTTAAAAAGTCTTCTTCTCATGATCGGTCCAACAGATTTTCAAAATGTTTATGTAGTAATGATGACCAACTATAGTTTTGTTAGATTTGTTCAATGTTGTTGGAAGGAGGAAGACCTGGAAAATTCTGAGTAGAAACCAGTCCTTCCACAAGTAAATGGCAAACTTTCTCACAAAGTATTTGGACTATGCTGATCTTGAACCCAGGACCACAGATCTGAGTATAATCCAGTCCTTCCACAAGTAACTGGCAAACTTTCTCACAAAGTATTTGGACCAAGCTGTACTTAAACCCACGACCACAGATCTGAGTAGAATCCAGCCCTTCCACAAGTAACTGGCAAACTTTCTCACAAAGTATTTGGATTAAGCTGGACTTGAACCCAGGACCACAGATCTGAATATAATCCAGTCCTTCCACAAGTAACTGACAAAGTTTCTCACAAAGTATGACAAAGCTGTAATTGAACCCAGGACCACAGATCTGGGTAGAATCCAGTCCTTCCAAAAGTAACTGGCAAACTCTCATATAAAGTATTTGGACGAAGCTGTAATTGAACCAAGGACCACAGATCTGAGTAGAACTATGTTCTTCCACAATTAACTGGCAAACTTTCTCACAAAGTATTTGGACCAAGCTGTACTTAAACCCAGGACCACAGATCTGAGTAAAATCCAGTCCTTCCAAAAGTTATTGACAAATTTTCTCACAAAGTATTTGGACTAAGCTGGACTTGAACCAAGGACCACAGATCTGAGTAAAACCCAGTCCTTCCACAAGTAACCGGCAAACTTTCTCACAAAGTATTTTGACCAGCTGGACTGGAACCCAGATCTGAGTAGAATCCAGTTCTTCCACAAGTAACTGGCAAACTCTCACAAAGTATTTGGACCAAGCTGTAATTGAACCTAGGACCACAGATCTGGGTAGTATCTTGTCCTTCCACAAGTACTAGTAACTGGCAAACTCTCACATAAAGTATTTGAACGAAGCTGGACTTGAGCCCACAACTACAGATATGGGTAGAATCCAGTCCTTCTGAGTAGAACCCAGTCCTTCCTCAAGTAACTGGCAAACTTTCTCGCAAAGTATTTTGACCAAGCTGAACTTTAACCAAGGACCATAGATCTGAGTAGAATTCAGTCCTGAGTGGAACCCAGTCCTTCCACACGTAACTGGCAAACTTTCTCACAAAGTATTTGGACTAAACTGGACTTGAACAAAGGACTACAGGTCTTGAGTAGAATCCAGTCCTTCCACAATTAACTGGCAAACTTTCTCATAAAGTATTTGTACCAAGCTGGACTTGAGCCATCAACTACAGATATGGGTAGAATCCAGTCCTTCCCCAAGTAACTGGAAACTCTCACATAAAGTATTTGGAAGAAGCTGTAAATGAACCCAGGACCACAGATCTGGGTAGTATCTAGTCCTTCCACAAGTAACTGGCAAACTCTCACATAAAGTATTTGGAAGAAGCTGTAATTAAACCCAGGACCACAGATCTGGGTAGTATCTTGTCCTTCCACAAGTAACTGGAAACTCTCACATAAAGTATTTGGAAGAAGCTGTAAATGAACCCAGGACCACAGATCTGGGTAGTATCTTGTCCTTCCACAAGTAACTGGCAAACTCTCACATAAAGTATTTGAACGAAGCTGGACTTGAGCCCACAACTACAGATATGGGTAGAATCCAGTCCTTCTGAGTAGAACCCAGTCCTTCCTCAAGTAACTGGCAAACTTTCTCACAAAGTATTTTGACCAAGCTGGATTTTAACCTAAGACCACAGATCTGAGTAGATTCCAGTCCTTCCACAAGTAACTGGCAAACTTTCTCACAAAGTATTTTGACCAAGCTGGATTTTAACCTAAGACCACAGATCTGAGTAGAATCCAGTCCTTCCACAAGTAACTGGCAAACTTTCTCACAAAGTATTTGGACTAAGCTGGACTTGAACCAAGGACCATAGATCTGAGTATAATCCAGTCCTTTCACATGCGGCAAACTTTCTCACAAAGTATTTGGACTAAACTGGACTTGAACCCAGGACCACAGGTCTTGAGTAGAATCCAGTCCTTTCACAATTTACTGGCAAACTTTCTAACAAAGTATTTGGACCAAGCTGTACTAAAACCCAGGACCACAGATCTGAGTAGAATCCAGTGCTTCTTAGTAGAACCCAGTCCTTCCACAAGTAACTGGCAAACTTTCTAACAAAGTATTTGGACCAAGCTGTACTAAAACCCAGGACCACAGATCTGAGAAGAATCCAGTGCTTCTGAGTAGAACCCAGTCCTTCCACAAGTAACTGGCAAACTTTCTCACAAAGTATTTGGACTAAACTGGACTTGAACGCAGGACCACAGATCTGAGATGAATCCAGTCCTTCAACAAGTAACTGGCAAACTTTCTCACAAAGTATTTGGACAAAGCTGGACTTGAACCCAGGACCACAGATCTGAGTAGAACCCAGTCCTTCCACAAGTAACTGGCAAACTTTCTCACAAAGTATTTGGACCAAGCTGTACTTGAGTCCACGACCACAGATCTGAGTTGAATCCAGTTCTTCCACAATTAACTGGCGAACTTTCTCACAAAGTATTTGGAATAAACTGGACTTGAACCCAGGACCGCAGATCTGAGTTGAATCCAGTTCTTCCACAATTAACTGGCAAACTTTCTCACAAAGTATTTGGAATAAACTGGTCTAGAACCCAGGACCACAGATCTGAGTAGAATCCAGTCCTTCCACAAGTAACTGGCAAACTTTCTCATAAAGTATTTGGACCAAACTGGACCATGTCCACAACCACAGATCCGTTATTATCAACGACATGCCATGGATCATCCAGCTACATATTCCTCTAAAATGGGTGAAAATCAAGTTGGTAATCTGTAGATTGTTTTAACCATGCATTTACTGCAAAGAGTGATTGAACATTTCTCATGTTGCAATTAACTTTCATACACAATTTGTAGAATTTACAGATATCACATGTGTAGCAATGTTAATACAAGCTTTTTTTCTGATGTATTTTCATATGTAATACTGAGAAGATCTAATGTATTTAACTGAGACAAATATAAAAATGTTTGACTTAAGTTTAAAACTGCAAGTTATATCAAGGATTCTGCCATATATTTTACTCTAGTAACACACACGGTTGGCAACAGCACTGTTACTACAGGTTAGGTTCACGACATTCACAACGAAAAACATTTTGCTTCCGCACAGTAATATGACATCACATACATAACACTGAATTTTTGTATCAGCGGAGAAGTTCTTTCGTAAATGACTGACAAACATTTTGACACCAAGCTAAGCTGGAAATCACAGCAGTAAAATGCAACTGATGTTGAAATATATACATTAATTTCAAGTAAAACTAAATAGTGA
Source organism: Panopea generosa (assembly GCA_029582155.1). Classification (NCBI taxonomy): domain Eukaryota; kingdom Metazoa; phylum Mollusca; class Bivalvia; order Adapedonta; family Hiatellidae; genus Panopea; species Panopea generosa. Next base: position 26,377,193 of record CM055898.1, read on the forward strand.
GGGAAATAACAAGAAAATATGAAGAAATATTGTAAGATTCAACAATTTTATTAAAATCAGTTATATATTGAATCGTCATGCATGTAACTATGATATACACATGTAGATAGCTAAGTCTATAAACAATCAGTCAAACATATAAACTTTACAAAATTAATGAGTGTCATACAAGTTCACTTACATGTATAAGTGTCGAGCACATCAAAATAAAATAAAAATAAAAGCACTTTAAATATTACAGAAAAAAAAAATAGATATTATTGAAACTTTTCAAATGGGATTTATTTTTACATTAATTTTCTAATATTCCCATTAAATATAGACCAAATTTTATTGAGCCAACAAATATTACATGGTATTTAAATCGTATCTTGACATGTAAACTAAGGTATTTATTTATAAAATGATGAACAATACTCCACCATCAAATGCAATGACTCATAAAACAAGATGTACACCACATGTAAAGATGCTCGAATACCTGCTGAAAAATAGTTGAGTGTAGTGCAACTGAACTTTATGCAATCTATATTTATTTTTTAAACTTGATTTCAGTGAAATTCTAAATTGGGTTAAATGCAATTTTTAACACATGATAGGCTACATATGGCATATTGAGTTGTATTGTCAAGGAAGACCGCAGGATGTAAATCTGGGTAGATGGGTAGAGCCATTGCCGTTGCATGTTACTAATTAACTTTCTCAGAAAAAATTAAAATATAAATAAAATTAAATTGTGCCTTATTCCCTACAAAGGAAACAAAACAAAAAAGCCAGAGATTCATTAAACATTCTTAATTTAATATAATTTCACAAAACCTACATACATGTATATATATATGTAGTTGATTTAGCACTCATTAAAATAAACATCACATTTATACAAATATCATCCGATATTTCAGAAAAATGCTACAGCCGACAACAATATCTAAACAAAATTATAAGGTATAACTAATGTAGAAACGTTTCATTATTTAAAGACAAATTATTGTCAATAGCCGGCCATTCTACCTCTAGATAAAGGTTAAAAGAACCAGTTTACTATTGTGGAGTTTTTCAGTTCACAACAAAATGCCACCAAACATAAATTTTTGATATTCATTGTAAGCAAACAGAATTTTAAAGTTTAGGGTAGGTTGAGGTAAATATGTGCATACCAGTACGTTTAGTATCCATGTCATTTCACAACCTATTGAGTCTATACAGGCCATACAGAAACGTCGTGCATGGAATGGATGAGAAATTGTGAAACTGCGACTACATGACTGTGAACCCGTTTCTTAGTATTCTATTCATGTTTAACATCAGATTGTGAATTACAAAACACAGTTCCTGTATTATTAAGTCGCATAATAATTTGAATAGTCATAAAAGTTGTTTAGAAATTAAACTTTTTATCAAGCTGTTTTACTTTGCTGTGAAACCTTGAATTCATTAGAACAAAATGAATGGAGGTAAAGTAAAGTTAAAAAATCTTAAAGGTCATTCATTAATACTGGACAATGAAAATTCTTAATTAAGCTTGATAAATACTACCTAAAAGCAACTACATGTTAGTATAACTGGTGTAATCACACAACTGTTAATATGAGTATTATGGAATTCTGAAATGTCTTGTATAATGATGCAGTTTATGTTAATCCTACTTTTTACGTATTGGGATAAATACTACAGTATTTGATAAGACTTCCAAATAAATAAAATAGTTCCATTACAATATACATGAAATAATCAAAAAGGATTTGAAATTTGAAAGAATTAAATATCCCTATACAACTTTCATATGCACTGGTATATAATATAAAACTATACGAAAAATGTTTAGATTGAAAGCCAATAAGTTCAGACAAAACAAAAACAATGAAATAGCAAGTATTTTTAATTTCAGAAGTTTATATTCATTTATATGTACATGAATGTAGTATGGTATTTTGTGATAGTGATATACAGAAGAGTTTTATAACTTTTACTGCAGTCCTCTTCTGTTAAACCGTCAGATGCATTAACATACGTTTGTGACTCTAATATCCACACTAAAACCATTCAAATTAACATTTTTTTGTCTTAAATATGAAAGGTCAACTTATTCGATGTTCGGTATACTATGATACAATGTATGTTTGCAAACCTTTAAAGGGATTATATTGGCTAGTAACACAAACACGCTGTTAATCCAGACTATTCCTGTATGCAGTGTGCACACAATAATGCTTATCTATTGACGTATAACCTTTATTTACTTCAAAGTTATCAAATTAACAGTTATTGAATATTGGCCAAAACTTTAATATGTCCCGCAATAAAGTATTGCGCAATGTTTACATTGAACTCCGTAAACTTTCCAAACAAAGCCTCGAAAACGAGATCATGAACGCGTCTTCACGATGTTATCCGATGATTGATCGGAAACCCGAAAGCGGTTCGCTGAAAATGGCAAATGTAAAAAACAAAAACGTGGCTTCAGAAACCCGATGTTTGTAATAAATAGGTTATGCAATTTGACACTTTAGATGCGTACATGTATATCTCTAAGTTATAAGTGTATCTTTTGCTGGGCGTGGGTATTTAGGACAGGGAATTGTCGGTAATATGCCAATATAATCCCTTTAAGGAAAGCAGATGTTCCAACTTAACATACTGCAACTATAAGATTAAAATTTATATACAAATTTGTCAGTATGTCTTTAAGTAATACAGAATTTATGCCCACCAAACAAATTATATTTATAACCCTGTTATTTTGTATATTTTGCACTAGCTGTACCGCAACAACCAAAAATAGCTATAACAAATTCAAACAGCTAAAATTGGTCATATTCTTAAACATTACAAACATTCCTGTCAGACAGTTTTATAACCCTATCTCTTTAAGTTAAAAACACATTTTGCATATTTACGTTTTGTTGTTTATCCATTGAATGTATTTCTGTCCATTTCCTGTATAACATAATAACACAGCCAATATTGCCAATTTTACTAATTTTTTATAATGCACAACATAAATAGTTTATCATTTAACAATTTCTCAAGATGAGGTTTTGGCCTGAACTGATAGGTCACAACCTCTTACGAGCATATCTGCAGGAGGGTTTATATAAATTGATTTGTACAATTCTTCGAGAGGCAATTCGGGGTCTGCCTTGGCTTGGTTTGCTGCCTGATCAATTTCTTTGCGGACATCCTGCTCAATTTTCTGAAAAGAAAAATATAATAAATGATAATTAAAACAATTGTGGTTTTAACTGTTCACCAACAAAAGGCTGTGCAGAAAATCAATGAAAACTATTGATATTTGTTGATTTCAAATCAAAGTTTAAAAGAGAACATAATTATGATAAATGTTCCAAACAATTCTCATTCTTTATTACTGATGTGAGCTAACATTAGAAAAGTTTAAATAAAACAAAGGCCAATGTGCTTGGAGGAAATCGAAACATGTGGATTTCTTTAATGTTTTAAGGGTCTTTAGGTTAACATGTGTGTGTATAAAATTAAAGATTTATTCAACCTAAAGGTCAATTGGAAACCAGTTTCATACAAAAACTACCAGAAGTTTGAACTCCTTTATGATTTTTGTTTCAGAAATCCAAGAAAGAGTTATGAAACAATTATTTTCTCAGAATCAGAATCATCGCAGGAAGCAACATCAGACACGTGAACCAATTAAAGTCGTATATAAAGTCCCTATTTTCCCTGCTAATTAGACCATATACATGTTTCCTCACTGGACAAGTAGTTTTCACAACTGTCGAAGAAGTGTTAATTGATAACAGGTAAATAAAATATTGTAATACTGGCAAGACATTAGGTATGACCACTAAATGATTAGCAGCTGACATCCACATCTGACCGCTGTTCCTCTTTAACATGGATGAAAAATTGTGACTGCTGACCACGTTAAAGATGTTACCATATATGATACATGTACTTTATAAATATGCAATTTATATGGAAAGGTTTTGAAGTGGTCATTTAATACAGCTGATCTTTCATAAGAGTTGTATAGGCTGTATATAAAAATCCCAGTCCACTGGTCAACCCACACAAGTGGCTGCTTACAAGCAACAACCTTAACAAAAACATTGTGGCTATATTAATGCAGATCGGATAACTCTTATGTAAATGTACAAAGAAATGATTGGTCCTTTTTTTTTCATAAAGTATATTAAAGCACAGTGACTTTTTTTCTCTTTCATTCCCCCCCCCCCCCCCCCCACTCCTGCCTAAATGGGTCACTTTTACTTGTTTCCTTGAGTTGCGGCTCAAAACAGGTTTGACTGTACAATTTCCATGCTGTAAAGTAACTTATCAAAGACCTGAGGGAAGGGTTGCTTGTTCATAGTTTTGCCCATCATGTTGTCTCTTTAATTTCTTGTTAGAATATGATATACGCATCAACCAATGAGCTCATGAATACAGATGGAAAGACAGAATTTTTTTTTCCTAATAGTGAAAATATTAATTCAAATCGATTATGATCTAGGGATAATTTTTAGTTGGTGATGACATAATAAACGGTTTTGTTTCATTTTTATTATATGTCTTTTTGATATCATAAATCAAACACTGATCCGGCCTTTCATTTATTAATATAAATAATTCTGAATCGAACATCAATCTGAAATCGTGGTATTGAGACCACAACCTCAATTTTTGGCCATGGCTACGGTAAAAATAGCCCCCTTTGGCGTCCCAAGCTTATAAATGCACATTAGTTGTCTGCATTTCATGTCATTTTAGTGGAAGTTGTATGCTTTTACTACCACAAATTTGAAGTGTTTTTGCTCTCTGTTTGATAGAACAAAAATTGCAATAAAATCAAATTTGGATCTCTATGTCCTGAATTATGGTTATTGTATTTTGAAACTTTTGGAACTATTTTATCGGTTGGAGAAGATGAAATCGCCACCATCAGTATAACAAAGATCATAGAACAGAATCATAAATGTTCCACATAATGACTTTAGAAGGCTTTGCCTTCCAAAAAACGCAATACAGTGCTCCAGATAAGCTTTTCTTCAAATGAGTTTTTCCCCCTTAAACTAATATGCGATGCTTATTTTCAAAATGTTATGGGTAATTAAAGAACATTCTTATTAAATTGCCATTTAAAACAAACTAATCAATACTGAAATGGAAAATAACCAATGCTTATTTTACCTGTTAATTTAAATTTCAATGCTTTATTCAGAAATTTCAATGCTTAAATACCCCAAAATAGTGCTTATCTGGAGCACTGTCAACATATTTAACTTACTATAATTTTGGTTTAATGTCTTAAAAGAGATTATTGTAAACAAAGCCATAGAACATAGGATGCTCCCCCGAATAAGTGATTGATTGATTGAGAAGTTCCTTCAGTAATGTTGAAAATAGACTACGCACAAGGAAAACTAACATAAAACAAAGTACAAAAGTAGAGGTAATTCTATCATTACTATGTTACAAAGTTGCGTTGTACTTTCTTACATATTTTTGAAGATGCATTGTAGACAATAAAAATAACAAAATAAAGTACAAAAGGGGGTATAATTCTGTCAATATTCAAAATTCAATTGTGGTTATTTTGCTCTGCACTTCCATACAATGTCTTTTATCCATACCCAAGATGAAAGTAGCTTTATTGGTGTGAATCAGGGGGGGTGGGGAGGGGGGTCAATTTACTATAGGGGGTGGGGGGACAGTGCTCCAAGAAAAAAAAATTTGGGACTAGCCCAGGGCAAGTAGATTGAAAAAATCTACTTGCCCTGACTGAAAAATAACTTGCCCTGATCACGGTTCACATGCCCAGATTTTTATTACCAATACACCTTGCGGTATATTATGAAATATGTAAACATAGACTTAAATGTATTCATTTTATGTAGGGTAAGCTCCCCATAACATTATGCATGTCTAAATCACAAGTTTTAGAGTTTGAATAAGACCGGGAGAAGTGAGAGAAATTCGGGAGAACTGACTATGTCTCTATCAGTATGTTGTATTTAATCTTTGTTCTTTATTAGCATAAAAAAGATGCTAAATATTTAATCAATCAATCAATCAATCAATTGTTCTTTATCGACTATCATTTCTGTTCTGTTGATTCAGTGGCAATGTGGGAGCAGGAGTATATTTAAAACATTATTTTAAATATCTTTCTCTTGTTTTCTAATTATTGCTGTCACAACATACAATAATGGCAATGCCAAGCCTACAAAGCTATTCAATCTATCCAAGAGAAATTGGCAATATGATAAATGAATGCAATTTATGAAAGCCTTCAAATATCTAGAAAGTGAAATAAGTCAACTATATTTCAAATATTAAAAAAACCCACATAATTCATCTTAATTGTTGTTTTCAATACTATATTTAAATCATGCCAAAAAAAATATATGCTGAAACTACACAACCAAAAAGCAATGTTTATTACTATAATAATACCCCACCTACATTTTTTCTTTACCGTAAAACTCAATTTCAATATCAACTCTCACGTTTTCACAGAAGAAAATTTATATACATACAGTTCCAATTATTGTAAATCTACGAAATACTTCTAAAATTACCAGAACCTACCGCTGACATTTTACATAACGCGATCGATCGCAAATTATCTGCAAAAACATTACTAAATTTTAGAAATTGTTACCGTTTTGGCAAAGGGGGGTAATTTTATACTCTTCATTATGGAGAATTTGAGAAACACCAGCGAATTTCGTCATCGTCTTTTTTAGTCTTTGCTCGGGTAGGTGGTAAGAAACTTGTTTATCTTGGGCGTAGATATCAGACCAATCAGAGTGGTTATTAAAAATAGATTACTTTATATTCAAAGCTATCCACCAATCACATTAGAGGAATTAAAATAGATAAATGAATATGCATGAGAGGTTTACCGAAGTCGCATTATTGGGCATGTGGTATGATAAACACCGCAGGGGTCAATTGTTTATACTGATTAGTTACGGTCATTAAACAACAGTTTGACCTGTGTCGTTTCGATTAGAGATATTTGCAGACCTGTGTATTGTGAAAACTAGCTTGTCCGATTTTTTAAGACAAGCCCGACGGGCAAGGAACGTTGAAAAAGACACATGCCCGGATCCAGATTTGACAAGCCCCGGGCATCAGGCTATCCTATTTTTGGAGCACTGGGGGAGGGGGGTCATTTTACTATAGTGCTAAAGTGACCCCAGGGTCATATTACAACGGCGATCAAAATACTATACAACATTGGTATTCCAAGTCACGCCTGATTCCCTTCCATATTTTAAGATATGCTCCAGACAAACAAAAGCAAAGGTTGAAAGGCAAGATAATTTTGTCAATAATCAAGATAGAAATATTGTCCTTCTGCATTTCCCTTCTATCCATGTTACAAGGGCTGTTGAATTCCCTTCAGTATTTTTGAAGTTATGTTCCAGACAAGAATGCAGATGCACAGACAGACGGACAGACAAAGTGACAGCTACACACTCAGTCTTCAGGGAGCACAACAGTGTACTTGCCCTTTGGAAAGCATAAAAAATTATGAAAGTCTGGTTTCTGTTTAATCAGTTACCCCTGGTGGACTTCATGTAAATTATGTTTATATGATATAGGTATACAATAGTACCTTGAGTTCATCTGCGTCTGCAAGTCCAGAATCAATAAGTTTGTTTTTCAGGTTAATGATTGGGTCTCTCTTTTCACGTACTTCTTGAATTTCGTCTCTTGTTCGGTAACTACAATGTATAAATAAGAGAACAAAGCATGTAATGTGTACACGTACATCTAATTAAATGGGTCATTTTATTTGTTTGCTTGTTTGAATATTAAGCATCATTTATGCCATCAATGGCTAACAGATGATCAGTTAACCTAACCATGGTTTCCAGAGATACTGGATGGTTAACCAGTACTCGAGCAGACCTATCTCAAGTAAGTGAAAACTTTCTCCCACTTGAATCAGCTGTAAGAGAAGAATTACAATGAGATACAATGTAGTATATCAATCATGGAGACTGTGGCCGGGCAAGGATTCAAACTCATGACTCCTAGATTGACAGATGCGCAGATTGTCTGGGGAGCCTTGACAACAATATACCTTTACCCCCTATAACCGTTTACTTCATATAGACGCCTTTGGACACCTCTAATATAGACACCTTTGGACACCAAATATAGAAGGCTTTTGAATTATTGGGTGAATTAATATGAGCAATCTGAACTCTTCCTGCACTGTTTTCAAAGACCTTCTACAATTGGTGCTGGAAAACATGTATCTATGGAGTAAAGGGTTAAACTATGAAAGTATTAATATCCAAATATTTTCTACCTCATTTGTTCTTTGAACAAAAATACAATTTAAATATCTAATTAAGAATTTAAATAAAGTTACTGCATTTAATCAGAGACATACAGCATAACTTTGATGACTCAAACCCGATGGACCTGGACAAAATAGTTTGACTTGAGGGTTGTTCGAGCCAATTATTGTTCAATATCATATCATGCATGTACATGTATATACATCGAAACAGGAATTTGGGCAGGACCAGATAAGTGGTTTGAGCTATATGTGTTGTTCCAGACATCCGTGTTCAAGCCAATGAAGTTTTACTGTATAAACAATTAATTCACTTCCCGTCAGTATTTTATTCCATAACATAAAGAAATTAGTAATATTACTGAAGGTGATGAATACCATCAGACACAGTTATTGTACCATTTTGCTACCTGGTTTGACACAGTGAACCAATTCACATATGTGAAGTGTCATTGAATTCCAGCCAATGGTTACTGAGAAACAGGGACAACAAAAAAAATGTCGGAAAAGTTCAAAGGGGCATAACTCATTGAAAAATTATTTGCGGCAACATGCAGATGATAATTATACATGTACATAACTAGGCTTGGTACCAATCACTCGTGTGTAGTTTCATTGAATTCTGTCAAATGGCTGCTGAGAAGTAGTGATCACAAAAATTATCCACAACCGAAAAAAATGTATGAAAATTCAAAACGCTATAACTTATTGAAAAATTATTTTCGCGCAACATGCCGACAATATGCACAACTAGGCTTGGTACCAGTCACACTTGTGAAGTTTCAGTGAATTTGGGTCAACGGTTGCTGAGAAATAGAGATCACAGAGAGACGGACAGAACGATGAGCGCGACTCGTAGGTAGCCCCCATATACTTTGTATTTGGAGGTATAATAATGATATAGTCTAGCTAATAGCAATTTGAAGAAGCAATGGTAAGTAGGGATAATACCTTGTTCCTGGATCACTCATACTGTGGCCGTGATATCTGTATGTAGCACAATCTATCACTATAGGTCCGTGATTTAATACGTAGTCCTTGGCAAATCTTGTACATTCCTTCACAGCCAACATGTCCATCCCATCCACCTGATACAGTATTGTAATTGTTTACGAATTAACTGACATCTTTCGTTTAGCGCCAATACCAAACTATCTGAATAAGCCTATTGTTTTATTGTTGTTATCCCACTTGATTAATTTGGTTGCTGTCATGACTAAAAAGCCTTATGTAAAGTTTCAATCAAATACATTTAGTGGTTGTAGAGATATGGACTTGATGGTACTTGCAACCAAAATTTCTAAGTCAAACAAGGGCAATAAATTTGCATTATAGTCTTCCAACATTTATCTAACTTAGTTACTATAGTAGCTTTGATGACTGGGAAGTCTTGTGTGATGTTTCAATCCTATACATGCTATGGTTGCTGAGATAGTGACTTGCAAGCAAAACCTTTAACAAGGCACAATGCTGACACCAAAGTGAGTAGAATCCTCAATTAGTTGAGCTTAAAACTTAACTTAATTTTGACTGGTTATTTATTAATTATATAATCAATACCAAAGAAACCATATGCATTTTTACTGGAACCAGTTAAGAAATCATGATCATTAAGCTGCTTTTCTTAATTTCAAGTTTTTAAGTATATACATATATACTTAATGTGTTGACAAAACAGAGGCCTGGAATCATATAATTTACAAACTGTAATGTGTTCAGATGGTGTTAAACCCCCTTTTCCCTTAAATTTATAAGATAATTTTATCTACTGGTAAGTTCAATGAAGAAATTATAAATATTAAACAGTATTTAATGCATTGATAAAATATACAAACCCATATTCCAGGAATGTAGTCGCCTCTGGTATAATACTCTGTACTGGCAGACGCACGTGAAACACTGGTGCCCATTCCATAGCCATTGTTCTCACAGACAAATATGCATGGCAAATCCCACAACTTGGCAATGTTATATGCCTCAAATATCTGTCCTTGGTTGGCGGCTCCATCTCCATACAGAGCAATACAGATGTTAGGTTTCTTTTCATACTTCATAGCTAGGGCAATACCAGCACCCAAGGGGACCTGTTTTAACGCAATAGGCCACATTTACATTGTTTATTATAATCACTAATCCCAACCGTCTCAAGTAATCTCTGATAATCAGCATGAAATTTTCAATAAATTACAATATATATGTTAGGGCTATTCCATTTAAACATACAACCCACCCATGGAAGGCACTTTGAAATTGGACCCTCCCCCTTTATATTTTTAGTTCATTTTATCAGGCCCCCCCATTTTGAAAAACACTCCCACCTTAGAAATTTATTAATTTGCTGTCCATGGGTGCGATGTATGTTTAAATGGAACAGCCCTTAGTGAATATGTATGTACATGATGTGTATTTCTAAATTAATCACCCAAAATATTTTTAATGAACAAGTCAGTTCTATTAAATATAATGCATATAGATAAAAAGTCTTATATAAGATTGTGTGCATTGTGCTGTATGGTATTTAGTTTCACTGTCAGTCCTACAAAGACGGTGTCTACTAGACACAGTATTATACATATGTAGTGCTTGGGGCAGTCACACAGAGTTATATCCCACATAATGTGATACCTTACAGAGTTAAATAATGCCATGATTGAATATCCCAGAATTTTTTTTTCTTAAATTAAGTATTTCACTTCTGATACATGTATGTGTATGCAGTTTTAATTTTCAGAATGTTAAAGGTAAAAAAACAATCAATTTTACTCAAATTGCTTTTCAAAATAAAACAATCCACAACGAAATTGTAAATATCCAATGTTTATGTAACATGCACCACTTACTTTAAATTTCAATGCTTTATTAAAATATTTCAATGCTTGAATACCCTCAAATAGGCATATGGAGCACTGAATGTTTAAAGACATATCTAAAGTCGTTCAGTTGACTATCAAAAGATATAATGCAGTGTAAATAACTCTGGCAAAGATGCCAAACCATTCATTCAATCAAAATGCATTAAAGCTAAATACAGGCACGAGTCCAAAAGCGGACAAGAACCGTGAGAGAAAGTTGAAAAGAACATGCCAAACCATTCGTTGAATCAAAATGCATTTATTTTACATCGACTGTGAAACAAATTTTTGGTCAAATCACACTCAAGTAAAACCAGTACTTTAATTAAAGTGTATGCAGAATTGTTTTGCTCAAGGCCATTACAAATAGCTGTGACGGACGATTGAATCCACAATTCTCCATACCTGGGCCCTTTGCTTTACCACTGGACCACACGCTCCAGTTAATTCAATACAGACAGAAAAGATTTGTTGTGAAACCTGCTAATTATATCCATGTATATATACCTGAGCTCCCACTATTCCATTACCCCCATAGAAGTTGGGTGCATACATGTGCATAGAACCACCCTTGCCCCGGGCACTGCCAGATACTCGCCCTGAAATAACGACAACATCTAAATAAAAATGAGTAATTGCCATTCATCTTTCACACCATTTATTCTAATACATTAGCACAAGAACTTAAGTTGACAAAATTGTGTAATGTTGTGTTTGCCTGTTCAAGTAAAAATATTTCTACTTAGTAAGCAAAACCAAAACTGCAGCCACTGTTGGTGTCTGAACTTTGTATATAATAAGAGGAAAATGTTACCATTGTATGACAAATGCGTCCTGCTTGGCAATATAAATTTTACAAATTTCATTAATTTAGATCAAAGGACTGGCTAGTTATCAAACTTGGATGAGTGTTTTGCCAAAAAACAGTGTGACCAAGTTTGGCAAACAAAGGATAATACTTATTCAAGTCAGGGAAAGGATATCATCATATTTGAATTTATATCTATTAAAACATTGTGAACCAGTTTGGTAAATACTGGATTAAAATTACTATAATAGAACTACAAATGTCAAATTATCCAAGGCCCATAACTTCAGAGTTACATCCCTTTTGGTAAATTGGTTTACGCTCATTCAACATTTTCGAACAGAAATGTTTACAGTCTTTTCGCAATTATGAAACTTTAATTTTACAATATTTTTTTTTGGCATATTTGAATTAACTGTGCAGGGAAAACATAATCACCCTGTCAGACTAACTTACACACCTGTTTGTTGCTTCAACTTATCAAAGTGAGTGGAAATTTACACCCCTTATATACATGTAGGCATGATATACTAGGGGAAAAAGTTTAAAAGTTTTATGCAAATTCCTAAATTTTGAGATTTCCTGATACTTCCTCTAAAAACACATATAAATATATATATATAAAAATATTTTTAAGTAAATACAGTTATGTTACAAATGGATCTCTTTCCTCACCTGTAAGTTCAGCAAGCACCCCTAGAAAACTGATGCCCCTCATATACGCCCAGCCATGCGCCCTGTATGCTGTAATAACAGCATCCTCTTTGGTTATGGCAGCTTCCATACCTACAGCACAGGCTTCCTACAACACAATAAAAACATGAAGTTCTGCATTAACAAGGTGTAAAAGAAAAACGATGTGATTGGATATTCAAAAGCATCCTTTCCATTGATAACTATGTTAGCTAAGAGCAAGTTGAATAAAGTTTTATCTTGAAAATTTTCTTTGTTTTGTTGAAATCTAGAATACCCCCATGTTATTTTTCATTGCATAACAATTTCTGTATTTCCAATAATTCACTCTTCCAAGGTAGAATTTTTTTTAATTTATCAATTCTTATTTAGGGCTGTTCCATTTAAACATACATCCCGCCCATGGATGGCAAAATAATAAACTATTAAGGTGGGAGGATTTTCAAAATGGGTGGCCTGATAAAATGAATTTAAAATTTAAAGGGGGAGGGTCTAATTTCAAAGTGCCGTCCATGGGTGGGTTGTATGTTTAAATGGAATAGCCCTTACAGCAACTATCAGACTCTGTTCTTTGCAGCATAATAACTGAATAAACTATTCTACGAAAAACATAGGATTTTTTTCCCAGTTGATATATATGTATTAGCAGAAGACTATCATGTTTTTATCTTACAGTTTACTCTCGCAAACATCAGAGTTGGTTTGACATCAACTAAATGTACAAGGCTTCTGTTTCACCAAAATATTTAAGTTTATATTTGAAAATATACTTAAAAACTAAATATAAGAAACACATCCAAGTGATCATGATTCTAGACTGGTTCCAATATTACTCTATATGGCTGTAATGCCTTTTATCAAATAAAGAATAACTAACCAGCCAAAAAATCAGTTAAATTTTTAAGTATTTAAGAAAAACTTAAGAAAATGTTGATGAAACAGAGACCAGAATCATTTTTATGGACATGCACATGCTAGCACTAACCTGTCCAGAGTACAAGTGGCAGAAGCCCCTAATGGCTTTTGACTTGTACAAGTTGGCAGCAACTGTTTCCATCCTCCGGATGCTGACCATGTCTGTATAATACTGAAGTCCTTCATCCCTGGTTACAGTCACGGTTGTGCTGGGAGAATCTGATAGTTTGTGTAATTTGTAAGGCTGTGAATAACAAATAATTAGACTGACAATTGTATCTTTATTTGTGGATCTTGGGGCCATCACTTCCACCGATAACAAATTACGATCAATTCCTCAAACTGACAAATTTAAAAAAAGAGGCAAATCTTCTCATTTTCTTAGAATACATATTAATCATATATCGTAACGTTTAGAGGGAATTTAACAATTTGCCATTTAGTTGTATATCACAAGGGATTTTCCTAGCTAACTGGTCAATAACCCTGTCCCAAGATTACTACTGAGGTGTTATCATGAGTGCAACTCATCTTAAAACTTTATGAGCAAATTTGCCATTTACTTGAGAAAAAACATTTGTTCTTCTCATTCTGAGGTCTTCCTTCATCAATAAAGACCACAGCAGGCAATGGTCTAGAGGTAGAGCGTTTACTTAGCATGCCGAAGGTTGTGTGTTCAATCCCTGGTCCGGTCATACCAAAGACCTAACAAACGATACTAAAAGATTCCTCGCTTGGCGATCAGTATAATGTGACTGGGTGAGGTATAATAACATGTGTCTGTGGCATGATTGATACTTCAGTGTGGCAGTGCTCAGCATGTCTCAAATAGGCACCGTCGCAATATGACTGAAAAATGGTTAAAAGTGAAACACCATACAACATTCACCAATAGAACAGGATAGCTATAAAACTATATATAACATGTAATATTGAAACTTTAATGAAAACATCCCAAAGATGTGTACTTCTGTTGTACTGCCATCCTGCAAACAGTTTGTCCTGAAACCCATATATGGCCCAAAATGTGCACTGAGAGCTGTGAGTTGTCTAGTGGTAGAGCATCCCCATCACATGCAGAAGATTGCAGGTTAAATCCCTGGCCAGGTCATACCAAAGACATGAAAAATGGTACTACATGTACTATTAATATAAATGCTAAAGTAATAATTTATTTCTTACATACCATTGTCTCAAAAGTAGCTGAATTGGCTGTGGCATAGTTGTTAGCCTGTACTAGACCAGGAATGAGCTGAAAAATACATTGGGCATTAATGCAAAACAATGCAAACTTATATTTTGGAGGTCATAAAGCCAGTGAAAATCATGGCATCAGTTTGTGGACCATTCTGGATTTATTAATATCGTGAAAAAAACAAAGCAACTATCAACCATACTGTTGTTATATGTCACAGACTGAAATTGGTACATGTATGAAATACAATGGTTAGATTCATTAATAGTATGGGACATAGAGAAAGTGTCAACAATGTAAGTTTTGTTGATATGTCTTTGTTGAATGCAGAAAAAAGAAATAAGCAATTACGTCTTAACCATGTTTTCAAAATTGTAAATGACAAACTTGTGTCCTTTATGTATGAAAGAAAACTTTTTTTCAACTAACTTATTCCAGTTTTAAGTTTCTTTAAGAAAAACAATACTCTCAAAGGTGAGGATGTAGTTATACCAATTAGAAATAGTGTTATCAATTATAAATAGCGTTATTGACGCCAAGTCGCAAAAAAACAAACAAAGACAGAACACTTAAGAAATGTAAGTGCAGTTGACTGTACTGTAAATCTGTTTCTCGCTACAATGAATTCAGTTCAATTAAAGTTTAATGATTAAATCAGGTCAATTTTAATTTTGTTCCAAAAACTGTTACAAGTTACAATGTTCTGAGCAGGCTTCAACAGGCCACTCGTCTGCTCACCATGCTAGTAAGATTTAAGACACTAACCTTAAGAGTGAGCTAATGTGCAGCAAAGCCATGCATTCACGAGTATGCGAGCTCATATGGTAACATGTAGGATAACAGAACAAAATTAAACAATATACAGATATATACTAATGTTGAAAAGCGGAAATGACAACTCTCTGTTTTCATGGGTGATTTGGATCACTCGGATATATAGGCTGCTATTAGTTTGATTACATAAATATAAGAATTGATATGAAATCTTGTATTACAAATTCACTTCTTTATTTTGAATCAAAAATAGTTATTTTGAAAGTTTTGCTGATATTCATGTATAAAATATAATAAACATTAAAACATAAAATACTACTTTAAATGTAAACAAATTGTACACAAAAATAAATGTTTTCGTGCTGCAGATAAATAAGAAGAATAATTAGAAAGAATCGCAGCGTATCAGAAATGTCTTCGTTTCAGTATCTAAAACCTGGCAGTTTTATTTTTTAAAACCCAGCTGCTAAAACCCGGCAAGTTCCAACAGTCATGGCCACTTTGCAGCTGCAAGGAAAATACAAAAGTGTCATGTGTAATATTGATTATGGTGTTTTATTGCACTAATTTCAATAATATTGCATTGTACTTTGCATATTAAATAACAAAAAATATCGAAAGATTTATATAAAAATGCCTATTAAGGTATAGGGAGATTTTTCGCCCTTTTATTTAATAACTTGATAGGCAATTTAAAGTATGCAATTTTCAAATGACCATGGTTTTAATCATTTGTCACAAAGAGTATGATATACTGAACCCATATCATTGGAAATAATAACAAACTAGACCTATCACTGAAGGTGATGAATACCCCCGAATGCCGCCATGACAGAAAATGGTTAACCATTGTATGAAGTTTTATTAAATTATATCCAATAGTTTTAAAGTTATGCTCCAGATAAAAAAAATTCTTAATAAAAGAGAATGTTATGGATTGAGTTTTTTGTATTGTTAATTTTTTTATGGTTTTGTTAAAATTAAAAACGGTCTATTTAATTATTGTGTAGTGTACAAGCTTTCATGGCAATCAATAAATGTTATACGTTTTCGAGTTATGTTGAGGGACAACAATTTTATGGATAAGAAACAAACAAGAGCACTAGGAATACAATATCGAACCTGCTTTGCTCGAACTCCATGTATACATCAACTTGGTTCTTCATGAACTTTATTAAACTGTTATCACTGATAGCTTTAAAAGTACTTTAAAAGTACTGCACCAGACAAGGGAAATATATCAAAGGGCAATAACTCTGTAATTAGCAAGAATAGAGTTATGTTTCTTGTACACTGCACTTCCTGTCATTATATTCTACCATTGTATGATGTTTGATGAAATTCCATCCAGTACTTTAAAAGTAATGCTCCGGACAAGGGAAATATATCAAAGGGCAATAACTCTGTAATTAGCAAGAATAGAGTTAAGTTTCCTGTACACTGCACTTCCTGTAATTATATTCTACCATTGTATAAAGTTTGATGAAATTCCATCAAGTACTTTAAAAGTAATGCTCCGGACAAGGGAAATATATCAAAGGGCAATAACTCTGTAATTAGCAAGAATAGAGCTATGTTTCTTGTACACTGCACTTCCTCTCATTATATTCTATCATTGTATGAAGCTTGATGAAATTCCATCAGGTACTTTTCAAGTTATACTCCGGACAAGAAAAAATATCAAAGGGCAATAACTCTGTAATTAGCAATAATAGAGTTATGTTTCTTGTACACTGCACTTCCTCTCATTATATTCTTCCATTGTATGAAGTTTGATGAAATTCCATCCAGTACTTTAAAAGTAATGCTCCGGACAAGGGAAATATATCAAAGGGCAATAACTCTGTAATTAGCAAGAATATAGTTATGTTTCCTATACACTGCACTTCCTCTCATTATATTCTACCATTGTATGAAGATTGATGAAATTCCATCCGGTACTTTTCAAGTTATGCTCCGGACAAGAAAAAATATCAAAGGGAAATATATCAAAGGACAATAACTCTGTAATTAGCAAGAATAGAGTTATGTTTCCTGTACACTGCACTTCCTCTCATTATATTCTATCATTGTATGAAGCTTGATGAAATTCCATCCGGTACTTTTCAAGTTATGCTCCAGACAAGAAAAAATATCAAAGGGCAATAACTCTGTAATTAGCAAGAATAGAGTTATGTTTCTTGTACACTGCACTTCCTCTCATTATATTCTACCATTGTATGATGTTTGATGAAATTCCATCCAGTACTTTTCAAGTGATGCTCCGGACAAGAAAAATTGCAACGGACAGACCGACCGACAGACCGACCGACCGACAGACCAACCTCAGGGTGACTCCAATATACCCCCTCAAAACTTCGTTTGTCGGGGGTATAAAAACAAGAAGATATAATTTTTTTTATTTCAATTGTACTTGAAACCAACGATATTGTCAGTGTGGTGTATTTTTAGCACATAGTAAGAATTTGTTGACAATTATCTCTTATTATGTATTGTATTTGTATAAAGTGAATATCTACCTATTTGCTCACAATTTAGGTTTTACCTAATTCATATTACTCAGGGCTCAAACTAGAGGGAGACGTGGGCGACAAAGTCGCTTTTTTCTCCGTCACTTTGCTTTTGTTTTTGGTCACGGCGAAGTTTTAAGTCACCTTAAAATTACCAACATCGCTATTTTTCTGGATGCTAGCGAAGTGCAAATTACAACTATAACCAATATTTGGTATATTCTCTAATCCGTGGATAAGTGTCGCCACACATGTGGGAATGCAAATTGCAATAATCGGTTACTTCTAATCCAAATATCCTCAGGCAATTTTCGGCATATATGTTTACACCCCGTGCCAACATCGTATAGGTTGCTAGGCAACGCAATCGGCTGACCAAGATCAAGGTTTCCCTTGCATACATAGAGTTAAAACATCCAGCGTCTAATTGAAACCGATCATTTTTTTTCAACTGTCAATCAAAGTTTTCCACGAACAAAGTAACTTTCCACGTATGACGTAATTATCCTTTGTGTTTGCGAGATGCATAGTTGATTTCTGAATTATACGTTTAAAATGAATAATTAGCGCGTTTGATTTTTAGAAATAACCGATGATTAAAGAGGTATTGATAATTATGTTGCCGCTAACTGTTGTCTATAAATATGTTTGATTCGAAATAAACAAATTGAACTGAATCGATTATAACAACTGTTAATTCGGTGTCCGTGAGTGATGTATAGAATTCACATAAAAAAATGTTTTGTTACTCAATTTGTTTGTTTAAATCAGCTGGTTTAATTACTCTAAATATTTGTGATCCGACCTAAAACTACAATTTTGACTTCCAAAAAGCCTTGAAATACTGGAAAAAACAGAAATTACGAAATATTTATAAATAAGAATTAAGAAACAGTTAGTTTAAGCAGTGTGTAGACTGCAGTGGGGATAGCATGTAACACAGCATCTGAAATTTAAATAAATGTGTGTTTAATGTATGTTTCATAACTTATGATTATGTTTTGCATTTTAATAAAAAAGTGTTTATTTGGTAAAAATAAAAATGATATGTGAACAGAGAAATATCTTTTTGATTACTCTTTCGGAGATAAAGTTATAGATAAATAGCATTTATCTTCTGCTTTTACCAGGTACTAGTGTTCCAAATTACTCTAGTTTGAGCCCTGAGTAATTTGTTTTGTTACTGTTTTGTTTTAAAGGGAATATATTGGTATTTAACCCTCAATAAGGTGTAGTAAATAAACATTAATATGCCTAAAACTTAAATATTTATGAATGCAAGGTATATACTTGTATATTGCTGATCCATTATAAATATGCCTTGGATTTTAGAACCTTCATTATTTCATTTTGATTTGTTAACCTTTCTGTTCTCTATAAAATGCCTTATTAGTGTACAGATGCATAGTTTACACCTGATCAGGTGCGTGTACATGCACGGATATTATCAGAAATGAGAAGCTATGTTCGGAATGTTAACGGAGATAAATTTAGAAATTGTCAGTATTGTTGATATTTTCTCTACTGTTAATTATATAATATTTAGGGTAAATATTGCATTGAATCAGTATACACACACTATTTTATGTGCATAACATAGGGAATATCTCCATTTGCAGCTTTAATGTATAGTTTGCTAATATAATCCCTTTAATGTTAGCGATAATTGTTTGTTGACTCAAGTTCATAGTGTTCTCCTAACTGATGAGTCCTAGGAACACTGTATGTTTTTTTTTTAAATAGGACAAAACACACTTAACAGCATATTTAAATTATCTCAATATCATTTTACTGAAGTTTAACATTAAAAGTAAATAATCAAAGTATTATGTGGTGCCTTCCTTTGAAATACAAAATTTACAGTATGCTTCTGGTTTTAATTATACCCTATATTGAGGCTACACATTGTTAACCTTTTTTGTTTTAAATTGAAATTATTTAAACTTAATTAAGAGTTTAGATTATTATAAATTGGCTCCATAGTGGACTGTGGAAGCTGTCTGATTGTTAGGTGTGTCTTAGGGAGTTTTATGGTATGGGGGAAACTATCAAGGGTTACCATAACATTATACTGGCATGCTGTAAAAAAACATACCGTATATCGTCGGCCATAAGGCGAGTCGGGCCATAAGTCGAGGGGACTTTTTGACCTTCAGATCTCAGTTTTTTGCATTGACCCTTCCTTAAGTCGACCCAGAATTTTCGAAAAGGAAGTGGGTGAGATTTGGGTCACCTAAATATTAAAATTCCTACAGTAGCGATTGCCTGCACTCACAACTGACCTTACGCATGTATACGTTCATGTACCGTTATCGAATCAACGGCAAATATGCAGCCGACAAACAAATGCAGTCTTCTGTTGAATATTTGGTATATTCTGTAATCCGTGGATAAGTGTCACCACATATGTGGGAATGCAAATTGCAATAATCGGTTACTTCTGACCCAAATATCCCAAGGCAATTTTCGGCATATATGTTTACACCCCGTGTAGGCAACGCAATCGTTCGGCTGACCAAGATCAAGGTTTCCCTTGCATAGAGTTAAAACATCAAGCGTCTAATTGAAACCGATCATTTTTTTCAACTGTCAATCAGAGTTTTCCATGAACAAAGTAACTTTCCACGTATGACGTAATCATCCTTTGTGTTTGCGAGATGCATAGTTGATTGACAAGAGTGTAATTCAATTCTGCACTTTGGTGTCATTGTTCATATAGACTGTTGCTGAAACTGAAATTCGACGTTCAAAACTTCAGTAGGAGCTGACCGTTGGTAAAAAAAAATCATCACTCGGGACTAGGACGGGGCCATAAGTCGAGTAGGGATTCAGAGAGTGATTTTGGAGTCTGAAAAATTCGACTTATGGCCGACGATATACGGTAATAGAAACATCAAGCATATGGATTTTCCAACAGGTGTGAAGTTTTTTTAAGGTCTAGTCTTTTTAATTTTAAATAAACCTTGAAATAAAATCTTCAGTCATTTCAGTCCATAAAGACCTTAAAAGTGACCATAAAACCTATTTATTCCCATTCAATGACATTGATTAGTTTATTAGAAGGTAAGAACTTGTTTGTGTGATTGCAGGAAAATGTTGCCAGCAGTTGAGTCGATTATGCTAGAAGCAATGGTGGTTTAAAAAGTATTTGTATAATAAAGTAACCATTTGATAAGTGATATATATATATATATATTACAAACAGCATACATATTAAATATAACAACTGCAACATTATCCTAAACATTTAATACTATAAAGTTTATTTAGTATTTGTTTGTTTACTATACTTATGCTATTGAAGTTTGAACCCAAGAGAGGGCAATGCCTTAGTTCATATTATTAATAAGGCTAATATTTATATAAACATAAACTTTAATAACTATGCATTATCTGAATGTTTTAATTACATAGAATATTCATGATGCTTGTAAACATTTATGTGATGCAGTTTATATGGTGCAAATGCACCATATTTACATGTCAAATACTATCAAAATATGGTTCATATTTGGTCCATCTCTCTGACCTGGTAAAGGGTGAAGCAGTGAATTTTAGTTTAGGGAGTAAAATAAGCATTTACCCAAAGGTTTATCTGAAGCAATGGCCGGTGTAGTATGATTTCTGTTTACTTTTCGTTTGTTTGGTCAACGTTTGCGTTTATAAACTGAGTAAGCATGTTTAACCTTACTGAACGCAGCCCAAGTATATCAAGTGTTAAGGTGATGTCATTGGTTTTCGCGTATTATAACATTTGGCAGTACTTTCTTTAAATTGCAATATTTTTAAACTCCTGACAGCTGTCGTGTATTCGATCAACTTACCTGTTTCTTCAGTAAATTATTGTGAATAATTCTAAACGTCGACAACATATTGGCAGGTTTGTTGTATCCAAGGTCGACCAAAAAAAATCCAGAAATAAACTGTCGCTTAGGTCAAGGAAAAAACGGTGCGAAGTCGTTCTCAATTAGGCGCTCAAAAATTTTCTTCGAAATCCATGAGCGTTTGAATCACAAGATTAGCGTCACTAGGGTAAACAAAAATGGCTGCCTCTCACAAGCAGAAAATCAAATTAGAAATTTACGGTTTAGTAAATGATATCAACTTTCAAAGGGCTCGATTTTGTGCTGAGGTAAATGCTATTCTTTTTAAACAAACGTATATGATGAGCTGTTTAGTCTCTATAAGTGCATAAATCACAATATCTTTGGGAACGAGCACCTGCATTGAACTTTTTTTTCTTTGGAGTTACTCTTTGAGGGGATGTTACAAAAATATGATTGCAAAATATATTTACCTTATGAAATTTTGTCAGAAAGATTTTGTATCGAAGGACTGCTTGGGAATTGACTTGTAACCATCCAAACATGTGAATTTCATGGCGAGTTGGGTGTTGGATGAGTAGGGTGGAGGTGGTTAAATCAGCATTAGTGATACAAGTTTGGATTTATTCGGTGATCTAGTAAACACAGTGGATAGAGCACCTTGAATGGGCATTTTAGTTTTGAATCCTATTTGTTTTTTTTATTTTAATTCCTACATTGGAGTAGTATCATTTAATCGCCGTAATAGGGGTGAGACCCCTTTAGCGAACGATCAAATAAAAAAATATTAAATCATTCGACAATGTGCTTTGATATGCACTAGCATAGGAGATGCTATATATAATGTACCGAATGTGTGTAAGTTACATCTGTAGAAGTAGTAGTGCTGACCAAATGAAGAACAAGAAGTGTGTATAGTGATTCCCATACAGTTTTTTTTAGAAAACCATCTTCTGACTCATTTCCTATAAATAATAAATCAATAACCTTGTAATAGATTTTCAGATATTTGGGCATTTTTATCAGTCATAATGTGATATAACATAACAATATATGATTAAGCTATCTCCAATCTCTAGTCATTGAAATATTTGAAAGAGTTTTCTAGTGTTCAATTCTCTTTTTTTTCTAAAAGACCTGCTTTTTGTTTTGGTAAATTTATTATATATTTAATTCAAATTAAATTTCACATTTGGACAAACTCATTTTGAATCAAGTATCAATTTTTGGATTATATGACAGTTTCAACAGGTCATACATTGATATCAATACAGATATTTTAGGGGGTGCAGGCCAGGCCAACACTGACACTGGAATTTTAGTTAATTTACTTATTGTTTACCAACTTGTAGAAGATGGAATGCAAGCCAAGACTGAATTTAAGTTCCCCCAGAATCGCTTACTATGTGCTACTGTAGACATTTTAAAATTTAAAGATCAGAAAACAAATTAGTTTAAAATAGTTATTTACATTTTTATACTAGTCTATATCTCATTATATTTAAAAGCCAATGGCATCTAAACTGTGAATTTATTTTAAAATATTTTTAAAAAATGTCATTTACCAATATATATGTTAATTAAATGTTTGTACACAAGTTGATACTACTAACAGTGCCTTAATTAAAATGAGTGTTGTAGTTTATACAACTTGATTGGAAGGTAAGCTCAAAACTTATATAAATTACTCTCAAGTCAGTCTGTGTAGAACCAGAGTACTGATTGCTGTTATCGAACCTGCAACCTTTTGCAAGTGCGCCCAACACAGTATCCACTGCATTACCACACTGCTTAATAATTGCTGATTGTTTTCATTTCAGGATTTAAAGAACAGCTTACCAGATGCCTTTGTTTCACCTATCATTGAAGGGATGGTTGAGTTTGAATGGGATCTGTACATAGAAGCAAAGAGAAAGGTAGTATGCTATAATACAAGTAATTTTCCAGTCCTTCTCAATCAGCATCTCTTTTTCTTAAAATAATGTGTATTTTCTTGATGTAAATTGATATGAAATTAAAATATCCAAGCACACAGACTCTGATAGTGTAATGTGACATATTGCACATCTCTCTGGAGTCTTTTAAAGATTTTTATTTTGCGTCTCTCGAGTCGACAGCAGATCGGATATCAAAATAATAAAAAAAAGCTGTCCATTCACGCCTTATTTAATCAGGCTAATAATAGTGTTGCTTTTGCATAACCTGGTAATTGTTTTAAGTATTTGTATTCCAAGATGACAAAAAAATGCTATGATATATTTCTCTCTCTATATGATATAATACATAAAAGAAAAATAAAGGAAATATCAATATTTGTCCATTTCTTCAGGAGGTCAAAAGGCACAATTGTTTTACATCAGTTTTTAACAGGTGCTCTGGTCATATTGTGTGTAAAATGAAAACATTATAACAAGACTAAGCAAGACTAAAATTTGGCTAAAAAATATGAACAACATAAAAATAAATATGGTTGTTGACATTCTACTATTTTGATATGGGCTTTTAGGACATATACTACCATGGAAAAAGAGTATCATTCTTTGTTCATCCACATTTCATCTTTAATAGTTTGGCCTAAAGTCTGTTATATCCATGGATAATCATTAATAAATAAATAAATTAATTAATTGATGATGCTAGATCTCAATAATAATGGTGCTCACAAACCTTTTGAACACGTCTCGCTCTTCTACTTATCTACCACAGGTTAAAGTTTCTGCCAGCAAGTAGTGAACAGACAATTTAATTTGTTTTATAAACACTGTTGATCTTTTTTTCTACAGGAGCTGAGAGGAGAGACCTGGACATTTTGTGCCAAATCCATCGCTTTTCAGAATGGTTGCCTGATAGGTGGACCTGAAGAATTTTTAGTCTGGGCGATAGATAATCACAACTATGAGGAATTCAGACCCATGGCATTACTACAGACGTTGACAGAGGAGGCATACAAAACACATCTCAATGACAAAAATGTAAGAACTTAACATTAGCATCAGCGGCGGCAAAATCTGTCAAAACCTTACTTGTCCTTCAGCATGTGAATTATAGTTTTTACTTGTCCGTATAAGTCAGTTACACTTAAAACAAAGCAAATGTCTAAGAAACGTTTGCTCAGTTAGCTTACAGATTAGTCATTCTGTTAAAATGTGTGTTTCAATACCTTGCTGAATGAAATGATTTAAAATAATTGTACCAGTAACTTGATTTGAAACAAATGAACATTTTGTTTATAAAATGAAACCATTATCTCTTGACTTTTAACTTTCATATTTCTTTATTAATTTAGAACTAGAAAGTTAACTCATCCACAAACAAATTAAATTTAAAATTTCACTTGTCCGTATTTTTAAATGCAAGGCACGGACAATAGATTTCACCACCCCTGAGCATATAAATGTATACCAGCTTCTGATTCTTTCCAGTTGACTGAAACAGTGTGTATTCTTGATCAACAGAATAAACATTTATTAGCATTAAAGATATATGAATTACCTGAATCAGTTAATGTTATAATGTATTACTGTTACACATGTTAAAATGTGTACATTTCTTTACTTTATATGTGTCAAGGTTGTTTTTTTATTCAGATTATTGTTTAACTTACCTTTACTGAATAATTTTAAATACTTAATTACTAATTCCAAATTCATGTTTAACTTATTAACTTTATATTGTTTCACATCAATATAATTAACTGACTCTTGAACTAGTTGAGAAAAGAAGTTCATTCTGAGTATAATATTATTATGTATACGATATTATAATTCCATTAATACAAGTTGAGCTTAAGCGTAGGTAAAGAGTCACATCAGACAAGCCTTTCATCACTCTTTTTTGAAAAGAAGAACAGTTTTAATGTTAATTGAGAAGTGCACAGAAATGCTGAGATTGACTATACCTGAGATAATAATTGGAACAGACATGTCTGCTTGAAATGCATTTAGAAGTTCACTAATTGTATCGATTTGTTTAGTTTGCAATTATGATGATTATTTCAGAAAAAATTGGAAAGAGATGTAAGTTTTTGATAAGCACATGATATTTAACAGTACTTGATGAGTTTATAATGAACTAATTCTAAGCCCTGACCATGCATGGACTGAGCAGTTGAAACTTTTTAAAAACAGTCATGTATAATATCCTGCTTGCTTACATAATTTTTAATTGACCTTCTTATAACTGTTGAACTTGACTGAAAAGGATTATGCTTTTTTTTTTAACTTTTTTTTTATTTCGATTGTGTTATGACATCTTAGATAAATCAAAGTCTTCATGGGTTTGAATTGAATATTGATTGAATATTTAGCGTCATTTTTTATGCCATCGAGGGCTAACAGACAATCAGTTAACCTAACCACTGTTTCGTGGGAACCTGGAAGATTAACCAATACTTGAGCATACTGCCACAAGTAACTGATAACTTTCCCACTTGAATCAGAGGTGAGAGACAAATGATAATGAGATGCACTATCGTATATCAACCGTCACGGAGATTGTGGCCGGGCGGGATTTGAACTCATGACCCCTGGATTGATGGTCAGATGCACTAACGACTGAGCTAATCCGGCTTCAATGGGTAGAATCAGTATTAAGCATATGTGGATAAAGTGTCTTGCTCAAGGATACCGCACATGATCGTGGCAAAGGATCGAACCCACAACCCTCCGAGGATGCTATACGACGCAGTCCACTTAAATACTTGATTACATAATGTTTGAGTGTGATCAGTTTGATATAGGATATATGTATATATATATATCAGTGCTGGGTTATTCAGATATAATTTGTCCATGGAATGAGGGATGTGCATCTAGAATGAGGGATAATGGATGTAGTTTATCAGTGTGATCATTATTAGGTCTACTTTGTTTATACACATACATGTATATCTATGTGGCTCATGTGAATAGCTCAAACTGTTTAAGTAAATTCGGAGTGTTAGTGTAACATCAATAACCTTGAATAGAATAGAAAATTCATGCATGCCACAAACAAAGGAATGGTAAATTGATAAAATGACGGGTTTAAAGTTGACTGCATTGTTTTTGCTGATAAGATGCATTCAATACTGCATTAACTATTTGCACATGCTGCGCATAAGTTATTAAAATTAGTACATTTGTATCTTAACCCTTTACTTCATATAGATGCCTTTGGACACCTCTAATATAGAAGGCTTTGGTCATCTAATATAGAAGGCTTTTGAATTATTGGGTGAATTAACTGACAGAGTGGAAAACAGTGCAGGAAGTGTTCAGATTGATCGTCACGAGCAATCTGAACTCTTCCTGCACTGTTTTCAAAGGACTTCTGTGATATGTGCTGGAAAAACGCATATCTATGGAGTAAAGGGTTAATAGTTAAGTTAGATTACAAATGCTTTACACTATCATATTTTTAGTTATAAATATAGAATAGCAATTGAAACTATCACATTGAGAGCTTTAATAGTGCAAATCTAGTCTACAAAGGAGGTATATAGACTAGTCTTGCCATAAACACTCAATAATATTGCCTAATATACCAGAAAGATATAAGTTAAAACGAATGGAAAATATATTGAAATATTTTTCATCTCTGTTTATTTGTGGTTATTCATTGCATATTTATTTTATGTAACATATTTGATTTACTATAACACTTGTTTTGCTATTTAAGAAGATTGCAAATTACTGTTAATATTAATCTTGCTTGATGTTTTTAGAGCCTCAATAAGTCAATTGGTAATTGTCTAATCTGTAACACCTGTTGGGGATTGCCCTGCCGAAAGCAAAACATATAATTTATAAAGGTGACTCAAAATCATACGGATTTAAAAAAAAACATTGTTGACATTTTTTTCAAGGTCATCTTAAAGGTCAAATGCCAGTGGTCACATGCATATTTCTTATTTTGACTCATATTCTTGCTCCAAAAAGGGCAAGAATATAGCTGCTGCTAAAAAGGTGGCAGTATGTGCTTTCGTCTTTGTGTCTTTCTAAATCCTTGTCCAGAACATTAAACTCCAAAAGTACTAAAGTGAATCAAATGACACTTAAAACATGGTTAGGGGCATTATGTCAATGTAAATGCTCACCAAAAGAACCCTATAACTTTATATTTTGATAATATGAAAAATTGATCTCCCTTTTTGTACTTTACTTTTGGTTATTTCTGCTTCTTCAGAGCATATCTTCAAAATATGGAAGACTTGAAACATAAAGAGCAATAAGTGGGAGTGCAGTGCGAGAAAACCATAACTCTTTCTTGAATACTGACAGAATTATCTCCCCTTTTGTACTTGAATTTTGGTTATATTTGCTTATCTGTAGTATATCTTCAAAAGCGTGTACGGTCGGAATCCAGTAAGACCTAGAACATTATAAGGTACTGATGGCAATGTGTGAAAGTGAAGCATGTAAGAACTAAAAATCTGTTGTGAATTTCTCAGAATTATCTTCCCTTTACTCCCCCTTTCTCTTTAAAAAGACCATGTTACAGCAGCTGCTATTATTCAATGAAGCACATGTTTGGCAATGACAGACAGATATACTCTTTAAAAAACCCGGTGTACAACCTACTAAACTCTCATATTTGATTGAAATCCATTATATTCTACTGAAAAACAATTGTGTCCGTTCAGATTTTGTGTTGCTTCCCTCCACTCCTGTTTGGGGAGCATCCATTCTGTTCTACCAATACCCTTGTTGTTATTACTTTAACCACTAGTTGCTTATATTTTCATTATATAATGTATTAGATGATATTGCGTTTAGAATTTTTATTGTCAAATTTAAAGTCTAAAAATTAAAATCAAACTTAAAGAGCCAAAAAAGTAAAAATTTTAAAAGTAGAAGGAAAAAAAAGAAAATTTTATTTCAAATATCTTTTATCCAAATAATATAAAATTTGGTTTACTAAATAATAAAGGCCATGATATTAGCATCCATACATCTACACAGCATATTTGTAAACATATGAATTATTAACTGAACTTCATGTAGACGAAATGTGGATTTATTGATTTAAAGATTATATCTCATAAACCATTTGTGATGTATATAAATGACACAATTCATTCAAAGGCAAAACTGCCATCTTCATGGTTGCACGACTGAAACCTTATCATTCAACAGTTTCTAATATGCAAATTCAGGATCTTAGGTGCATGTTGGTCAAGGGTGCCACCAGTTATTCACGTACCTAGCGCGATAAGTTTTTAGTTAACCACTTAATTATCGTGTTAGTCAACTAGATAATTTTCGCAAAAATTAAGAGGTTTACTAGAAACTTATCACGTTAGTTAAGTGGATAACTGGTGGCAGAACTATGCCACCATAAATACCTATACCACAGACACAACTCTTTTCTTTCCCTTTTGATAAATCTTATTTTTTTGGTGATTAATATATATATATAGCAATTGTTGTATGGTGTTTAGCCTTTGCTTTCAACAGTTTTTCAGTCATATCATGATGTTGTCTACTTGGGACAGTATTCTAAACATCATTCCATGTACAGACAGAATGTATGATACTCAACCCAGTCACATTATACTGACACTGGGCCAACCAGACCTGGAACTATCCTCTAAATACTAGCGTCTAGTATCATTTTCCATTGTTTTTGGTTTGAGCCAGACAGAAATGGAACCAACAACCTTCCAACTGCAAGACAGATGCTTTACCACTAGACCACTCCTGCCATCAGTTATACTTAGTAAAACAATTTTAATCTACGAGGAGCATCAAAAGTCCCAATCATTACTTACGAGTGTATTACTACCACAGGAGGCCAACACGAATATATTATAGACATTATCATCCATTGTCAGCATTTTTTCTTTGATATTGAATATTAATTTTATTTACTTTTTTATTAAATTTGTATTCATTTCTTTTAAGCTTTACTGGATAATGTAATTTTGTACTTTGTATTTTCTTCATTTTCAGCACGAGTTTGTTTTCATGGACATTAATGTAGGAGAGGAGCCTGCTGGAAGACTGGTGTTTGAGGTTTACAACACATTTATTGCATTGTTATCAGTTATATGTCTTCATAATTAGATGTTTAAAGTAGCCAGTCAAGGGAAGGTGCAAAAGTTGCCCTTTAAGACAGGTTGTTGCTTAATAAAGGTTGATTTGCTCTGAAAGCATAGAAATTGGAAATATAGCAAATGTGACTGCTTAAAACCAGTGGCTGTTCCATAGAGGTTACCTCTTACACAGGTTTGATTGTAAAACATTGTTAGCAATGAACTATTTTGATATAAATAATTACATTTCAGTTTTACAAAACCTGGAGTAATTTTTCATCAAATATTGACATTTATGACTCTAAAATTAAAGAATTCAGTGTCATTATTCTCAGCTTGCCGTCCTTGATTATGATTGCTATATGCGAGACTTAAATGTACTGCAAGTAATCTTTAATAACTTAGTGTTGGCAGTATCCCAGTCCTATGAATATTACAAGAATAATTATGGTATAAGTATTCATCAATTTTTAAATTTTTTCGCCCTTATTTTTTTAAAACAGTATTTCAGTTCTTTAACGACAGCCAGCACATCTAATCATTGTTCCTGTTATCTGATAGATGGTTAACAAGTATCAAACTCACCTAACATCTCTGCATGTCACTGACTACTTTGGAGTACTTCCCCACATATTCACAAGTGGGAGATACATGTCTGTAGAACAAATTTCATGGCCAATCATTGCAGAGACTGTGACTAGGAAGGATTCATCTGACTTTGTCCCACTGGCTAGTACCTTATTTTTTTTTTTTTAAACAAGATATTTCCGCGAAAATTGCTTTACTACATTGCATATATCAGTGGTGGATTTACTCTTTAAAAAATCACCCCTGTATATACCACTGTATATATATACAAAATTATACATTAATTTATGTTTAATCTTTAGCTTTTCACAGATGTTGTTCCAAAGACATGTGAGAACTTCAAAGCATTGATTACTGGAGAGAAGGGTCAGTCACCAACCACAGATTTCAAGCTGCACTATCTTGGATCTCTGTTTCACAGAATTGTACGCAATGGTTGGATACAGGGTGGAGGTATATAGTTCATGATTTTTTTATAAGAAAAAATGTAAGGGATTACATGTATCTTTGTGAGATGACAGATCTATTTATAATAAAGGGATTTCACTTTTTAGTTTTTATTATATATAAAAGCGGTATTGCCATTAGATAAAACTGATTATATATTATTAAAAAGGAACCAGGATGACTCAGACATAAATCAGGACTTCAATAATGCTAGAATGGAAAAAATAATGTTCAAAATAAATTACTATACCATATAATGGAATGGTCCAAATCAAAGAAGATTAAGTTTGTTTTAGAAATTCTGTAATTTAAAGGGACATATTGCAATGTTGGATTAATTTTACTTCTTTTCATATACAAATCAATCTTGTGAGTGGAAAAAATCTTTTAAAATACTAATTGATTTTTCTTTTCTGAAACTCATGGTGTTTTCCCCACAATATTTTTTTTTCTCTTTCTGTCATAGACGTGCAAAATATTACACCTTCATGTACATATGTATGTCCATTTACATATTCAAGTAATATTATTTCATATTTACATATTTAAGCTCTAAAATCATCTGAAAAATTGTTAAGTTAAAAATTTATCAAAATTGCTGTGTATCCCTTTAAGGGAAAGAAGTGTAACATAATATATGTACATATATTCCAACTTCAGTGAATGTTTGAATGGAGATCAAAAGATAGCAAAGAAGATACTGTTGTATGTTCTGTATGCATAGGCGAATCAGATCGGGGTTCATTAACAAAGACATTTGCTTTATAATAATATGCCAACTTTTTAATATATAAATTATGAAATATTTTCTGTTTTATTTCATAACTTGTAGATATTTATCATGGAAGAGGCAATGGTGGAGAATCAATATTTAGCTCCGTTTATGAAGGTATTTAAAAATAAATCATTTAATCAACCTGTTGAAATAGTATTTTTCTATATCTGAGTAAAAAATTATATAAAGATAAATTTGATATTATTATTTATACCATCTGCATTTACAACTGAGAAAAACAAATAAATCATGGGATTCATTTCTGTATCAAGCACCTGTATATACATTTTTAATCAAATTACATGACTGCATTTTTTTTTTTTATCTAAGTGCAAACAGTTATGAGAAACGAAATCATATCTGTTTCATGTACCACTCATTTTCACCAGAGGCAACTCTTTCAAAAGGTCACTGACATCAATTTTGTATAAAAATCCACAATTAATTCTACACCAGATTGAAACTGCAACTTCATTCAGTAAATTAACCTGATTACAAAATAAACTACAACTCACACCTGTAGTTGATAATTTTGATTGGATAAAGATGATTAATTGCACGAGTTTGGAAAATACAAAGAATGAAAAGATACACTCTTCACTTATATAATACATATTTTAATACGATCATTTAATCATTGTAAATGTCTTGCCGAGTCGATAATAAACTTTGAAATTCGAAACTTGAATTATTTTATAGATGAAAACTTTGCTGTACCACATTCAAGGCGTGGGGTGATTGGTATGGCAAACAAAGGCAGACACACAAACGGTTCACAGTTCTACATCACATTACAGCCAACAAAATGGATGGATACAAAATATGTTGCATTTGGGTTAGTATGACACATTTTTGTCCCTCTTTATGTTTTATCTATTGTTAAAAAGTATCTATAGGTTAGAAGTTAGAATTTTCTACCTTCCAACCTGCTTAGATGTTGATCTACTTTCCCAATCCTGGAGCGATTTTTTTGACTGAGGAAGTAGGTCAACATTAACTGATGGTTATGACATTCTATGTAAATTGTAATTTTTTTATTTTTAAAAATTTGAGCAATTTTATTAGCTGAGAAAGTACAACAACATCTCACTACATGTAAAACAGATTATGTAGCCTTCAAACGACATGACACAGTCACCACATCACCACCAACTCCATTAATTAATACCTTCATAATTATAATATTTACACTTTTACTGCAATCAGCCTAAACAAACTATGTAGATTAACAGTTACTGCATTTCTTTTCCAAATGAAAAACATTTGCAGCTGGGTGGGGTTAAAAAGGGCCAGTTTGCATTTCATTGGTTGCACAATTCTGTTTTGCTGGTAAGACGTCACATTGCTGTTAAGTTCACGTGACATTTGCCGTAAGTTACCATACAAATGCGTGCACTTATTCAGTATGTTGACAACGTCGCCAATACATTCATTGGCTCTGCGGTTAATGAGTATAATTTGCTTTTTAAATATCAAAATGACAAAAAATAACGTAATAGTTTTATCTAAAATATTTAGAAAATATAATGTAAATATAAGGATTAAAGGCCTTCAGGCTTCATGAACATTAAACTGGCCTTATATTTTTCATCACATTTATTTATCACTTGTGTTACCGACTCAGAATATTAATTACATATGTAAATAATATGCTTGTGTTGACACTAGCAATAACATTTTAAGATGAAAAAATGCAACATTATGATACAGTCCGTTTTGCTCGTTTTCTAAATGATCTTCTCTTGTTCATTCTATTTTGTTCTATTTCCATGTATTTTTCTATTTTCATATATTTTTCACTTTCAGACAAGTGATTGAAGGGACGGAAACTTTGAAGAAGATGGAAGAACAAGACACAATGAATGAACGTCCAAATAACGAAATAAAAGTTACTGATTGTGGAGTGCTGACATTTGAATTTTGATTTTATACTTACAATTGTGTCCAATAAGAAACAACAAATAAGTATTCTAGACTATCAGACCTGTATGAATATGCATTACCAATGCAGATACATGAAACCTTCATAACTGAGACATAGTTTTCAAAATGAATAAAAGTTAGCATCAAGAGCATAATTTTATGTTGATTAGATTATACCAAGTGTTACAACAGAGGGTTAAAATACCTTATCGAAGTTGAATATGTTTAGCATAATCCCTAATAAAATAGTTTTTTCATCACGTAATATAAGTTATTGTATTGGTTTCCTAGTAAATTTTATATACAATGAAATTGTTTCAAATGTTTAATCCTTGAATGTTGTGCAGTTTTCTTCTTAAAAAGTTGGAGGATATACTATAGATGAAAAAAATCTAAGATCAACATGGTTACTGTTACCAAGGACTTATACAGAGAAGGAAAAGCAACTGATTTAGATGTGATGAGTGCTTGTGTATTCGCACAAAATCTCGATAAATCTTGTTTTCAAATATTTTAACTTCCATTCAGACTCAGAAATACAAATTAAAGTTCTTTCATTGAACAATGAAATTCTCTACAGAACGAGACCATTTCCATCAAATTGTGTTTAAAATTGTTAAGTTCTCTGATTACAAAATTTGTAAACTGCAACTACAAATTCAAGGAAAGTACTTGAAATTTTACTTTAAACTGCAATATTTAAATTCACCATCATTCTGCATGTTTAAAACATTGCTAAACATGTAAGATTACATGCACATTACATTTTATGTAAAAAAAATTGTTGCCTGTGAAATTTGAATTATTAATTTGCCAAATTATTAATTTTTTCGCATACTATTTTATAAACATTTAATAGAGAGATACAGGTTTCCTATCGTTCTATATAAGTCCTTGTTATTACACACAGATACATACACGGTTGTAGAAATATATACTGTTCTTTTTTAACACTAAGATAAATAAAGATATACCAATTTACCTTCCTCATTGTTTTGAATTCATCTACATTCTAAATTAATTATTTAAGAGTAATAATTGGGATTTTTTTTCTAATAATAAAAGTACATTTATTGGAGTGACATATTTTTGAAATGAGATTGTTTAATTTATATTCCATACTAACTCGCTATATACAGGCAAAATGAATTTTAAACGCCTCTAACACCAGTATTGGCAGTAAACTGTTACCAAGAAAGTTTGATCTATATTTTTCATATTTCCAAAATATTGTCCCTTTCAAAAAGTTAACACTTGGGTTAAGCTGTGCATACTTTTTCTAATACTGTGATAAATAAACATTGTTAATTCATGCATATTACTGTATCATTTTACTCTATGTGAATAAATTGTTATATTAAAATATTATGTTTTCAGTCTCAGCTCTTTCAACACCGATGGAAATACATCTATGGACTGTATTTACAGGTTGTTGTTTAGTGTGATGACCAAAACTTTTCTTTGGGATTTTTCTATGCATAAATGACTTGTAAAATTATTCCTTAAATCAGTGGACTTTTATAACACTCCTTTTAATTAGTGCACCTGCATAATAATTTCTTCAATAAGCAGACTTCTATAATACTGCCTTTAATTAGTGGACCTGCATAATAATTTCTTCAGTAAGCAGACATCTATAATACTTCCTTGAATTAGTGAACCTGCATAATAATTTCTTCAATTAGCAGACATCTATAATACTGCCTTTAATTAGTGGACCTGCATAATAATTTCTTCAGTAAGCAGACATCTATAATACTTCCTTGAGTTAGTGAACCTGCATAATAATTTCTTCAATTAGCAGACTTCTATAATACTGCCTTTAATTAGTGGACCTGCATAATAATTTCTTCATTAGCTGACTTCTATAATACTTCCTGTAATTAGTGAACCTGCATAATAATTTCTTCAATTAGTGGACTTCTATAATACTTCCTTTTATTAGTGGACTTGCATAATAAGTTCTTCAATTAGCGGACTTCTATAACACTTCCTTTAAATAGTAGACTTGCATAAAAATTTCTTCAATCAGCAGACTTATATAACACTTTCTTTAATTAGTGGACTTGCATAATAATTTCTTCAATTCGCAGGCTTCTGTAATATTTCCTTTTATTAGTGGACTTACATAATAAGTTCTTCAATTAGTGGACTTCTATAAAACTTCCTTTAATTAGTAGACTTGCATAATAAGTTCTTCTATTAATGGACTTCTATAACACTTCCTTTAATAAATGGACTTGCATAATAATTTCTTCAATCAGTAGACTTCTGTAACACTTCCTTTAATTAGTGAACTTGCATAATAATTTCTCGAATCAGTGGACTTCTTTAGCATTTCCTTTAATTAGTGGACCTGCATAATAATTTCTTCAATCATTTTACTTCTATAACATTTCCTTTAATTAGTGGACCTGTATAATAATTTCTTCAATTGGTGGAATTCTATAACACTTCCTTTAATAAGTGGTCCTGCATGATAACTTCTCCAATCAGTAGACATCTATAACATTTCCTTTAATATGTGGACCTGCATAATAATTTCTTCAATCAATAGACTTCTATAACACTTCCTTTAATTAGTGGACTTGTATGATAACTTCTCCAATCAGTAGACATCTATAACATTTCCTTTAATAAATGAACTTGCATAATAATTTCTCGAATCAGTGGACTTCTATAGCATTTCCTTTAATTAGTGGACCTGCATAATAATTTCTTCAATCATTTCACTTCTATAACACTTCCTTTAATGGGTGGACCTGTATAATAATTTCTTCAGTTGGTGGACTTCTATAACACTTCCTTTAATTAGTGGACTTGTATGATAACTTCTCCAATCAGTAGACTTCTATAACACTTCCTTTAATTAGTGGACCTGCATAATAATTTCTTCAATCAATAGACTTCTATAACACTTCCTTTAATTAGTGGACCTGCATAACAATTTCTCCAGTCAGTGGACTTCTATAACACTTCCTTTAATTAGTGGACTTGCATAATAATTTCTTAAATCAGTGGACTTCTATAACACTTCTATTAATTAGTTGACTTTCATAATAATTTCTTAAATCAGTGGACTTCTATAACACTTCCTATAATAAGTGGACCTGTATAATGATTTCTTCAATCGGTGGACTTTTATA
The DNA here is from genome assembly GCA_029582155.1 of Panopea generosa. Lineage (NCBI taxonomy): Eukaryota > Metazoa > Mollusca > Bivalvia > Adapedonta > Hiatellidae > Panopea > Panopea generosa. The sequence continues at coordinate 26,413,950 of CM055898.1, forward strand.
ACACGTCTATTAATAAGTGGACCTGCATGATAACTTCTCCAATCAGTAGACTTCTATAACACTTCCTTTAATTAGTGGACCTGCATAACAATTTCTTCAATCAATAAACTTCTATAACACTTCCTTTAATTAGTGGACCTGCATAACAATTTCTTCAATCAGTGGACTTCTATAACACTTCCTATATTTAGTGAACTTGCATAATAATTTCAGTCAATAAACATCTATAACACTTCCTATAATTAGTGGACTTGCATTATAATTTCTCCAATCAGTGGGCTTCTATAACACTTCATTTAATTAGTGGACTTGCATAATAATATCTTCAATCAGTGGACTTTTATAACACTTCCTATAATTAGTGGACTTGCATAATAATTTCTCCAGTCAGTAGACTTCCATAACACTTCATTTAATTAGTGGACTTGCATAATAATATCTTCAATCAGTGGACTTTTATAACACTTCCTATAATTAGTGGACTTTCATAATAATTTCTTCAATCAGTGGTCTTCTATAACACTTCCTTTAAATAGTAGACTTGCATAGTAATTTCTTCAATCAGCGGACTTCTATAACACTTCCTTTTATTAGTGGACTTGCATAATAATTTCTTCAATTAGCAGGCTTTTATGATACTTCCTTTAATAAGTGGACCTGCATAATAGTTTCTTCCATTTGTGGACTTCTTTAATACTTCCTTTTATTAGTGGACTTGCATAATAAGTTCTTCAATAAGTGGACTTCTATAACACTTCCTTTAATTAGTAGACTTGCATAATAATTTCTTCTATTAATGATCTTCTATAACACTTCCTTTAATAAGTGGACTTGCATAATTATTTCTCCAATAAGTGAACTTCTATAAAACTTTTGTTAATTAGTGGACCTGCATACTAATTTCTTCAATCAGTGGACTTAACAACACTTTCTTTAATTAACTGGCATGTATAATAATTTCTTTAATCAGTTGACTTCTATAACACTTCCTTTAATTAGTGGACTTGATAATAAAATTTCTGGAATCAGTGGACCTCTACAGCATTTCTTTTAATAAGTGGACCTGTATAATAATTTCTACAATTGGTGGACTTCTATAACACTTCCTTTAATTAGTGGACCTGCATGATAACTTCTCCAATCAGTAGACTTCTATAACACTTCCTTTAATTAGTGGACATGCATAATAATTTGTTCAATCAATTGACTTTTATAACACTTCCTTTAATTAGTGGACCTGCATTGCAATTTCTCCAATCAGTGGACTTCTATACTACTTCCTTTAATTAGTGGACTTGCATAATAATATTTTAAATCAGTGGACTTCTATAACACTTCCTATAATAAGTGGACCTGTATAATGATTTCGTTAATCAGTGGACTTTTATATCGCTTCTTTTAATTAGTGGACCTGCATGATAACTTCTCCAATCAGTAGACTTTTATAACACTTCCTTTAATTAGTGGACCTGCATAATAATTTCTTCAATCAATCAACTTCTATAACACTTCCTTTAATTAGTGGACCTGCATAACAATTTCTCAAATCATTGGACTTCTATAACACTTCCTATAATTAGTGGACTTGCATAATAATTTCAATCAATAAACTTCTATTACACTTCCTGTAATTAGTGGACTGGCATAATAATTTCTCCAATCAGTGGACTTCTATAACACTTCATTTAATAAGTGGACTTGCATAATAATTTCTTCAATCAGTTGACTTCTATAACACTTCCTATAATTAGTGGACTTGCATAAAAATTTCTTCAATCAGTGGACATCTATAACACTTTCTTTAATTAGTGGACCTGCATAATAATTTCTTAAATCAGTGGACTTCTATAAAATTTCCTATAATAAGTGGACCTGTATAGTGATTTCTTCAATCGGTGGACTTCTATAACACTTCCTTTAATTAGTGGACCTGCATGATAACTTCTCCAATCAGTAGACTTCTATGACACTTCCTTTAATTAGTGGACCTGCATAACAATATCTCCAATCAGTGGACTTCTATAACACTTCCTATAATTAGTTGACTTGCATAATACTTTCTTCAATCAACTTCTATAACACTTCCTTCAACTAGTTGACTTGCATAATCATTTCTTCAATCGTTGGACTTCTATAACACTACTTTTAATTAGTGAACTTGCATAATAATTTCTTCAATCAGTGGACATCTATAACACTTCCTTCAACTAGTGGACTTGCATAAAAATTTCTTCAATCGGTGGACTTCTATAACACTTCCTTCAACTAGTGGACCTGCATAATTTCTTCAATCGGTGGACTTCTATAACACTTCCTTTAATTAGTGGACCTGCGTAATAATTTCTTCAATCAGTTGACTTTTATAACACTTCCTTCAACTAGTGGACCTGCATAATCATTTCTTCTATCAGTGGACTTCTATTACACTTCTTTTAATTAGTGGACTTGCATAATTTTTTTCAATCAGTGGACTTCTATAACACTCCCTTTAAATAATGGACTTGCACAATAATTTCATCAATCATTGGATTTTTATAACACTTCCTTTAATCAGTGGACTTGCATAAAAAATTCTTTAATCAGTGGACTTCTATAAAGTAATTCATTTAACACACAGACTTAAATCCATATGGACATATTACTGTAATTCCTTATACATAAGAGCGTATAACCATATGAAAATATTAATTTTCCGAGGCATAGTGCCAACATTCAAAAAAGGAAGAGATGGCACTCTAGTTTCGAAGATATAAGTTTAACATCTTTAAAAATACAAATTGGTTTGGACTTTATTCTATCAAACCAAATAAACTATTTCGAAAATGAAATATATATTTTTATATTAATATAAACTTTTGGTCAAAGATGATTACAAAGGAGTTGTGCCTATTTTAAAAATGTCTACGAATACGTAGATACATTTTTTTTTTCAGAAATGTTGTTGTTTTAAAATCAAACTTGTTTTGTATCTCTTTAACAATCATCTCCATTCACATAAAATATTGACAACAAGACATCGCAATTAAGTGTTAAAGTTTAACCTCATTCACAATAACTTTATAATAATGATGTTTGGAAGGTTAAATAACGTAACATACCTTTTCTTTCGGCTCCTGTCCGCATGTCATGGGACATTGACTTTTTTTTTTTGCAATATATTTTAAAACAACTATATATATATTTTATTTGTCCTGGGTATGAAAACTGTATATGGCAGTTTGAAGGGGTTGTGTCTGAATATAATCCCCATTTGCACTGTCAGTTCGGTCACATGCTAGTCGTATATATAAAAAAGTTGGCTGCTTTTAAAAAGCATCCAATGGTAAGGTCTTATAAAAGAGGTGGTAAGTAGATTTAATGAATGTATATGTTTGAGTTTGTACGAAAAAGGCTTGTTTATTGATGTAAAGATGCAAAACAACATATTTAATTTTAGAAAAATAAAAACAACCGCGCACAGGGTACTAAATACACTGGTGATACCAAATCCCGACCAGGTTCCGGCTGACACGGCCAAATTCTGGATGCAGGAAAAATACAAACGTGGTGTGCTTAATAGTAATTTTGATGTTTAATTATACTTATCTCAAGCATTATTCATTTCAATTTGCATATTTAAAAAAAATGTCTTGAAACTTACCTTATATATTTTCTAACATACTTAATGTTATGTTATTTACTACTGTGATCATATATATAATAAAATACTTTGTGGATATATAATTTAAAAATAAAAAACAATTAAAAAAAATGTGCATGTTCGGAGAAATGTCTGATTCTTGCAACGTGCTGAAACGACGCCACATCGGTAAACTCATCTTGTTTTTCAAGAAAATATATTTCTGTTGTATCAAGTAAAATGAATAACTGTAACTGCTTGATTTTGTTATTATTTCCGTTGTAATGGGTTCAGCATATCATAATAGATTAAATAGGTGGTTATTTGAAAATGATTTTAATAAACTCGGGAGGAATCGTTGTTCAAAAACGGCGATAAATCTTCATAAAAAAAGATCAGTTTCAAGACCTCAATTAAGGCATTTTTATTTTATCTTTCAATATTTTCTTATTGAATATGCAAAGGGCAATGCATAATGATTCCAATTAGTGCATTAAAACGCCACAATCAATTAATACACACACCGCAGTTGCATTTTCCTTGCAGACGTACAGTGGTCGGGTCAGCCGATACATATGGCCGGGTTTTAGTATCAATTGCGGTTTGTTCATTCCCATAATGCACTGTTTTGAAAAGCAGTGGCGACCTCCATGTATCGAATGTCGTGTTTTTAACACGTGATCGTGACGTTTCAATATGGCAGCGCCCTGAGTCAATTTCTTAACTGGCCCTTATATATGGTTCGGTCGCTCATGCGACCTAACCAATAAACGCCATATGTGACTCTACGGTATTTCGCACACCTAAAATTAATTGTGCATTCACCATGACTTCTTCATAACCTGACTTTGTGATAAACCGATAGTCACTACATTAAATTCCATGGATATATTTAAATTTGTAAATTATTTAAAGTGTGTTACTTGTCACCTTTTAAATTTAAGTTTGAATAATACTAATGTTAAAGTCTACATTGGACAATATCGTCTTAAATAAAATTCGTTATCAAAACATGAAGTGAACAACCGTTTGTATCAAAGATACTATTTGAAATAAGAGAACGAGACAATATACGAGAACAAAAACGTAGAACATACAATAAAGCAACATTTAAATATATTTAACGTGGCAGCAAGACGTGGAGTTATTTCGTGAAAAAATTGTGCCATTTTTGAGAAAAGCACCAAAGTTGGCAAGAACACAGAACAAGGTTAACTGATTATTTGTATCCTTTACTGAGTTTGTTTAGTTGCATTCAGTCTGCACATATCTGCACCCGAACTTCCATGTCCCAAATGAGTACTGCTCCACCGAAGTATTGTTTCGTCAATCGTCAATCGATGTTTGTTGCTAAAAAGGGAAGGGAAAATATAGTCGTTCACGCATTTTCGAGTTTTAAATAATATCGGCACCAAGTGCATGGAATTTTTTACCAACGTTTCCATTATGTGCAAATAGTGTATCTCCTGCAACTGCTGACAGCAACTTACTTTGAATAGGTGGAAAGCAAAATTAATGTATAGACAAAGCTAGGTTACTCCAAAGATGTAAAATATCGTTAAAACATGTATATGTATTTTTTTATTTTTTCACATAAGGCTAATTATATTCCAGATTTATTCATTGTTCACAGCTCCCAACGAAAACATTCGTATAATACGAGGGATAATATAAAAAACAACAACAACATAATATGAATTATAACATTTATAAATCAATGCATTAAGTTTTTCCTTGTTTTAAGAGCATTTTCTTTAAACGTTCTCAGAGATATTATTAATAATATTTTTAAGTGGTGATAGTTCAAATAGTAAAGTTATCGGTAATTTATCAAATCATTCTATGATATCATTGAACTCAAATACATAATTAACTTTTTAACACCTTACAGCAAATAATAGCAACCAATATTGAAAAAACAATTATAGGGGGTGATTTCAATACTATTCTCGATATGAATATTAACAAGAAAAACAGGAGACATGACACAAACAAAAAGTAGCTAAAAAATGAATACAATAAAAGATAAATATGAACTGTGTGACATTTGGTGCATTCGACAAAAAAAAACAACAATTCACATGACATTCAAACCACAGGTCTCCTAGTGTCATGACAAAAAGAAACTCATTAGATGATACTACATGTAAATCACCAAAGCTCCAGGCCTTCTCAACTGCTATGTCCAAGCAATGTCCAGACATGAAGATAATTGAAATAATATCTAAAATAGATCAGAAAAGCAGCATTTTCCGATTTCTTTAGTATTCTTGTTTAAAAATCAAAGTCCCTTTATTCGACCCCAATCGACCCCAACCCCTTTATTTGAACAAATTGGAAAGTCCATGCCATAGCGGTCATTCATACCAATTATGAACGAATTTAACTGGACGGTTCTTAAGAAGATTTTTAAATGTAAATTTCCCTATGTTAAACTGACATGTCCCCTGGGCGAGCCATTTTTTGACCTGAGTGTCATGACTTGAGAGTAACTTAGTAGATGATAGTTACTACATGCAAAATATCAAAGCTCCAGGCCTTGCACTTTCGGATAAGAAGATTTTTTAAATTTATTGGGAAAAGTAACAGCCATAAAAACAATTGCTCTGCCAAAAATAGCATACACATTGACTTTACTAGAAAAGCCACGAGATCACACAATAATTGAAATCACTAAACAACTCTTTTCATTCTTATAGAACAATACACCAGACAAAATAGCAAGGCATACAATTAAAAAGACTATAAAGATGGGGGATTAAAAATGATAGTCTTGAATGCATATATATATTCTCAATAAAAGCAAGTTGGATCAAAAGAATTTTAATGAAGAAAATACGAGTATATGGAAAGATAATTCTATAAATGAAATTAACAAATTTCTCGGGAAATTATTAAAACAATCAAACATTACATATAAAGATTTATGCTATAAATTCGATAATATTTTAAAGGGATCTTTTACAATGTTTGGCAAAGGTAAACTTTAAAATCGGAAGTAACAAAAAAACAATATTGTATAGAGACTGACTAGATAAAAGAATAACACACACACACACACACACACACACACACACACACACACTTTTATGATTACAGAAACACGAACTTTTATAATTTTGATGTGATGGAACAACTATAAAACCTAAAGCATTCAGAATTCTTAAAATATCTCTTATTAACTGCTTCAATACCGTACTCATGGAATGAAAACCTTTAACATGAAATATACAACGGCAACGACAAAATATTTTTCATTGATAAACGTTTAAAGGTACTGAAACCAAGTAGTTTTATAAATGAGACGATTGAACATTTAGCTTCATTTTTATGCCATCGAGTGCTAACAGACGATCAGTTAACCTAACCACTGTTTCCTGGAATTAACCAGTACTCGAGCACACCGGATATCCGCAAGTAACTGATAACTTTCCCACTTGAATCAAAGCCAAAGCAAAACACATAACATAAAATGGCATTCAATAACATTTTAGCAAATAGAAATAGCAAAATTAAATCAAGAACATAATCATGTTTAGATCTATTTTTTTACATTGATTAAACAGATCTCTCTCTCTCTCTCTTCTACAATAAACCATATAAATCCTGTTTTAAATGCACAATACTATGTACATGGACAGTTGTTTTAAACCAAACAAACACAGTTATTAGGATGATACATACATTGCCGTATTCAAACATATTTTCTCGTCAAATAGGCAATAATTTATCAATTTATAATAACACTGAATGATTTTATACATAATCACATAAGGGTCAATACTCTGCTAAAATGCAGTCCAGAGTTATGGTTCATATCTCTGTGCATTCCATGGATGACGCCTAACACACGTGTGAAGTTTCATTCATATCCAATGAGGGGTTGCATAGATATTTTACCTGGTGAAATAATTTATCCTAAAAAGCCAACGCCGACACCAACGCCGGGCGTGTTCTATTCTATGAATAATCGAGCTAAAAAGGTAAGACAATATAAAGTAGAATAATGAAATCATGGCATTTAATTAGCCTATGTTTTTTCATCACTCAGGATGAAAACTCAAAAACCTTAAATGAATACTTTACCAAAGTTTTGCATAAATAAATAACCACGTATATATTTTATATTGTGATATAATTATATTTTATTTCAGTTGTGCTGTTTGGTTGGCTGTCTCAATGGTCAAATAGCTCAAATAAGTTTTACAAATAAATATCAAGTTTATATTAACGATACAAAACGTTATCAAATCATCTTTGTCATATAAACAACATGTTTTGAGAAATAATATATTGCTTCAAAAGAATTATATAGTTCAAAAGATTACCGGTAACTTCATAAACATAAATGGCGACACTTTATGAATATAACTCTTGTGATTTTAAACGTCCAATGATAACATTGTAAATGATGCACTTTGCATGGACTACTAACAGAAAGAACAGATACAGTACTGATAATGTTTATTAAGAATTATTTTTGGATCTGGACATTTTATTACCTACTTGATGCAAATATGAAGAAAAAAATTCCAGTACTTATGCAGAACCTTCATTCCGTTTTGAGAGGAACTATATTTTGATTTCGTAAGTTTTAATGATTTGATTATAAATCAAAGGAATTATCTCGCTTCGCTTCATTTGCTTAATTGATACATAATTTTACAAACAATATTTTTACAAGATGCTTTTTTACATTTTGTTGTGTCACTTTTACAAATTTCATTAAGTATATTTTGTATTAAAATATGAAATAACAAACAATAAATCCATTTTTATTAATCTCGACTATAAACTAATAAACTTTTTGAGGTTCCTACGTGGTCATGGTTCCTATGACTGTGGTCATGGTTCCTAAGACCACTTATATCTCATCATTCAGTTTTTAAAGAGTCACTCTCGTCATGAATTGAACATCTAATTATGTTTAATTTTCAAGTTTTCATCTTGAAATAAGTGTGCGTCTTAATATTTTTCAACAATCTGTCAAAACCTTTCCAGGATGGGAGCTTTAAGACATAAAAATCTTCAATGTTCCCTTTATTCTAACTCTGCATATTGGACATTTGCCTAGCCGTGGAGCACGCTGCTCGCAACAGACGAGATGGCCGCAGGGTAAAAAGGTCGTATTCACGGGTCTCTCCATACAAATCTTACAAGTCTGCATCTTAAGGAGCTTCTCATTCTCTTCCTTTAGTGATTCGTTGTCTGAAAGTGAAATCAATTCAACAATTTCAAATGAAAAATACTAGCATATGAAACGTTCCTTCTATTCCACAAATACGCGATAGCCAATCATTTCTGTAACACCGTGTGTGTGTGTGTAGTGGGGTGGACTTCAGGTACAAAATTGCTCTAACATGTCTTTGAACAGTAAAAGGCAACCAGTCGTTTAGTAATGCTTGTATAATTGATTAAAATAACTAAAACTTTAATTGTTGACTAGATGTCAACGTTATCTAAAGAGCATACAACTATTATAGTAGTAGGTGTAAAATAGTGAACTAAACAACACTAGTGTAAGTGATTACATTTTCAAAGATTAACATTTTGAACTTATAAAAATAAGCTTTCCTAGCATTCGATTGCGTTAAAATTTTTAATATATTATTCTGCAATATATGTTAATAAAAAGAACAGTTTAAAACTCATTCTGTAGTAATTTTATTTGATTTGACCTAAATTAGTTATAGATTGATTTGTTGAAATAGGTGGATGTGGTTATTTCACATGCTCAAAGAGCACATTTTCAATACATTAAAATTCCTAATAATAAAAAATATGTTGTTTTTTTTTTTTTATAAAAAAAGCTTATAGTTACTGTTGTAAATATGTATCACAGGAAATTACATTATTAAAAAATTATTAAAAAGGCAAATTATACACAACTATTGTCGATAGTGACCTTTTCAAAGCTTAAACATTCTTTAGTTAGGTGGTGTGTTTGAACTAGTAAAGGTAAGTTTTCCTATCATCATCGTTTGATTGTGGTTAACTTAGTACAAAACCAGCTTAGAAACATTCTATTTTCTCAGGGTTGACCTAAAATAATCATAGATTGATTGGACTATTGTAAATTAGTGTGGAAGAAAAGCATATTACTTCATCATCACATTATCCTCATATATTAATTTGCAATGTTTTCCTCAGAGAGAATTTTTATTGAAAATTCCATGATGCAATGACTGCAGTAAATGCATCTATTTGAAGTATTTCTAATTTGTCGGCTTTTTGTTTCGAAGTTTACATCAAAGACCCAATTCGCTCTTAAATGAAGCATTGTTTTCACTCTGCTTTCAAATATGCATTTATCTGTAAAAAATGTAAATGACACAATCCTCTTTGATTTATGCTGAGTTGACATCTGTGCCACAGAATATGGAGTTGAGTTACAAATCAGGTCACACACTCTTGTCGAGTGCCATTATAATTACACAAATACATTGTTGCTGGATTTACTTGACATATTTTAAGTTAGGGATTTACAACACAAATCTTGTTTTGTTTTTACGCTAGTAAAAAGCATTTTTAAAGCTAGAACTTTGTCCATAGGACATGGATGCCCCTGCATTATGTCAATCTCCTTCGCAGAGTTAGCGTTCTTTACAAGCATTCACCTCTGCAACAGGCTTAAATGTCAGGACTTTTGAGAAACTTAGTAATTACAGTTTATGCAGTTGTAAGCATATTATTAAAACCAGACAACAAAACTAGAAAGAAATCATCACTTTTTTCATTAGAACACAAAGAGGGCATTTTGACGCTCTACTGACTCACGGTGGCCATAGCAAATAGAAATTTCACAATATTAACCCTCTGTGGGAGTCGTCCTAACCCATATGGATAAATACACCCACCACACCCTTACTGAAAAAGTTAATTGCTATGAATAGGAAATATTTTAAATTTCCATACCATTCACTTGTCAAAAATATAGACTCCATACAGGACCCTTATACATCTCAGCCCATTGACTTGCCAAAATTTCAATCCTCGCTCAAGATAGGGATTTGATATGAATAGATATGCTTTTAAATATATTTTTTTGTACACATGATTGCTTAAATGAAATGATTCAGTGTTCCCAATAATATAATATACATTGCTTCTTATTGAAATTCAATTCTTCTTATTGAAGTAAATCTTTTTTGCTATGACTAATAGATGGCTCAGATCTCAAACTTAAAACAAATTCTGCACATATGGATGAAAAAATTAGAATTATCCAATTTCCCATAATATTCCTATGTAAACCTTAAAGTCCCCTTAAAGGGTCCCTATAAATACTAGCGTCTTGATTTGTACAAAATTCAAACCCCTATTCATAGGGATAAATTATTTCAAATATGCACCAATTTGACTGATTTGTTGTTGAGATGAAGATTTTTGAAAATGTTCAATTTTAACAATTTGTGATCCCACCTGGCCCATTTGGACAATCATTCCTTCTTATTGAACAGTCTTAATTGTTACGACTAGAAGATGCTTCAGAACTCAAACTGAATATGAAAAATTACAAATGGATGAAAACTTTCCTTTTCCCATAGTATTCCTATGTAAAACTGAAGAGTTTTTAATATACAAGATATATATAATTATTATATATATTATTTTTCTTAATTGTGTTATAAAAATATTCTGATTTCTGAAACTCAATATTTGGTTACTTTAATGAACTCGTTGGCAAAATGATATTATGCTCTGCAAGAGCCTTGCACGATACATTTGCTTGAACAACACAGACCCTTTAAGAATAACTTAGACTTTAGGTAATTTTGTCGAACACTGAATATTGTCTGACTATGTCCAACTTTACTAATTTCTCCAAGAAAGGTTTACATGTACTAGCCTCAAAGTAACCTACCTCAACCTATCAGATATCTATTTTATACTTATCACTTCTATGTACCCTATAAAGTGTAATGCAAAATGTACTGATCATGGTTGCACCCCCAAAAATGATCATTTTTTCTGTTTACCTTTCCTGTCCACGGCAGCAGAAGCATTTAACCCTCCTACTTGATCCCCCAACTGCACCTTGGGGGCTGACAACAACTGCAGTAATGGTTGCCGCGCTGACACTTGACGTGATGGAGCTGGCACCACTGACAGCCGATGCTGACGTCATTGTGACAGCCGGTGCTGACATCGTTGCAGCTGTTGTAACAGTTCTATCCTGACCTGTTGCAGATGTTGTAGCAGTTCTAGCCCGACTTGTTGCAGCTGTTGTAGCAGTTCTGGCCCGACTTGTTGCAACTGTTGTAGCAGTTCTGGCCTGACTTGTTGCAGCTGTTGTAGCAGTTCTAGCCTTGCTGGCAGCTACTGATCCTGTAGAGGTTGTTACAGACTGGGTTGTTGCAGCAGCTGATAAAGTTTGAGCCCGACTTGACGCAGATGTTGTGGAAGAGGGAGGGCGGCTAGCAGCTGCAGTAGTAAAATCAAAAAAGGTGGTTACGGTGTTATAAACAACAAGAAATGTCACTGTTAAGTGTCACATGCCCCTTCAAATGGTCTGTGAAAAATAAAAATATATGATATAATAAGAAGCGATGTATCCATGAATATCAAGAGTAATGGACTGATGTTTCAGACTAGAAATGCAATTTCAATTATTTTTTTACATTAAAGCATGACCTTGACCTTTGTGTAACCTTGACCTTGACATCTGATGTAATGGTCTGGGTATTTCAACAGTTAAATGCAGGTGAAACATTATCATGACATATTGATCACTTGTGTCAAGCTATTTTAAATCCCTAAATGTAAGTTACAGATCAATTGTTGATCATGCACATATAAATGAGTATAAACTTCTGAAATTAAAAATACTTGCTATTTCATTGTTTTTGTTTTATCTGAACTTATTGGCTTTCAATCTAAACATTTTTCGTATAGTTTTATATTATATACCAGTGCATATGAAAGTTGTAAAGGGATATTTAATTCTTTCAAATTTCAAATCCTTTTTGATTATTTCATGTATATTGTAATGGAACTATTTTATATATTTGGAAGTCTTATCAAATACTGTAGTATTTATCCCAATATGTAAAAAGTAAGATTAACATCAACTGCATCATTATACAATACATTTCAGAATTCCATAATACTCATATTTACAGTTGTGTGTTTACACCAGTTATACTAACATGTAGTTGCTTTTAGGTAGTATTTATCAAGCTTAATTAAGAATTTTCATTGTCCAGTATTAATGAATGACCTTTAAGATTTTTTAACTTTACTTTACCTCCATTCATTTTGTTCTAATGAATTCAAGGTTTCACAGCAAAATAAAACAGCTTGATAAAAAGTTTAATTTCTAAACAACTTTTATGACTATTCAAATTATTATGCGACTCATTAATACAGGAACTGTGTTTTGTAATTCACAATCTGATGTTAAACATGAATAGAATACTAAGAGAAGGGTTCACAGTCATGTGGTCGCAGTTTCACAATTTCTCATCCATTCCATGCACGTCGTTTCTGTATGGCCTGTATAGACTCAATAGGTTGTGAAATGACATGGATACTAAACGTACTGGTATGCACATATTTACCTCAACCTACCCTAAACTTTAAAATTCTGTTTGCTTACAATGAATATCAAAAATTTATGTTTGGTGGCATTTTGTTGTGAACTGGTTCTTTTAACCTTTATCTAGAGGTAGAATGGCCGGCTATTGACAACAATTTGTCTTTAAATAATGAAACGTTTCTACATTAGTTATACCTTATAATTTTGTTTAGATATTGTTGTCGGCTGTAGCATTTTTCAGAAATATTGGATGATATTTGTATAAATGTGATGTTTATTTTAATGAGTGCTAAATCAACTACATATATATATATACATGTATGTAGGTTTTTTGAAATTATATTAAATTAAGAATGTTTAATGAATCTCTGGCTTTTTTGTTTTGTTTCCGTGGTAGGGAATAAGGCACAATTTAATTTTATTTATATGTTAATTTTTCTGAGAAAGTTACTAAGTTACATGCGACAGCAATGGCTCTACCTATCTACCCAGATTTACATCCTGCGGTCTTCCTTGACCAATACAACTGAATATGCCATACGTAGCCTATCATATGTTGAAATAGCATTCAACCCAATTTAGAATTTCACTGAAATCAAGTTTGAAAAATAAAAATAGATTGCGTAAAGTTCAGTTGCACTACACTGGACTATTTTTCAGCAGGTATTTGAGCATCTTTACATGTGGTGTACATCTTGTTTTACGAGTCATTACATTTGATGGTGGAATATTGTTCATCATTTTATAAATAAACACCTTAGTTTACATGTCAAGATACAATTTAAATACCATGTAATATTTGTTGGCTCAAAAAAATTGGGAATGGGAATATTAGAAAATTAATGTAAAAATAATCCGATTTGAAAAGTTTCAATAATATTATCTATTAATTTTTTCTGTAATATTTGAAGTGCTTTTATTTTTATTTTATCTTGATGTGCTCCGACACTTATACATGTAAGTGAACTTGTATGACACTCATTAATTTTGTTAAGTTTATATGTTTGACTGACTGTTTATAAACTTAGCTATCTACATGTGTTTATCATAGTTAAATGCATGACGATTCAATATATAACTGATTTTAAAAAAATTGTGGATCTTACAATATTTCTTCATATTTACTGGTTATTTCCCTCACTATTCACCAGACAGGACGATACCGAAGGGTTTTACTTGAAATCAATGTATATATTTCAACATTAGTTGCATTTTACTGCTACGATTTCCAGCTAAGCTTGTTGTCAAGATGTTGTACAAAAATGTTTGTCAGTCACTTACGAAAGAACTTCCTCTGCAGATACAAAAATTCTGTGTAATGTGTGATGCCATATTACTGTGTGGAAGCAAAATGCTTTTCGTTGTGAATGTTGTGAACCCAACCTGGAGTTACAGTGCTGTTACCAACCCTTGTGTGTTACTAGGGTAAAATATATGGCAGAATCCTCGATTTAACTTGCAGTTTTAAACTTAAGTCAAACATCATTGTTATATCTATCTCAGTTAAATATATTAGATCTTCTCAGTATTACATATAAAAATACACACGAAAAAAATCAATAAATTTGTGCTTGTATTAACATTGCTATCCATGTGATATCTGTAAATTCTACAAATTGTGTATGAAAGTTAATTGCAACATGAGAAATGTTCTTTGCAGGAAATGCTTGATTAAAACAATCTACAGATTACCAACTTGATTTTCACCAATTTTAGAGGAATATGTACACTCAGTACATTTAAAAACGCACCACCTTGGTTTTATCAAATATCTCGAGAACTACTTTAGGAAAAATAACGAATTGTTGCTGATTGTATATATCATCATTTTTCATCATGTATGTCAAATTTCATGGAAAATTAATGCATATGTCTTTATGATAATAGTCACTCAAAGTTTCTCTCTCTGAAATTAAAAATAACACAGTCAATAACGGGTGTGGCCACCTCGAGCAGTAACCAAATTCTGGCATCTACGACGCATTGAAAGAACCTTACGAGCTACAACGTTCTGTGGTATGTTGTCCCATTCCTCCAATAAGACAACACAAAGCTCTGCCACAGTTTCTGGTGGATTCATACGGGCATACACACACTTCTTCAACTCGTCCCAAATGTGTTCGATTGGGGAAATATCGGGAGATGGGGCTGGCCAGTTGAGTACATCGCGTGAACCGCAAATGTACTCGGGGGCTCATCGTAACCGATCTCTTCTGTGGTCTGCAGTGAGATTTGTTGCCTTAAATCGACGTCTGGTCTTCAATCCGGCACTTTGTAGTCATTCCCCGACTGTGTTGGGATGTATTCTGCGCCTAAAAGGAAACGCATCACATGAGAGTAGGATCTAAAACTCATTATTTAATTTTCGATTGACAAGTAATAAAAGGAATTTATATCACATAAATAAGTTTAACACTTACCCATGGGTACCTATGGTTCTTTTGGCAGTATCTGTAGCTGTGAGGAACCGGTTCCGAAGGTGGGATACCCGCAGGTGGACGTCCTGTCTTTGGGTAGTTACATGTGGTCTACCAGGTCTGGGTCGGTCACGAACAACACCAGTCTCTTGGTAGCGTGCCACTAGATGAGATACGGTAAAATGATGACACTCAAGTCGCCTAGCTATCTCTCGTGTCGCAGTTCCAGATACAAACATTCTTATTGCTTGATTTCGGACATCTTGGCCGAGTCTGGGCATGTTGATAAGTGGACATAGTGGAACCTGTTTTTGTTTTTATAGCGTATCATTGTACTAACTTCAGTGTACCATGTACACAAAGTCGAAATATCCTTGTTTTGACAAATCCACGTGTAAAATGTGTTTTCAGGGTTGAGAGCGGAACAGGGGTTACACTTTATTTTATCAGTGCAATATGAATTGCACAATAAAGATAATTGTGTATTAAGCTAAAATACAAAATAGGTTGAAATTTGATTCAAGGAAATTACCTAAAAAAAACGGGTCATTAATGGTGCGTTTTTAAATGTTCTAAGTGTAGCTGGATGATCAAAGGCATGTCTTTGATAATAATGAATCTGTGTTCGTGGACATGGTCCAGCTTGGTCCAAATACTTTGAAAAAGTTTGCCAGTTACTTGTGGAAGGACTGGATGCTATTCATATCTGTGGTCCTGGGTTCAAGTCCAGCTTGGTTCAAATACTTTGTGAGAAAGTTTGCCAGTTACTAGTACTTGTGGAAAGTCTGGATTATACTCAGATCTGTGGTCCTGGGTTCAAGTCTAGTTTGGTCCAAAAACTTTGTGAGAAAGTTTGCCAGTTACAAGTACCTGTGGAAGGACTAGATTCTACTCAGATCTGTGGTCCTGGGTTCAAGTCCAGCTTGGTCCAAATACTTTGCAAGAAACTTTGCCAGTTACTGGTACTTGTGGAAGGACTGGATTCTCAGATTTGTGGTCCAGGGTTCAAGTCCAGCTTGGTCAAAATACTTTGAGAAACTTTGCAAGTTACTAGTACTTGTGGAAAGACTGGATTCTACTCAGATCTGTGGTCCTGGGTTCAAGTCAAGCTTGGTCCAAATACTTTGTGAGAAAGTTTGCCAGTTACTAGTACTTGTGGAAAGTCTGGATTATACTCAGATCTGTGGTCCTGGGTTCAAGTCTAGTTTGGTCCAAAAACTTTGTGAGAAAGTTTGACAGTTACTAGTACTTGTTGGAGGACTGGATTCTAATCAGATATGTGGTCCCGGGTTCAAGTCCAGCTTGGTCCAAATACTTTGTGAAAAAATTTACCAGTTACTTGTGGAAGGACTGGATTCTACACTAATCTGTGGTCTTGGGTTTAAGTCCAGCTTAATCAAAATACTTTATGAAAGAGTTTGCCAGTTACTTGTGGAAGTACTGGATTCTACTCAGATCTGTGGTCCTGGGTTCAAGCCCAGCTTGGTCCAAATACTTTGTGAGAAAGTTTGCTAGTTACTTGTGGAAGGGCTGGATTCTTCTCAGATCTGTGGTACTGGGTTCATATCCAGCTTGGTCCAAACACTTTGTGTGAAAGTTTGCCAGTTACTTGTGGAAGGACTGGATTCTACCCAGATCTTTGGTCCTGGGTTCAAGTAGAGCTCGGTCCAAATACTTTATGAGAAAGTTTGCCAGTTACTTGTGGAAGGACTGGATTTTACCCAGATCTGTGATCCTGGGTTAAAGTATAGCTCGGTCTAAATACTTTGTAAGAAAGTTTGCCAGTTACTTGTGGAAGGATTGGATTCTACTCAGATCTGTGGTTGTGGGTTCAAGTCCAGCTTGGTTAAAATACTTTGTTGGAAAGTTTGCCAGTTACTTGTGGAAGTACTGGATTCTACTCAGATCTGTGGTCCTAGGTTGAAGTCCAACTTGGTCCAAATACTTTGTGAGAAATTTTGCCAGTTACTTGTGGAAGGCTGGATTCTACTTAGATCTGTCATCCTTGGTTCAATTACAGCTTGGTCCAAATGCTTTATGAGTGAGTTTGCCAGTTACTTGTGGAAGGACTGGATTCTACTAAGATCTGTGGTCCTGGGTTCAGTTACAGCTTGGTCCAAATACTTTGTGAGAAAGTAGAAAGTTTGCCAATTACTTGTGGAAGGACTGGATTCTGCTCAGATCTGTGGTCCTGGGTTCAATTACAGCTTTGTCCAAATACTTTGTGAGAAAGTTTGCCAGTTGCTTGTGGATGTATTAGATTTTACTCAGATCTGTGGTCCTGGGTTCTTGTCCAACTTGGTCAAAATACTTTGTGAGAATATTTGCCAGTTACTTGTGGAAGGTCTGGATTCTACTCAGATCTGTGGTCCTGGGTTCTAGTCCAACTTGGTCAAAATACTTTGTGAGAAAGTTTGCCAGTTACTTGTGGAAGGTCTGGATTCCACTCAGATCTGTGGTCCTGGGTTCTAGTCCAACTTGGTCAAAATACTTTGTGAGAAAGTTTGCGAGTTACTAGTGGATGGACTGGATTTTATTCAGATCTGTGGTACTGGGTTCAAGTCCAGCTTGGTCCAAATATTTTTAAGAAACTTTGCCAGTTACTTGTGGAAGGTCTGAATTCTACTCAGATCTGTTGTCCTGGGTTCTAGTCCAACTTGGTCAAATGACTTTGTGAGAAAGTTTGCTATGTACTTGTTGATGGACTGGATTCTACTCAGATCTGTGGTCCTGGGTTCTAGTCCAACTTGGTCAAAATTTTTAGTGAGAAAGTTTGCCAGTTACTTGTGGATGGACTGGATTCTACTCAGATCTGTGGTCCTGGGTTCAATTACAGCTTAGTCCAAATACTTTGTGAGAAAGTTTGCCAGGTACTTGTGGATCGACTGGATAATACTCAGATCTGTGGTCCTGGGTTCTAGTCCAACTTGGTCAAAATACTTTGTGAGAAAGTTTGTCAGTTACTTGTGGATGGATTGGATTATACTCAGATCTGTGGTCCTGGGTTCAATTACAGCTTCGTCGAAATACTTTCTGAAAAAGTTTGCCAATTACTTGTGGATGGACTGGATTCTACTCAGATCTGTGGTCCTGGGTTCTAGTCCAACTTGGTCAAAATACTTTGTGAGAAAGTTTGCCAGTTACTTGTGGATGGACTGGATTCTACTCAGATTTGTGGTCCTGGGTTCAATTACAGCTTAGTCCAAATATTTTGTGAGAAAGTTTGCCAGTCACTTGTGGATGGACTGGATTCTACACAGATTTGTGGTCCTGGGGTTAATTACAGCTTAGTCCAAATACTTTGTGAAAAAGTTTGCCAGTCACTTGTGGGAGGGCTGGATTATACTCAGAATCTTCCAGGTCTTCCTCCTTCCAACAAAACTGACTATCATAAATAAAACCAATATAAATAAAAATTGACCAAAACCTATAGTTTATGTTTGAACAAATAGTCATCTGACACTTGTAAAATTATTTTAACCCATTTATTTTCATTCACACAAAAACAAAAATACAATAATTACTGTAAACACATATTAATACTATAATGATCTAGTTTAGTGTGTAAATACAACTACATATATATCAATTTTTAGGGGTTTTAAGCAATTCTTTGAAAGTCTCTTTGATAAATATATATATATTTATATATGGAGATAATTATTTGTGAATCACCAAGACATATATGTACAGAACAGACTACGGTGAGCAGCCTAACTACAATGTAAACCATAAACACAATATCAAGGCCTCTGCCAAACCAATAAATTTGGTGTCGACCATGACTTATATACTATGGATTTACATGCAACACATTTGGACTGAGTAGACATATTTACATACATGAACTGATAGCTTTATATGAGTAGGATCCAGTTAAGGATTCATGACTACTCACATGCTATATAAAGGACAGATTTATAAGCCCGTTGGATCATAGCGATACAGTGAATTCATATACAATGTAAATATATGGAGATAAATATCTTGTTATTCACAAATAATTATCTCCATATATATATCATAGATTGTGAAAGAGCATCTGAAATGATCCCCAAAAATCTGAAATTCCGTTGTTGTGGATTTAATTATCTCCCATTATATATAAAAACAGTAGAGAACTAAAACCATTTTATAATTATATTGGAAAACACTGCTAAATTCTACGTGGTTAATATGTAGAAATCAAATATTTTTTAAATCCTGATGTGAAATAGCATCTGAACTCTCCGATAACTCTCCGTTGTATTCATTTATCCTACTGCGTGTAGTGTTTCCAAGTGCACTCAGAAGGTCCGAGTGTAATCATGTCTTTTTCTCATATTTACTAGAGTATTCATTATTTAAAACCCAATTTTCGATCACAGTTCATCTTTGCACCATCCACATTTCATTTGCTGTCTTGGATTGCTTTGAATGCACCTCGTTTGCGCATACTTGTTTTTGTTTTTTTAAGGGTTTGAGCATGAAAACAGAAGTTATCTAATATGTTGATTAGAGTTGAACATTTTTTGATTTTAAGTTGTGGAGTATACTGTTCCTCCTACATGACGTGCACATCCCAGTGGTTAGGAGGAGATAAAAAATCACTATCATTCTTATGTTGTATTTTGCACATACTTTTCTTAACTTGTCAATTCCAGCAATAAAGTTTTTTTAATTACCTACTTGCATTTTTCTTTTTAATAACATTCAGTTTTAAAGTCAATCTACTCGTGATTTAAAGATCTAATTTATAATGTTTGCAAGGTGTTCAACTTTTAAATTCAAAATAAACGTGTGAACAGTATGCATGGCGGTGCAAAATACAGCATGAAGAACACAAATTTATATAGATGACCCAAACAGTTCTTGAAGAAAACTAATCAATACAAACTTGTTTACTGTAAGCAATTAAAATAAGTAAGAGAATTACTTCTATTAATAAAATTTTAACAGACAAATCACTCAAAGTAAACACACTTATATGTCTAGTTTTCTTCAAGATTCTGCCTAACCTTTCCAGGATGGGAGCTTTAAGACATAAAAGTCTTCAATGTTCCCATTAATTTAACTCTACATATTGGACATTTAACTAGCCGAGGAGCACACTGTTCGCAACAGACGAGATGGCCACAAGGTAAAAAGGTCGTATTGATGGGTCTCTCCATACAAATCTTACAAGTCTGCATCTCACGGAGCTTCTCATTCTCTTCTTTTAGTGATTGGGTGTCTGAAAGTAAAATCATTTCAACAATTTCAAATTAGCAATACCAGCATATGAAATGTTCCTTCAACTCCATAAATTAATTTCTTGCATACCGGATAAGAATATCTCTTTCTACCAGGGTTATTTCCATCTCACCCTAGGACTGGTTTAAAATTCATGCATGCTATGATGTTGGAATCATCTATAACATGACGTTTAAAATATATGACGTAAATTATATATTAAGTTGAGGTTTTAAAAGCGATCATGGTAAAATATAATGATGGCTTAAAGCCTCTTAAACTTCTGAAATGCACACACTTTTTGATAATGACAAAAATGATCGTAATTAAATGTGTTTATAGTATTGCTAAAACCATTCCTGTAGACCCCTTAGTGACTGTTTTTGAAAAAGTGAGAAAATAAATAACTTCGATCGAAATGTGTATTTCTTAGATGTGTGGACCAAACTTTTAACTTTGTTTACATTTTTGTAATTCCGAAATGACTCAGTTGCTTTCCGACTGTACCTCTGCCAGTGTTCGGAAGTAAACAAATGAATACTGCAGAGGTAGTGTGCGGATTAGGACCGTTAGATACGGGGTTCATTAACAAGATTAGAAACGTTATAGCTTCACTAATATTATGGATCGTTAATTTGATTTTCTTTTTTTTTTTAAATATATTGATGTCTGCAATAAAACTTATCGAACATAGTATGCATTATATTATTTATACACACTAAAAAACAATGAGTACGGAATACTAGTTTGGTCTAGTTACTCTTGCTCAGGATCCTCCCTTGCATATATGCATGATTCTATCGCACACGCTATTAAGTCACAAATCACTTTATCGCAGGCAATATTGAGAGGCTACTGAGGGTGGTTTGTTTAGAACAGTTATTAAAAAAATAATTTTATTTTTAATTTAATATGAACTATTCGTCGCTTACATGCAATAAATTAGCTCGTGGGTTCCAGTTCATTAATACACTGAGGGGAATAAAGGGGATGCTCTTAAAATCTATCTAACCACAATGTGATTTAATTTTTAACCGCATCCCCTACAGTTCCCCATACAATGTTTCGCTCTGAAAAGAATTGATCATATATTACCGACCGACGCATTTCCGATCAAACCTCGTAACTCCCCGTTTTCTGCTGAAGGTGTTTATCGGAAAGAGACGAACATTAATTTGTAAACAAAACCTATTCTTAATTGTGAACTAATAATGTGCTTTATATTTATTTGTTTTGTTTGCAAAGTCTTCAGTGATCAAATAAACATGTATTCTTTCATCTAGAAGAGCAAAACATTTAAATTAAAACTAAAAACGACCATTTCGGAAGTTTAATGAGCCTTTAAATTAAATAACTTTTATGCAATATTTTTGGTATGCAAGAAAAAGAATCATTCATGACTTTTTTGGTTCGGATAGAATAATTCCTTCCCTTGGTCTTCGACTAGACCAGCTTATACAAAAGGCAACCAGTCATTTAATATTGCTAATTAATTAGCTACACTATGAAATAATACATGACTGTTTCTTTATATCTTTATTAACATATTTTGCATAAATGATTAAAATACCTAAAATTTTATTTCTTAACTAGATGTCCCATGCCATCTAAAGAGCATAATACTGTATATCAGTCTTCACAACAATGTTGGTAGAAATCATATAATATTATCATCAGATGTCCTGAGATAATTTTTATTGAAAATGACCATGATGCAACAATTGCAGTAAATCCATCTACATGTGTTTAAAGTTATATATTTTGCTGGCTTTTTGTTTTTTAGTTTACATCAAAGACCCAATGTGCTCTTATGTGAAGCATTGTTTTCACTCTGCTTTAAAATATGCAATCATTTATCAGTAAAAAATGAAACTGACACAATCCTCTTTGATTTATGCTGGGTTGACCTCTGTGTCACAGAATATTGAGTTACAAATCAGGTCACACATTCATGTCGAGTGCCGTTATAATTACACAAATACAATGTTGCTGGATTTACTTCACATATTTCAAGTTAGGTGTTTACAACAACAATCTTATTTTGTTTTTGTTTTTCCGTAAATAAAAAGCATTTTTAAAACTACAACAATCTCCTTCGCAGAGGCATCGTTCGTTACACTCACAGGCTAAATGTCTTTTGAGAAACATTTTTTTTCAGACTCTTTGACTTTGATAATATATTTTTTATTTTTTTCAAATTTATTTTGAATTACGACAAAACCAGCCCAGAAATGGACTTACAAGTAGGTCCTCCATCATCAATAACAGTTATCCCTCTTAAAATATAATGACGTCATCCGGAAATCTAGTAACTGTAGTTCACAAAATCTTGATTATATTTAGAATGGATGGGATATTGAAAATAATAGAAAATATCTTTTTCTTCTTTAAATTAATTCACTACTGAATTAATTTAATGTTCACCATACTATAGCATACATATTCATCAATTAGTATTATCGCGGACTAAAATGCATCGACAAGTCATCTTTATTAAACCACGAAATAATGCACAATCAATTACTACTGATTTATATGGTGTATCCCGCACACCATCACTGCTATTTATCCCTTATTTAATAAAATGACGCATTTGATTAGAGTATTTAAAAAAAAAAGAAGTAATATATACACACGTTTCATCTTTTGATATATTTGAGGCACGGACCTTAAATATCTAAAAGTAAAATGACAGAATGGAGCATACCAAGATCACTAGGTGTTTTATCAGCTGTAAGGATGAAATAAATTTTTTTTAAATTTTTTTTCAAAGATTTTACTATTTGATTATGAGGATGGCTATACAGGAAACATGTAAGGAAACAAAATCCTTATATTGGATTCTGGATAATTTTTGGCGTTTCTTCTTTCATGAAATAGAAAAAACATGAACCACAATTACCATGCAGAAGTCATACAATAGACTTTATTTTTATACCCTCTTTGTACATTTGTAGCGCTCATCCAATATGTCAGGATGACATTTCCATTCCTAATCTAGAATCCTTAATATACAAATTATATATTATTATAGATATACATGTACATGTATTATTTTTCTGAATTGTGTTATAAAAATATTCTGATATTCAAACTCATTAATTGTTAAATTTATTGAACTCGTTGACAAAAATGATATTATGCTCTGCAAGAGCCTTGCATGATACTTTTTTGTCAACTCGTTTAATAAATTCAATATTAAATGATATATATGCTTGAACAATACAGATCCTTCAAGAATTACTGGGACTTCAGCTAATATTGTCTGACTTTGTCTGATTCTGCTTATATCTTCCATGGAAGATTTACATTTACTAACCTCAAAGTAACCTACATAATCCTGTCAGATATCTATTTTATATTTATCATTTCTATGTACCCAATAAAGTGGGGAATCACTTTCAGTGACAGCTTAAGTATTGTACTGTAAAAATTATTGATCCCAACATTTAAAACAATTCTGTTTGTACTAAGATTTACCTTTCTTGTCCACGGCAGCAGAAGCACTAACTCCACTATTTGAACCCCCCTCTGCACCTTGGAGGCTGCCAGCAACTGCAGTAAGAAGTGCCAAGAATGTTTTATATGCCAGTTTCTTCAATTTTAGTGGTCTTTTGCACACATTTCTTGCAAAAATGGTAAAACATTTACAGGCAAGTTTTACAAAGATAAAGTACATAAATCTGTCAATAGAATCTATCAAGTAAAGGTTTGGAAGGTTAAACACCCCCCCTCCCCTTATTCCCCTGACTTAAGCCCCTGTGACTTTTTCCTATTTTCTTAATCTTAAAATCTTAAATATCCGAAGACCAATGACAGAATAATATATTGTATGCCCCTCGTATACAGGTCATCAGGAAGAACCATTATGGGACATTGATTAAAATAAGCTGATCTACATGTAGGTCATCTGAAACAATTGACCTGATGCAAGAACGACTATCGTCCCACCCACTGGCCATATCGCGTCCCACCCACTGGCCATATCGCGTTGTTTCTCCAAGTACATAAATATGAAACTATAAATAAGTATAAAACAAATGGATAAAAAAATGGAAACTTTTCATTTTCCTATAGTATGTGTATATAAAGCTCAAATTTTCCTTACAATGCCACTATATACCCTAGCCCCTGGACTCACTTCAAACCCCATAAGCAATTATCATATCAATTATGGACATAGTTGACTGTCTGGCTGTTGAAACAAGAGGTTGCGACAAACGTGGTCATATCCCCTGCCAAACACTTGACCTCTAGTTATGAACTTGACCTTTGACGAACAGAACCAAGTCATTCGCATGACACATTGTCTTGTCCTAGTAAAAGTTATTTAAAATTCCAATCACAACTAAAAAAGATAAGGTCAGGATAGCAGCGAACAGACAAACGGAGCTGTGACATTGACCTTTGACGAACAGAACCAAGTCAGTCACATGACACATTGTCTTGTCCTAGTGAACATTTGTGCCAAGTTATTTAAAAAATGCAATCACAACTAAAGAAGATATGGTGCTAACAGCAGGGGATGCACGCACGGATGGAGGACACACGCAGCCAATTTCTATATCCTCCGCTCCGCTCTACGAGCCGTAGTGGGGGATTATAATGCACTTATATAAAGTAGGCCCCACCCCCAGGGACATGAAATTCATAATTTTTATGAAGGATCAATAAATGTAAATAATCATGCTCACTAATTGTTTCTGAGTGCTTCTTATCATTAGAAAATTTTCAAAATTGACTTCAACTATTCTTGTCAAGCCCCTTAGTCCTCATGGGTATGAGGACCATGAAAATTACACGTTAACCGTCATGTCAGTAACAAGAAATCACACCAAAAGTCTATTCAGTCATAAAAAATAACGTTTTTTGTCAGTGACTCTTTTATACATTTAATAAAGTAGGCACCACCACAATGGAATTAATAATTTTGATAAAGGACCCATAGTCAAGCTCACAATTTGCTACTGAGTGCTTCATTTGATAAGAAGAAGATTTTTAAAGTTTAACTTGAATTTGACTCTTTTGGTACTGCCTCTAAGACCTCATGAGGATGGCGACCACGAAATTCACATCCTTATTAACTGTCATGTAACCAATAACAAATCACACCAAAATACATTCACATAAGTCAATTCAGATATAAGAAATAACGTTTCTTGTCATTTTCTCTTATAAAGATTTAACAAAGTAAGCCCCACCCCGATGGCCAAACTACGGGGCATAAAATACACAAACAACACATTTGCATCAATATTCACGCACACAATTTGTCCTTCCTATAATAAGAAGAAAAACTGTTAAAATTTACCTTTATTTTTTCCTCAGACCCACATTGAGACCAAGGGACATTCAATTCACATTTTTTTATAAAGGATCCATATGCATAGGCCCCACTCTTAGAGCTAAACTGTGAGACCAAGGGACATGCACTTCACAATTTTCACAAATGACCTATATACGTCCATTATCATGCTGACCATTTGTTTAACAGTGCTTCCTATAGTAAGAAGATTTTCAAATTTTTCCTTGAATATGAATGTTTTGCCCCACACCCCAAAGGCCCCAGGGGAGGGACCCTTGCAATTAATAATTTTGATTCACTCTTAGATACAAAAGCTGCATACACCATTTCATTACGGTTTTTTAGAAGAATTCGAAAACTTCAATTGTTTACGGACGGACGACGCGAAGAACGACGGAAGACGATAGACAAAAGGCGATTGCAAAAGGTCCTTGAGACAAAGTCTAAGGTGACCTAATATATATATATATATATATATATAGCTAACAAGACTTCGTTTCACAAAGTAACTTACAATGAATATCATTGTTAGTAAATTTGATGATGTCTGCATAGTATGTTGAAAATTTGATCGATGTTTAAAGTGATTGCATTACCAAATAATTATTGCATATCTAAAAAAAATTAACAGTTTAAACTTAATGCTACTCTTATTAGTGTTACCTTCTCTATTCTCTTCTTGACGCTTCCACCGTCTTAATCGCTCTTTCAACTGCAAAATATTTAGAATTCACAATTTTAAAAAACTAAGACATGGAGACCAAGTCGAGATCGAACCAACAACCACAGCTGTGAAGTGAATACTCTTGAGATTCACTCTTAGACAACTGGGCCATGGAGACCAGGTTTGAGCTCAACTGGGTCTCTGTGATATAGTCGTCTAAAATTGTGTCTCAAGATCACTGACCTCACAATTCTAGTTATGAGTTCGATCTCAACTTGTTCCCGTGACCTATTTATCTTAAAGCTGTAAAGTCAGTGACTTTGAGACATAATCTTAGATAAATAGGTCATAGGGACCAAACTGAGTTAAAACCCACCACAGTTATGAAGTCAATGATCTTGAGAAACAATTTTCGATTAACAGGTCATGGGGACAAAGTTGAGATTGACTCATAACTAGTCAAGTAGGTCATGGGCACAAAGTTGAGCTCGAATCCACAACCACAGCTGTGAAGTCAATGATCTTGAGACACAATTTTAGATAATAGGTCCTAGGCACTGAGTTGAGTTCGAACCCACAGCCACAGCTGTGAAGTCAATGATCTTGAGACATTATCGTAGACAACTAGGTCATGGGACCAAGTTGAACTCAAACTCCAAAACAACATCTATGAAGTCAATGATCTTGAGACACAGTCATACCCAACCAGGCCACGGTGACGAAATTGATCTCAATGCAACAACCACAGCTGTGAAGTTTAAAATCTCGAGACACAATCTAAGATAACTAGGTCAACGGGACCAACTTGAGCCCAAACCCACAACCACAGCTGTAGAGTCAGTGATCGTAAGACACAATCTTATACAAGTGGGCCATGGGGGCCAAGTTGAGCTCAAGCCCACAACCAAAGCTGTAATGCCAATGATCTGAAAAAACAATCTTAGACAACTAGGTCATTGGGATGAAGTTGAGCTCGAACCGACAACTCAGCTGTGAAGTCAATGATCTTGAGACACAATCTTAAACAACTAGGTCATTTAGACGAAGTTGACCTCAACTTGACAACCACAGCTGTGAAGTCAATGATCTGGAGACACAATCTTAGACAACTAGGTCATGGAGACCAGTTTTAGCTCGAATCCACAACCTAGCCTATGAAGTCAATGATCTTGAGACACATTCTTAGACAACTAGGTCACGTGGACCAAGTTGAGCTCGAACCCACAACCTCAGCTATGAAATCAATGATCTTGATCTTGTGACACAATCTAAGATAACTAGGTCACGTGGACCAAATCAAGTTCGAACCCACAATCACAGCTGTGAGCTTAATGATCTTGTGACACAATCTAAGATAACTAGGTCATTGGGAAGAAGTTTAGCTCAAAGCTGAAACAACAAATGTGAAGTCAATAATCTGGAGACAAAATCTTAAGCCACTAGGTCATTGGGACCAAGTTGAGCTTGAACCTTCAACCACAGCTGTAAAGTCAATATCCTGAGACACAACCTTAGATTACTAGGTCACGGGGACCAGGTTGAGCTCGAACCCACTGTCAGAATATGAGATTAGTCAATACTGGTTGAAATGTATAACTGTAAACTAGACATATATAGGACTAGGTTTATTCAAGTATGAGATATTGTACAAGTATGTTCAATTGCTGTTGTACTTCATACGTGTGAAGATGTATTCAAGACACAGACAACATGGTTAGTTCAAAGTTTAAAGAGGCTAACAGACGATCAGTTATAATCTAACCACTGTTTCCTGAGATCCTGGAAGGTTAACCAGTACTCGAGAACACACTTCAAGTAACACATCTGTGCAAGTAACTGATAAATTTCCATCATGAGTGAGAGATGAATGATAATGAGACACAAACATCATTAAGAGAACTATTTGTAGCTGTACTTACATGTCGCTGTTCTCTTCTCACGACAGCCCGAACATAGCCGCCACCTCTCAGTCTTTTTACAAACTCACACTCGGGGTAACATCGTGTGTGTTCAAAGACTGGATCATCACCTGAAGGAAGGAAAAACATAGGTTAAATGTATGCAACAGCACTGCAACTTCTGTATTATGATGTTATTAGTTCCCACTTAACTTTATGCTATGGAGTGGTGCAAAATTCAGAGGAAAGTGCCCATTTCCTGTTACATTTTTGCAGATACTTCCTTTATAGACAAACGCCATCTTTGTGTTGAGGCGAACAACAGTTGTATAAAGTAACCATGCAAAAATGCAACGGCATTTTGTGCTCAGTTGAGACAATTAAGGTGTGGAATGGTACAATTTACAAACAAACAATGTTGCACTTTTTGCAAATAATACTTTTTTCATGCCCACTTGATCTGATTTTAATAAAATCATGTGAGTTCGCCAATGTGTAGATAATCCTCCCATAATCTTCCAATAGAAAGCACAAGATACGAAACTATTCAAAGTAAAGAAAGGAAATGTCAATTTTGTAACATCAGTTTTATTGTTTGCTCCTTTTATAAAGAACTATGACAAAGGCATTTAAAACATTAATGTTGCCAATGGTCAAGTTTAAAAAAATTTGATATGCTAATAATGACACTGATGGAAAAATGTACTGTCCTTAATTTAGCCAAATTTATTTATTTTGCTCTCAGATTAAGAAACTTTTTATAAATAAAACAGTAAATAAAAACCATGAATAAAATAAAAATGAAATCCATCACTATTGGTAAATCGAAATAAGGTTGATTTGATAGATTTAACTTATCTATTCACCCTATTATTGATTAGAGTACATGTCATGTCATTTTTGGCCAAGATCATATCAGAGACATATAAACAATGATAAGTGACTGCAGGTTCTTGTCAAAATTTTAGGTGTCACATTTGGTGTTTTTCAAATCTTAGAAACTCCTCCTTAGCCAACCAATATATAGTTGCTATTTTGGTATTGAAAGAAAGGGATGGACTGTAATTTTGGGTGGTAACTTTTCTTTATTGAAAATTAAAGAAATAAAGTGTTTTATGCTTTTTGTTAAAAAAAACAACAATATTTCATAAAAATGCCAACATTTTTCGTTTTAACCCGTTATAATTTAAACTCAGAAGAAAAATATTAACACATTGATAATTGAAATCAGTCAACATTTTATCAGCTTTACATTGGTACCGAAGTTATTAAATTCAGACAAAAGTTCAAAGAAATACTAAATGTGTCACTAGAAAGTTCAAACGTGTATGTGGAATTGAGATTAGCCTGCCAGTCTCTGTAATTTAGTAGGCTGGTTAAATTTAATTGATAAAATATCACCTCTTGGGTTTGTTACGACACATTGTCTAACTCTGACGAGTATATTGTGTATAGTTTCATGAACTTAAAGTCCAAAGTTCTAAAATTCCCACACTCTACAATTAAAAATGAAAGACTGCTTGGCAGCTTGCCACCGATAGACCAAACACTATTATGTTATCAAATCCTTCAGGACAACATAAATATCAGTAAAGGATGTTAAATATAATTTTGTTAGATCACTATTTGGACTTCCCCGACTTACAGTCAAGTCCTAAATATTTGTAACAAACTCATTAATTCGTACACTGTACATTTGCACAAAGGTCAACTTTTACAGTACTTTACATGGCATGCTCACGTGTACTCTAGTGGACAACTGTACTTTGTAAAATTGTGATTCGAAAAATTCCATGTAATGACCTTTTAAAAACTTGGTGACAGTTTAATTGTAAATCTGTCAGCACCACTGATCAAACAGTACAAGGCAGTGCCGGGAATTCCATGTTACATGCTGGATAAGGATAAACTATTGTGAATTTATAGGTACAATTGGGTCAGATACAAAGATTTGTAATCACTTGAAACATACACATTTACATGGTAACAATATGTACCTGAAAATGAACAAAAACAAGAGGCCCAAGAGGGCCTGAGGACGCTCTACTTACTCAGAGTGGCCATAGCACTTCTACTATGTAGTAGAAACATCGGGCGGGGTCATTTTTAACTCTAGGGACACCATTTGAACAAATCTATAGTTGGTCATCATTACTACATAAACATTTTGAAAATCTGTTGGACCGTTCATGAGAAGATATTGTAAGTTTTGAAATATTTTTAGTAACGGTGTCTATCTTGAATTTTCGATAGAAAAAATAAATCTTTTGTATAGTCTCCTATGCAATAGAAACATCCATGTGAAGTTTCAGTTTAATTGGCGTAGTGGTTTCAGAATAAATGAAAAAAAAAGAGAATTTTCTGTTTTCCTACAGTATAACTATGTAAAATTCTAAGTCCCCTTACAGGGCCCCTATAAATTTTAGCCCTTAAATTCTTATCTGCGATCAAACCCCTACACTTAGGGATAATTTATATCAAATATGTACAAATCTGACATACCTGTTCTTAAGAAAACAATTTTACTAATTCCCAATTTGTACCCTTTTGGGGCCCCTCCTGACCCCTTTGGCCAGTAGAGCTAAAAACAACACATGTATATCAATCAGTAAAAAGTACATTGGCAAACTTGGCCACAATATTATTTCTGTTCTAGAGAGGTATCAGCCAGCTGTAGGCTAGCTTTAACATGTTATTAATAAATTCCTGCAGGGAAGAGTGTGCTTAATTTTTCTGGCATTTTTTAGTGACAGAAAATCAGAACTTGCTGTTAAGGATTTCTGTAGTATTCATATTGAAATTTATAGAAAAAAAAACAAACTTACACAATAACAATAGTAATCAACACTTTGTTGAATTAATGTTTTGATGTGATTAAAAATATGTGAAAATGAGCATTATGGTAGTGCCTAGGAACAATGTCAACTCTGCACTTCAAAAACAAAAAAGAAGAAAAAAGGTCACTCAAAATTGATTAACACCATTACAGCGTATTACTTAAACCAGGACAACATCCAAAGTGTGTTGTTGTTTTGGTTGTGATCACTTTCAAAAGTTTTCATTTTTCAAAAAAAAACATAATACTTTTTATACACATGACATGACTGTGCTGTGATGAAATATCAATATTATTTATGCAACATCATAAATATTAATTTAGGAAATGTCATAAATAGGACAATTTTTTTATAAAAAAATGACAAATTATAATACTCAATTGAATATGGTGATATTCACTGTACCAGTACATTTTGTTGATGCTTAAAAATGGATAATACAAGAAGTTATGTAAAAATTTGGTGAGTTTGCATGATTTTTAGTTTGCTTCTAATTCTATAGTCATGTGAGATATAGCGTACTAGTTTGTTTACAGACAGTGGACACAGGGTTGAATTGGGACAAAGTATTTATTCAATATATAAACAATAATTCAAAAAGGGTGTTATGGAGATGTGGTTGAGGAAGAGAAATTGAGAGGGAGGTTCTGTGTCGGTAAAAATTGTTGAAATGGAGCGGGTATTGAATTTAATACTAGTTGAATATTGGTATGAAATAAATAGCTCCACCAATTGCAGCAATATAGCCTTGGCACTCAGTGTTATTTTCTGGATTATGGGGTAAAAGCGCATGCTCCTGATCTATTCAATCTAAGTGTAACCTTTAAAATTATCTAAAGTATAAACGAATTTGTCGTCTGGTAGTGCACATTATATATTACCTGGACACACAACATTTGCATTAAGCTGAAGTATGTATGGTTGCAAAAATATTTAGCCAGGACAAGAATGGAATATATTGACTGGAGAACAAAGTTTTGTGAAGTGACCTTGAAATGATTTGGAGTTGTGTTTCTGAAAAAGCCAATTTTGTAATTTTGGATATTTGTTACCATGGTAACAGAAAAGTATTAGAAATGGAAACTCCACAATAGCAAAAGGCACTATTAGACCACTAAGGTTGACATGTATATAAAGTTTTGTGAAGTTACCTCAAACATTTTTTTGATCTGTGACGCACATATTGTGCCCCCCTCCCCCATGATTGAGTTGTGATATTTATTAGTAAAAGACGATTCACAATTAAGCCCTCCCCTAATTACAATATTGACAGTATAAGCAAACTATACATGTACCAGAGTGTATTTCACGAACATATTCTGAATATATCAATTAACATATTTGCATTCTTATTGTCTTATATGTATTAAATATTTATTTGTCAACTGTCTTTTCTTGAAGTAATCTGCAGTGACTACTTCCAAATACTACAGTGCAGAATGATCAACTCCTACTTATATATCTACATGTACTGGGAATAATAATATACTTTAAAAGTAATACTTTATAGTGAATAAAAGCTCTACCTCTATATTAATAACCAGCCAAGTTAGAATTCTAAAATTGGATAGACACCCCTAAAATTAACCAAATTCAGTGCCGAAAATGTGTACAGTTTATTAGCTAAAGAAAGGAGAGGGAAAAACCTATCTATACATGTATAACCATGGTTTACACGTAAAGTGTATGTGGCCCTCATTTCTTGACTGGCCTTATTTAGTTGATTCAACTCACAGTGGTATATCTAGTCAATAGTTGAACAACTCTATAAAAAATCATGGAACAAAGAAAAGCAATGTTATTGTTTAGATTGATTTTACATTTCAGGGATCCCTGGGTGATGTCCTAACTTGACCTCATGCCCAGGTTAGATTAAAATAATTTTCCTGCTCAAAATTACAACAGTTTTTATGATTTATCAAATGAATCAGTAACTTCAATTTTATTCAGATCAGATCTGTCATATCATTTACTTATTATTAATTTGGTCCATCTGAAAAAGATTCAGAATGACGAGGTCGTCAAGAAGGTGGTGCGCGATACTTATTTTTAGATTCAGAATTAGGTTGCAATTTTAACATTTTGCTTAGAATATAAAATTGGTCATGTTTTGGTGTACATTTTATTTAAAATCCAAAATCATTCATATATCAGTTATAAATGATAATTAGATGCTACATATTATTGTTCAGACATTTGCTGTATTTTTTCCTTATAACCTACCACAGTGGTGGTCTAGGGGTAGAGCATCTGCCTTGCATGCAGAAAGGTTGTGTTCAATCCTCGGTCAGGTCATACCAAAGACTTAAAATGGTACTAGAAGCTTCCTTGCTTAGCGCTAAGCATTAAGAGGATAGGTCTAGGTCTGGTCAGCCTAGTGTCAGTATAATGTGACTTCGTGGGGTAGCATACCATGTGTCTGCGGCATGATACTCGAGCATGGCAGCACTCAGAATATTGTCTCAAGCAGACAATTCACAACATATATGAAAAATTGTTAAAAAAACACTGTACAGCTGCAACTTCGTGTGTATTGCCTTGAATTGTATTTTGAAATTTAAATAATGACCATGAGTTTATTATCTCAGAGCTTAAGTTGAAAAAAAAAATAGGAATTGAATCTACTGGTATACAAAGGATAGGATATGGTTCCCAGATTCCCATGTAACTTTATCCTCTCTCTGGTGTGACTATAGATATATGTCCTATTCCATATGTTAATAAGACGTAAAGCAACAGTGCAATTTAAAATTATGCATTTTGTTAATGTGCTATCAACAGCTTGTACTACTGAGATGACATATTTCTATATGATAAAGAGGTTATACCCATGAGACTTGCACTGAATGGACCTCAGTATAATAACAGATATATCAGTGCACTGTATAACACAAAACTAATTAAAACCTGTATGCTCTATTTAGAAAAAAAAATGTAATTGTTAGATTCCATGTACATGTACACATCTTATCAAATGGATAATCAGCTAGTAAAGAGAAATTTTCAAGACAGACGGCTGTTTGATACAGGGTCCATTTATGCTAAACTAAGGAATATAGGAAACTCCTTAAAACTTGTGGTTTAATTCTTAAGCAAGGTGCATTTTTATTAAAATAATAAATAATAATGGGAAAATGAAAGTTTGATTCCAAAGAAGAGGTTTCTTAATAAATGTAAATTTCCACTAAAAAAATGAACAGATAAATTTTCATTAAAATAATAAATATGGAAAAAGAAAAGCAAAGTGTGGCTCCTCAAAATGGGTATGATAAAGAAGACCAGTTTGGCTGTACATGGTAATAATAACTAGCCTTGGTTTAGTGTAATAAGCTACACATTACAAATGTAAATAATACTACTATGTTACTGTTGAAATGTTTATGACATTTCTATTGACACACTGATGAAATACCAAACACTTTGACCTTTATGCTTTAGGGAGAGGGATAAAACACTGGAAAGTTGAATTGCCTTATTTACAGTATTTAATGTAGCACATTGTTTTCTGATATTAAAAGGCTCTTGTCACCCACCTCCCCTCACCGGCAAATAACTTTTATACTTTTAATAATTTTTGTAATTGTTTTCAAACTTGCATTTCATCCACCATCATCCTAAATTTCCCCCTCCCCTACTCTGTAAAACTTCCACCATGCTTATCTGCTCATACACTTATTGTTTACCCTTCAACTCTTTATTTCAACCTATTTTTCTTTTTTACATTACAATTATTTTTTTGTCTCAACCCTTCCCACACCTACCCCCCCTCTAAATTTCTTTGAGTTACAATGCTGTTGTTTTTTTCCTCAACGCCCCTCCACCCCAATGTACATTATTTCAGTTATATAACAGCAGCCTGTGTACCTTACCTGGATTTGCTAGAAGAATAATCAGACTAGACTAATTTTATCTCTGGAAGCAGCTTACAACTTCCTCACATATTCAGAAGTGGGAGACTTATGGATATAGAACAAAGTTTATGACTAATCCATAACTGAACATTCTGGCTGGGCGAGAAATGTAACTCATGACACCTGGAGACTCATTAACTAACTGCACCAGTCAGACAAAGACAAATAAATAGTGTGTATGTTGCCCTAATAGTTCTACTTGGACAGTGGCCTATTCTACACTAGTATTATGTGACATTTAAAAAGTCTAAGCGACATTTTGAAAATTCTATGTGACAATATACTTAAACATGAAAATGCAATAAACATAAACCTACGCAAAAATAGAAATTATATATTATTATGTCACTTTGAACCAGAATTTGGCATTTAAAAAAAAAATCCCTGCCACACCCGTGGATTTTGAACAAAAAATCACTGCTTGCATAAAATCGTACATGCACTTAGCTAATACAGATATGCAGTAAGACGCTTGCATTTACATGTACATACCATATTTTATCATGTTCATAACGAAAATTTATAGTACATAAAAATTACCGGGACACAGGAACATTTATGTAACATTTTGAGATTTTATGGAACTATGGCCAATGGGTTGACCGGTCACTGCTTACATGCACCTGCTCTTTTGGTGATAATAAAGTTAGTTGATTTGCTAGACAATGCTTGAGATATGAAAAAACACACAAAACTTTTGCATGAATGGAAGAGAAAATGATAAAGAAGAAACAGATTCAAACTGTTCGGATCCCCTTCTGGAAATTTTATCCTCCTTATTGGATTGATTCTAATTTGGTATGACTGGACCATGGTACTGATTTCAAACTGAATCATATTTCACAAATGAACAAGAGCTGTCAGAAGACAACAAAGCTCACCTCTGGGTGTCCAAGTCCAAAAAGGGCCATAAGTGTGCCAAAATGCAACCCAGAGTTATGGTTCTTGTCTCTCTGTGTTTCAATGATGATGGTGAACATACATGCGAAGTTTCATTCATACCTAATGAGTGGTTGCATAGATATCTTACGTGATAAAAAACCTTAACCTGAAAAATTAAGTAAAAAAAGGGCCATAACTGTGCCAAACTGCAACCCAGAGTCATGGTTTTTGTCTCTGTGTGTTTCAATGATGATGGTTAACACACATGCAAAGTTTCATTCATATCCAATGAGTGATTGGATACTTATCTTACGTGATAAAAAACCTTTACCTGAAAAATTAAGTAAAAAAAGGACCATAACTGTGCCAAAATGCAACCCAGAGTTATGTTTTTTGTTTCTGTGTGTATCAATGATGATGGTAAACACACATGCGAAGTTTCATTCATATCCAATGAGTGGTTGCATAGATATCTTACGTGTTGAAAAACTTTAACCTGAAATATTAAGTAAAAAAAGGGCCATAACTATGCCAAAATGCAACCCAGAGTTATGGTTTTTGTCTCTGTGTGTTTCAATGATGATGGTAAACACAAAT
Organism: Panopea generosa; assembly: GCA_029582155.1. Classification (NCBI taxonomy): domain Eukaryota; kingdom Metazoa; phylum Mollusca; class Bivalvia; order Adapedonta; family Hiatellidae; genus Panopea; species Panopea generosa. The sequence continues at coordinate 26,450,829 of CM055898.1, forward strand.
GCAAAGTTTCATTCACATCCAATAAGTGGTTGCATAGATATCTTAAACTTGTACACAACTAAACGCAAAGTTTAACCTGGGTGTCTAAGTCCAAAAAAGGGCCATAACTGTGCCAAAATGCAATCCAGAGTTATGGTATTATCTGTGTGTGTTCCATTGATGATGGTAAACACACATGCAAAGTTTCATTGACATGCAATGAGTGGTTGCATAGATATCTGAAACTTGTACGCAAAAGTTTAACCAGGGTGTCTACAGACGACGACGCCAACGACGCTGGGGTCATGACAATAGCTCTCCTTGGACTTAGTCCCGACGAGCTAAAAAGAAAATGGAAATCTAACTGTCACATGTCGAGTAAGAACAGTATGTTTTGAGTTGAAAAGTCGAGTGTCGAGTAAGAGAAGTCGAGTATCGAGTAAGAATAGTGAGGGTCAAGTATAAATTTCGTGTGTCAAGCAATAAAATACAAACTGTTGTTCTATTTCCAGTTTTAAATTCCTTATGTGTTTAATATGATTTTTTTTTATCAGAAGCATTTTTATATCAATAGATTATAAGACAATAGGTAACTTACTCATTAAGAAAGGTCAAATATTAAAAAAAAGAGTTAAATACATGTATTTAAAAAAAGGGTGTTTTATTACATTTTTATTTCAAATGCAGCAGTTAAAAATTCAAATCACCATGCATGAATGTAAACTATTTTAAATGAAGATACTGACATGAGCTGTTGACACTAATAACCTGAATTAGTGTTGTAACCCATGGAGACAAGTGAGACAGAGACATATTTTATTTGATATAATCGCCAGAGTTTGTTTAAACTCTCTGCTGTTGATATAACCCTCATAATTAGGAGTGATAATTGTGTTTGGATCAGACAGGCATTCTGTTACATGCTAAAGGTTTAAGGAGACAATTTGTTTTGTTTGTTTCCATTGCAGATATGTATACAAGTTAAAACAGGTTGCCATTATTATTCCCAACAATAATGAACTTTTCTGAATGCTTTTGAAAAAAATTGCATTGACAGAGAACTGATTATATTCTCATTTGCTGACCAACTTGTTCTTTTAAAATAAAGCAAGTACATATTGACACACTGATGTTGAACACACTATTTCAATTGTTATTAGAATATTTATTACAGTTTTTGTGTGTGTGAACTTGCCATACATATAACTGCCATGCCATACTCTATTCCCATACTAAACCAGCCATTTAGACTGCCATACTAAATCGGCCATTCTAAACCAGCAATAACTATCATACTAAACCTGCCATACTAAACCTGCCATACTGACCACTACAAAACCCTCCATAATGAGGCCTGCCATACTTAACTTGTCATAGAGACTGTCATACTAAACCAGCCTTGTTTACTGCTATAATTAAATCGCTATAAGGACTGCCATAATAAACTAAGTATACTGACTTCCATACTAAACCCGCCATACAGACTGTCATATTATACCAGGCATATAAACTTCCATACTAAACCTGCGAAACATAATATAATTCTTAACTTGTAATACAAACTGTCATACTAAATGCACCATACCAATTGCCATACTTAACCTGCCAGTGACTGCCACAATGACCACCATACATACTGCCATTCTAAACCCACAATACAGACTCATACTAAACCCCACATACAGACGTTCATTCTAAATCTGTCATACCAATTGCCATACTTAGCCCGCCATTGACTGCATAATGACCACCATACATACTGCCATTCTTAACCCACAATACAGACTGTCATACTAAATCCACCATACCAATTGCCATACTAAACCCGCCAGTGACTGCCTTGATATAATGACCGCCATACATACTGCCATTCTGAACCCACAATACAGACTGTCATATTAAATCCACCATACCAATTGCCATACTAAACCCACCAGTGACTGCCACAATGACAGCCATACATACTGCCATTCTAAACCCCACATACTGACTGTCATACTAAATCTACCATACCAATTGCCATACTAAACCCACCAGTGACTGCCATAATGACCGCCATACATACTGCCATTCTAAACCCCACATACAGACTGTCATACTTAATCCACCATACCAGTTGCCATACTTAACCTGCCAGTGACTGCCATAATGACCGCCATACATACTGCCATTCTAAACCCGCAATACAGACGGTCATACTAAATCCACCATACAAATTGCCATACTTAACCTGCCAGTGACTGCCATAATGACCGCCATACAAACTGCCATTCTTAACCCACAATACAGACTGTCATACTAAATCCTCCATACCAAATGCTATACTAACCCGCCAGTGACAGCCACAATGACTGCCATACATACTGCCATTCTAAACCCCACATACAGACTGTCATACTAAATCCACAATACCAATTGCCATACTAAACCCGCCAGTGACTGCCATAATGACCGCCATACATACTGCCATTCTAAACCCCACATACAGACTGTCATACTAAATCCACCATACCAATTGCCATACTAAACCCACCAGTGACTGCCATAATGACCGCCATACATACTGCCATTCTAAACCCTACATACACACTGTCACACTAAATCCACAATACCAATTGCCATACTAAACCTACCAGTGACTGCCATAATGACTGCCATACATACTGCCATTCTAAACCCCACATACAGACTGACATACTAAATCTGCCATACCAATTGCCATACCAAACCCACCAGTGACTGCCACAATGACCACCATACATATTGCCATTCTTAACCCACATACACACTCGTACTAAATCCATTATACCAGTTGCCATACTTAACCTGCCAGTGACTGCCACAATGACCGCCATACATATTGCCATTCCAATTGCCATACTTAACCCGCCAGTGACTGCCACAATGACGGCCATACATACTGCCATTCTAAACCCACAATACAGACTCATAATAAACCCCACATACAGACTGTCATACTAAATCCGTCATACCAATTGCCAAACTTAACCCGCCAGTGACTGCCATAATGACCACCATACGTACTGCCATTCTAAACTCGCAATACAGTTTCATACTAAATCCACCATAATAATTGCCATACTTAACCCGCCAGTGGCTGCCACAATGACAGCCGCCATACATACTGCCATTCTAAACCCTACATACGGACTGTCATACTAAATCCGCCATACCAATTGCCATACTTAACCTGCCAGTGACTGCCATAATGACCGCCATACATACTGCCATTCTAAACCCGCAATACAGACTGTCATACTAAATCCGTCATACCAGTTGCTATACTTAGCCTGCCAGTGACTGCCACAATGACAGCCATACATACTGCCATTCTAAACCCGCAAAACAGACTGTCTTACTAAATAAGTCATACCAATTGCCATACTTAACCCGCCAGTGACTGCCATAATGACCGCCATACATACTACCATTCTAAACCCGCAATACAGACTGTCACACTAAATCCACCATACCAATTGTCATACTAAACCCGCCAGTGACCGCCACAATGACCGCCATACATACTGCTTTTCCTAACCCCACATACAGACTCATACTAAACCCCACATACAGACTGTCATACTAAATCCGCCATGTCATTTGCCATACTTAACCTGCAAGTGACTGCCACTATGACCGCCATACATACTACCATTCTAAACCCGCAATACAGACTGTCATACTAAATCCGCCATACCAATTGCCATACTAAACCTGCCAGTGACTGCCATAATGACCACCATACATAATGCCATTCTTAACCCGCAATACAGACTGTCATACTAAATCTGTCATACCAATTGCCATACTTAACCCGCCATTGACTGCCATAATGACCACCATACATACTGCCATTCTAAACCCCACATACAGACTGTCATACTAAACCCACCATACATACTGCCATTCTAAACCCGCATTACAGACTGTCATACTTAACCGCCATACTAAACCCCATTTTCAGACTGTCATAGTTAACCTGACAGACAGACTGCCATACTAAACCCCACATACAGACTGCCATACTAACCTACCATACTAGACCCGCAATACAGACTGCTATACTAAACCTGCCATACTACACCAGTTTTCGGATATGCGCCTTATTTCAAGTCATGTGCTTATTATCAGATACAAAATTGACAGTAAGGCTTACTTCTGGTGTATGCTTATCATATTAAAGTCATATTGCCTGCCATACTGACTAGTAACTACCATACTAAACCCAACATTCCATCTTTATATAACCATAATATGTGGACTTAGTTATTAAACTAGGCTGGCCAGTTGTCATTAGTTGAGTTTTCTGACCTTGAATAGGAATATTGCTATGTTTCCACTTGTTTCTCAAAAAAAAGTTATTTTTATGATCTGATTTCAATCAAGCTTTGATATGTAAGTGAAACCTTTGATAACACTGTCAATCAAACTGTCATTGACTGAATTATCTGCACTGAAATTGTAAATAAGTCTGACCTGATTTTTTTTTTTTAAATTTCGATTGACTATAAGACCTTAAAAAAACTTATTGATGAGAAAATGAGAAGTATCTGTTTTCCCATAGCATTTCCATGTAAAGTCTCGTTCAGTGTGGCTGCTGTTTCAACAAATATAAAACCCCTACTCATAGGGATTATTTAAATCCAAAACAATTAAGAACAGCATTTAAGAACTTGTAAAGTTTTTAGTTCCACTTAAGGCATCTCTATTCATGAAATATTGGAATTGTATACATTTGTAACTGCATCCATTAGTGTGAAATCAGACCCTCGTCCATGGCATTATGTGGTTATTTTAAAAAAAAAAATCTCTGTGATGATTGATATACAACATTGTGTCTCATTATCATTCATCTCTCACCGCTGATTCAAGTGGGGAAGTTATCAGTTACTTTCGGAGATGGGGTGTGCTTGAGTACTGGTTAGCCTTTCTTGAAACAGTGGTTAGGTTAACTAATCGTCTGTTAGCCCTCGATGGCATAACAAGACGCCCAAGAGGGCATGAGGACGCTCTACTTACTCAGAGTGGCCATAGCACTTTTCGAAATTCTACTATGCAGTAGAAACATCGGGGCGGGGTCATTTTTAACTCTTGTGATACCATTTGAACAAATTAACAAAACTATAGTTGGTCATCATTACTACATAAACATTTTGAAAATCTGTTGGACCGTTCATGAGAAGAATATTTTTTAAGTTTTGGAATATTTCTAGTTACAGTGGCAATCTCAAATTTTAGATAAATCTTTTATAATAAATCTTTTGTATAGTCTCCTATGCAATAGAAACATCAATGTGAAGTTTCAGTTAAATTGGCCTAGTGGTTTCAGAATAAATGAAATAAAATAGAGAATTTTCTGTTTTCCCATAGTATCACTATGTAAAATTCTAAGTCCCCGTACAGGGCCCCTATAAATTTTAGCACCTAAATTCTTATCTGCAATCAAACCCCTACACATAGGGATAATTTATGCAAAATATGAACAAATCTGACATACCGGTAAGAAAACACATTTAGTACATGTAATTCCCAATTTTTACCCTTTTGGGGCCCCTCCTGACCCCTTAAGACAGTGGAACCCAGTCATTTTTACAAATCTGAACCTCCTTCATCAAACAATGCTTCTGTGAAGATATAGGCAAAATCATTTTCATTTAAAAAAAAAAAAAAAAAAATATTATAATGACATGTGTCCCCTAATTGAACCCTCGGGGCGGGGTCATATTTAATCCTAAGGACACCATTTGAACAAATCTAACAAAACTATAGTTGGTCATCATTAGTACATAAACATTTTGAAAATCTGTTGGGCCGTTCATGAGAAGAAGATTTTTTAAGTTTTGGACTATTTTTAGTAACAGTGGCCATCTTTAATTTCAGATCGAAAAAAAAAAATCTTCTGTATAGTCTCCTATGCAATAGAAACACGCATGTGAAGTTTCAGTTTAATTGGCCTAGTGGTTTCAGAGAAAGTGCCGCTAACAGACGACGGACGACAGACAACACGCCATCGCATAAGCACTAATGATGCTAAATATTCAATCAATACTCAACACTCAATTTTCTTATTCTACACTCAATTTTCTAACTCTACACTCAACTTTCTTACTCTACAATCAATTTTTGATCGACCCCCTTGATTGATACAAATTTTAATCTCTTTTTTTTTTGAGACCCCTCTAGATCCCTTAAGACATAATTAACCCTGTCATTTTTACAAGTATGAATCTCCTTGTCATGCTAATGTGAAATATCTGTGAAAATTTAAGCAAAAAAAGTTAAAAACATCTTATTAATCTTTATGAGTATCACATGTTAGTCCTAAAAGGGTCCTTTTTAACCACAGGATCTCCATTTGCACTATTCTGATAGTAAAACTATATTTGGTGACACTTTTGATAAATTATTTTCTGCATTTTACATGTAAAGTCTGGTACATACATGAACAACAGCAGGAGCATGTCTGTGTACAGTGATGACAGCTGTTAATTGACATTATTCAATACTACAGTAAAAACAACACTGAAGGTCACGTGTAAAATATGCCAGTGAAGCTAAAAAAAACCCGTAAAATGTGTGTGTTTACATGGCCACCTGTCATACCCTTGACAGCCTAAATGAAAAGTACATGGAACTACATTATACACCAGCAATTACTGTAACTTTTATTTAGGACTTGACTGTAGTTCAATTACATGTATGTCAACATGCACGTCTGCTCATGAATTAAAAATATGAAATTGCCACATAAATATGTTATGGCAATGGCACAATGTAATCCTGATATACAAACCTGGCCTCCAGTTTCCTAAGCCACCACAGCAATAGCATCTTGTACAGTTAGCATCACCTGCAAAATAAGTAATAACCTCGTCTTAAAAATGAAATGAAATCAGCGCAACTTAAACATAATTGACAAAAGCCCATATTGACTATTGAATTCTTTTTTCCAGCAAAGTCAAACTAACCACATACATTGTAACATGATGCAGGGTGCAAATTATCAGAAATTTTCAGTGACATTTTTCATAAGGCCTATAAAGTAAATTGCTAGTTTCCGATTTCAGGGCTGAAAAAAATATGGTAGTGTAGGATACCTTTTGATGACCGGGTGACTTTAAAGGAATATTTGTCTTTATTTTGTGCTCTTGATTGTTCAACGCAACATTGCTCTACTTCCATATTTGTTCATAAGTAGAAAGAACCGTGTTGCGATGATGTGCCATTTTGATGATGTTTTACTTCTCACACCAATTATTTACACCAAATAGGAAAGACACAGAAAGAAAATAAAGAGGAAAATTAAATTAATTTTTTTTCTCACAAACTCTGTAAATAAAGACTAGGGTCGGAGCTCAACAATAGGGTCGGTTGGGAAACGAGAAACAAACATTTGTGTGTTTTTGTTATGCTTAACTAACAAACAGAAGCAAACTCACAACTACCTTGTACAATTTACAGAGGCAATTCATATTTCAAAATTATGAAATTATGATATATTCCCTTAAATACATGTGTCATAAATATCACAATAATAATAATCCTATATTTGGCTAGTTAATAAACTTGTTATGGTTAAACTATGTAAGTTTGATGAAGATCCAATGTAAAATGCAGGTAATAGAGTGTACATGACACAGACAACATACACCTAACAAAGTGAGCCTTACTCAGATTAACCTAAAATCTACAAACCAGCGTAGAAAAATCCTGCTGATGCCATCTGTAAAGGCGTTTGGTCAAGATAACTAGGCCAGCCTGTGAAAGATTCAGTCCTACGTTCTAGTGATGCATAGTCTGGGTGCTTGGGTGACTGTACAACGATAGCTGCATCGTTGTTTATACCAGCCGAGTTCCCTGCTGGTCCTTGGTTAGGCTGCGATCCAGTTAGTCCTCCTGGTGTGGATGGTTGTGATGGTTGTGATGCTGAGGTTGTCGGTGTAACTATAAGTAATGATATACATGCACATTTTGTTATATATATATAAAAATCAGATTTATTGGGATAGTTAGTCTGAATACTGATCCTTCCACATGACAGCTCTGTCTATACGATTGTAGATAAACAAAAGAGACACAAACATTCCATGAAGACCAAGCTTCTGTTTCACCAACATTTAACTTAAATACTTAAAAACTTAACTAAGTTTTGACTGGTTATTTATCTATTATATAATCAAAATCATTGACACAAAATGCAGTTTTATTGGAACCAGTCTAAAATCATGATCACATGGCTGCTTTTCTTAGATTTAAGTTTTTATGTATTTAAGTATATGTTGGTGAAACAGGAGCCTGGCTTTCCAGTTGCAATACATTTGTTTTGGTCACCACCAATATTAACATAATGAAAAAAATACTTAATCTGAGACTAAATAAATAATTACTAGAAAAAAAAACATAAATGTCAACACACGCACACTGAGTTTTGATCTAATGGGTCGTTAAAAAATTGATGTTTTTGAGTCGAAACATTTTGCTATTTTTATAAACAATTAGCTTGATACCAGTAATCCTATATAACCAATCACCAAATAAGCTTAGTTTCACTCTAATATTTAATATCTTCCTCAGATATTGGTTATTGAGTGGAAACTATTTTCCAATTTTAGCAAAAGTGACCTTGACCCCAGAGAGGCAAATATAATTTTTCTCCTGATATAAGTTAACTATTTTGATAACATTTACTTTCAAATAGCTTGATCCTTTCTGAAGTAGAATATATTTGTTTCTATTTTAAGTAATAGCAAGTGACCTTGACCTCCTAAATCTCAAACAATCCCAACCTTTGTTATAATATTAGCAACTATGTACAAAGTTTCATTCCAATAGATCAATCCAAGCTTAATTTATTGGACAGAAACCATATTTCCATTTTTAGAAACAGAAAGTTTGACCTTGACCCCAGGGACCCAATATTCTATCCCAACTTGATATAATATATATATGTACAAAGTTTCATTCAAATAGCTCAATTCTAACTGAAGTTGTTGAATTGAAACCATCAGTTTGGTGTCCACCTACTGAAAGATATCAAGCAACTATACCTAAAAGTATGTCTTGTTAAAGAACAGCCATCTGTCTTTGATTGCCATTTTGCTGTTTCCCTATTCCAAACTTTCAGAAGTGGGTCGATATTTATTATTTGTGATTTATTTAACTCGGAATATTAATGTGGGTTTTTTTATGAAATATTCAAAAAGTATATATTGGAAAGATGGCTTTAATACAGAAGTTTGTTTTTGGCCCTTCTATATGGAAAGATAGGGAACCAGCAACTTTATCTTTGCCCAAGGTAAGTATTACCCGCAATTTATTTTGATCAGTATGCAGTGCTTCTGGTGCAAAGTTCTCAAAGTGATCAAGGTATAGTTTTATAATACTGTCTAATGTTGCCTTACCAACACCTGGAGTTTGTCTGATAAATGCTCCTGCACCAACAGGTCTACCAAGAGTAGCTGAAAACAGGCTACCTGTGTTTGTTGAGGGGGCCCCAGTGCTTGTACTGGTTGCGGCTTGTGCGCTGATATTTGCTGCATGACTGTTCACTATAAATACATGAATGGTAGCTAAAAGTAAAATATATTTTAATACTTTAAACAAAACCAAAAATTAATAAAACAAGAAATGTCACTGGTAAGTCCCACATGCTCTCCAAATGGTCTGTGAAACTAACAATATATTTTATAATAGGTTGCGATTTAAAAGTATCCATGAATATTAAGCGTAATCAGTGTTGTTTTTTAGGGGTTATGGTACCTTCTGAAGGGGGGGAAATGACATATATTGGAGTTTGGGAGAATTTTAATAGGCGGTAAAATAAAATAAATAAGAGGCCCAAGAGGGCCTGAGGGCGCTCTACTTACTCACAGTGGCCATAGCACTTTTTGAATTCCACAATATTTACCCTCTTTGGTGGGGTTGTCTTAACAACCTATGGATACATACCCCCACCACACCCAAACTGAAAAACTTAATTGCTATGAAAAGGAAATACTTTAAATTCCCATACCATTCATCTGTAAAAAAACAGTCCCCTGTAGAGAACCCTTATACAACCCAGCACCTTAATTTGTCAGAACTTCAATTACCAACTCTTAGCGATTTGTTATGAGCAGAAAAGATTCAAATTTTAAAAAGAAGTTTTTTTGTACAGCCTTTGGCCAGTAGAGCTAAAAAAAATCAGTTTTCCCTATAATATTCCTATGTAAAAGTCACATTACAGGGCTCCAATTCATCCCATTCCCTTGATATGCAGAATCTTCAACATTTACTTTCAAATAGCTTGATCCTTTCTGAAGTAGAATATATTTGTTTCTATTTTAAGTAATAGCAAGTGACCTTGACCTCCTAAATCCCAAACAATCCCAACCTTTGTTATAATATTAGCAACTATGTACAAAGTTTCATTCCAATAGATCAATCCAAGCTTAATTTATTGGACAGAAACCATATTTCCATTTTTAGAAACAGAAAGTTTGACCTTGACCCCAGGGACCCAATATTCTATCCCAACTTGATATAATATATATATGTACAAAGTTTCATTCAAATAGCTCAATTCTAACTGAAGTTGTTGAATTGAAACCATCAGTTTGGTGTCACCTACTGAAAGTTATCAAGCAACTATACCTAAAAGTATGTCTTGTTAAAGAACAGCCATCTGTCTTTGATTGCCATTTTGCTGTTTCCCTATTCCAAACTTTCAGAAGTGGGTCGATATTTATTATTTGTGATTTATTTAATTCGGAATATTAATGTGACATTTTTTATGAAATATTCAAAAAGTATATATTGGAAAGATGGCTTTAATACAGAAGTTTGTGTTTGGCCCTTCTGTATGGAAAGATAGGGAACCAGCAACTTTATCTTTCCCAAGTTAAGTATTACCCGCAATTTATTTTGATCAGTATGCAGTGCTTCTGGTGCTAAGTTCTCAAAGTGATCAAAGTATAGTTTTATAGTACTGTCTAATGTTGCCTTACCAACACCTGGAGTTTGTCTGACAAATGCTCCCGCACCAACAGGTCTACCAAGAGTAGCTGAAAACAGGCTACCTGTGTTTGTTGAGGGGGCCCCAGTGCTTGTACTGGTTGCGGCTTGTGCGCTGATATTTGCTGCAAGACTGTTCACTATAAATACATGAATGGTAGTTAAAAGTAAAATATATTTTAATACTTTAAACAAAACCAAAAATTAATAAAACAAGAAATGTCACTGGTAAGTCCCACATGCTCTCCAAATGGTCTGTGAAACTAACAATATATTTTATAATAGGTTGTGATTTAAAAGTATCCATGAATATTAAGCGTAATCAGTGTTGTTTTTTAGGGGTTATGGTACCTTCTGAAGGGGGGAAAATGACATATATTGGAGTTTGGGAGAATTTTAATAGGCGGTAAAATAAAATAAATAAGAGGCCCAAGAGGGCCTGAGGGCGCTCTACTTACTCACAGTGGCCATAGCACTTTTTGAATTCCACAATATTTACCCTCTTTGGTGGGGTTGTCTTAACAACCTATGGATACATACCCCCACCACACCCAAACTGAAAATACTTAATTGCTTTGAAAAGGAAATACTTTAAATTCCCATACCATTCATCTGTAAAAACACAGTCCCCTGTAGAGAACCCTTAAACAACCCAGCCCCTTAATTTATCAGAACTTCAATCACCAACTCTTAGCAATTTATTATGAGCAAAAATGATTCAAATTTCAAAAAGAAGTTTTTTTGTACAGCCTTTGGCCAGTAGAGCTAAAAAAATCAGTTTTCCCTATAATATTCCTATGTAAAAGTCACATTACAGGGCTACAATATAGCCCAGCCCCTTGATATGCAGAATCTTCAATCCTTGCTGATGTAAAGATAATTGATATCAAATATGAACTAGTTTGACTAAAAGGTTATTTAGAGGAAATTTGTGAAAATTCCCAATTTTAACCTTATTGCCCCATCCACACCCTGGCCGCTTATGGAAATACAATCCTCTTTATTGAACAAAATCAAATTTATTGTTACTAGACAATGCTTAAAATGGATCTCAAATTAAATAACATATTTACCCAAATGGACAAAAAAACTGAGAATTTTCCATTTTCCCATAGTATTCCTATGTAAAACTCAAAGACCCTTACTGGGCCTCTATACATCCCAGTGTCCCTTGATTTGTACAAATTATATTTCTTAATCATAGGGATATTAATATATCAAATATGAACAAATTTGACTGACCGGTTGTTGAAAATAAGATTAATGACAATGTTCAATTTTAATCTTTTTTTTTTACCCCACCTGGCCCCATTTAGAAAGTCAATCCTTCGTATCGAACAAAATCATATTTGTTATGACTAGAAGTTGCTTCAAAACTCAAACTGAATAAAAAAAGTCATAAATGAGTGATAAAAAAGAGAATGTTCCGTTTTCCAATAGTATTCCTATTTAAAACTCAAAGTCCCCTTACAGGGCCCTATAAATACAAGACCCTTGATTTGTACAAACTTTAAACCCATGCTCATTGGGATAATCCACATCAAATATGAACAAATTTGACTGACCGCTTGTTGAGAAGACTTTTGAAAATTTTCCATTTTAACCCTTTTTTGACCGACCCTGGCCCCTTATGGAAAGTCAATTCTCCTTATTGAGCCAAATTTTATTTCCTATGACTAGATGATACTTCAGAACTCCAACTGAATAATAATTTTGCCTAAATAGATGAAAAAAAAGAGAATTTTCTGTTTTCCCATAGTATTCCTATGTTAAACTCTAAGTCCCCTTACAGGGCCCCTATATATTTTAGCCCCTAAATTCTTATCTGCAATGAAACCCCTACACAAAGGGATAATTTATGCCAAATATAAACAAATCTGACATACTGGTTCTTAAGAAAATGATTTTTGTAATTCCCAATTTTTACCGTTTTGGGGCCCATCCTGACCCCTTAAGACAGTGGAACTCAGTCATTTTTACAAAACTGAACCTCCTTCACCAAACAATGCTTCTGTGAAGAAATAGGCAAAATTATTTCAATTTAAAAAAAAAATTATTATAATGACACGTGTCTTCTAATTGAACCCTCAAAGCGGGGTCATTTTGAACCCTAGGGACACCATTTGAACAAATCTAACAAAACTATAATTGGTTATCATTAATACATAAACATTTTCAAAATCTATTTGGCCTTTCATGAGAAGAAGATTTTTTAAGTTTTCAAGTATTTTTAGTAACGGCAGCCATCTTGAAATTCAGAGCGAAATAAAAAAGTTCTGTATAGTCTCCTATGCAATAGAAACATCCATGTGAAGTTTTAGTTTAATTGGCCTTATGGTTTCAGAAAGGATAAATAAAAAAATAGAGAATTTTCTGTTTTCCCATAGTATCCCTATGTAAAATTCTAAGTCCCCTTACAGGGACCCTATAAATTTTAGCCCCTAAATTCTTATCTGCAATGAAACCCCTACACATAGGGATAATTTATGACAAATATGAACAAATCTGACATACTGGTTCTTAATAAAACAATTTTTGTAATTCCAAAATTTTACCCTTTTGGTGACCCTCCTGACCCCTTAAGATAGTGAAACCCAGTCATTTTTACAAATCTGAACCTCCTTCACCAAACAATGCTTCTGTGAAGATATAGGTAAAATCATTTCCATTTAAAAAAAAATATATATTTTTTTTATTATGACAAGTGTCCCCTAATTGAACCCTCGGGGCAGGGTCATTTTTATCCCTAGGGACAACATTCGAACAAATCTAACAAAACTATAGTTGGTTATCATAACTACATAAACATTTTGAAAATCTGTTAGGCCGTTCATTAGAAGAAGATTTTTTTTTAAATATTGGACTATTTTTAGTAATGGCGGCCATCTTGAATTTCAAATAAAAAAAAAAATCTTCTATATAGTCTCCTATGCAATAGAAACATCCATGTGAAGTTTCAATTTAATTGGCTTAGTGGTTTCAGAGAAAGTGCTGCTAACACACTTTGGAGACGACAGACGACGGACAATGCGCCATCGCATAAGCACTTCTGGCCTTTGGCCAGTAGAGCTAAAAACAAAACAAAAGTATGGATGTTTAACAAGGCAACATCCCTGTTCTTCATTGTTTTAAACTGTTTAACTGTCATTGAACCCAATTAAACTAGAAATGTGTCCATGGGACACAGATGCCCCTGATTTGTAACTACATTGTAGATGGCAGCTATCGCAAATTTCAGCAAGTTTGACTATCGCAAGAGGTCAGAAACCATCTGCCAATCAGAGTCCAGATCACCTAATTAATATGTGCCGATTCAGTCCATTGTTAAACATGACCTGGGTCTTGTTATAATTAAGCCAAATATCAAGTTTCATCAAAATCGGTCCATCAATAAAGATTTTAGAGGTCGGAAACCATCAGCCAATCAGTCCAGATCACCTAATTAAAATGCACCAATTCCATCAATTGTCGAACTTGACCTGGGTCTTGCTGATATAAAGCCAAATATACATTTTTGTCAAAATCGGTCGATAAATAAAGACTTTAGAGGTCGGAACTATCAGCCAATCAGAGCCAAGAACACCTTATTAGTATGCAGGGGTTTTGACGGAAATCAAACTTGAGCTTTAGTTTATCATCATCCAATCCTTCAAAAGATATCGAGCGGAAATCAATTTCTTGACATTTGTCAATAAAGAGACATAACTTCATTAAAAATCATCAGACCGGAATGAAATATGAACTTGACCTGTATTACCTGAATGTGAAGTCACACACCAAATCTGATTTAAATTTGTTCATTAAAACTAAAGATATAAGTCGGAAACCATTTTCAAACGTACAAGATGTACGTACAAGTAGTACATATGTTCGGAGAAGCGGTGATACTATATGCCCCCTCCCACCCCATTGAAATGGCAGGGGCATAAAAAAAATTGAGGGAAATTTTTCTAACATTAGGGGGAAAAACATACTATTTTGAGGGGGGAATAGGGCCGAATATTGCAAAATATTTGGGGTAAAAAAAAACACTGGTAATGGACTGACATTTCAGACAAGACATGCAATTTCATGATTGTAACATTAAAGTGTGACCTTGACCTTTGTGTAACCTTGATAAGGTCTGGGTATTTCTACAGGTTAATGCAGGTGACACATCATCATGACATGTTGATTACTTGTGTCAAGCTATTTTAAAATTCCTCCATGTAAAACAAAGTTACAGACCAGACCTGAAATATCAAACAAACTGAAAGTGTGACCTTGACCTTTAAGGAAAGGTTCTGGGTCTTAAATGTGACACATCGTCATGTTGATCAATAGAGCCAAGTGTTTTGGAAATCCATCCATGTATGATAAAGTTACAGGCCGGACTTGAAATCTCAAACAGACTCAAAGTGTTGTCAAACAAACTCAGTGTGACTTTGACCTTTGAGATTTGGGTCTGGGTCTTACGTGCGACAAGTCATCATGTCATCTTGATCACTGAGCCAAGTTAAAGGCAAAGTTACAGACCAGACACGAAATATCAAACAAATTGAAAGTGTGACCGTGACCTTTGACAAAAGGTTCTGGGTCTCACACGCAACACTTCATCGTAAAATTATCATGTTGATCAACTGACCCAAATGTTTTTGAAATCCATCCATGTATGACAAAGTTAAGGACCAAACACGAAATCTCATAACCAAAGTTTTGTTAAACAAACTCAAAGTGTGACCTTGACCTTTGAGGTACGGGTATTGGTCTTACACGCAACATGTTGTCATGTCATGCGGATGAATTGAGCCAAATATTTTTGAAATTATACATAGGTGACAAAGTTACAGTCCGGACATGAAATTTCAAACAGACTGAAAGTGTTGTAAAACAAAGTTAAAGTGTGACCTTAACCTTTGAAGTGACATAAAAATTCTTCTTCTTTTATACAAATTCCATGTTGATACAACAAGCCCCATCTTATTTAACTTACAAAGACACAGGATTAGGTCAGCCGGTAGCACATTCGACTATTAATCCAGGGATAGTCAGTTCAAATCCCCACCTGGCCAAAGTCTCCAAAATTATTTATATATACGACATTGCACACATTATCATTTGTCTCTCCCCAACGATTTAAATGGGAAAGTTATCAGTTACTTGCGCAGATGTGGTGTGCTCCAGTACTGGTTAACCTTCCAGAATCCTAGGAAATAGTTGTTAGATTAACTGACAGTAGTCTATTAGCCTTCAATGGCATAAAACTGACACTGCTTAATATTCAGTCAATCAATCAATCAATCAATCAATCAATCAATCAATGAAGACACATATCATTATAATTTTCTAATTGATTGGGAAAGGTTAACCTAGGTTAACCAAGTCTTATAATGTACTGATCATTTTAACCTATTTAAAAAAAAAATAAAGAAATAATCCATGTACATTTGTATTTGTGATAAAGTATATGACCTCAGGGCCTCCCTTCACATTCGGGGAATGGGAAAGAGCCCTCTCAGGGGGGAATTGTTTGCATCATTTTCACGATACCTCTGCTATCAAGCAGCAAAGCTCATGACACATGTATTACAAGTTGAAAACAAGGGACACTAGCCAAACCAGTCACATGTTACCTTAGTTTTTTAACATGAAAATTCTCCCTAAGAGTAATTAAAAATTATTCAAGAGGGACTTTTCAGTAAAATTAGTGGAAAAGGTATATTCCAGCGCAGAGGCGAATAGGGCCAAATATTGACCCAATAACTTGCAAAAGGAGGACACTGGACACTAACTTAAAAATTGACACTAAATAAGGATATATATACTTGTATGTTTTTTAAAATATTTGGTACCAAACAGCAATAGAAAGGCTCACTTAATGCACTGTAATGATTGGCCCACTTTCCAGGGAAAATCAAAGATGACAACCATGAGCTAATTCATGACAGTGATATTTAAAATGAAGAAATACCTGTTGTAATTGTCCTAGCCCCAGCGGGCAGATTGTTGTTTGTGGAAGCAAATCTAGGCATATGACTCGGTCTGCTTGGGTAGCTGCCGCCAGTCCGTCCCTCAACAGCATTCTCACTCTGATGTGATAAGACAAGGCTTGAAGATCCAAAATGAAAATTCTCTGCATCTTCTGTTGGCTGTGAAGGTTGTTTGTCTGCCTATTAAAGGAATAATGAAGCAATTAGAAATTACAATATAAAGAGATTATGGATATCATATTATGTATGCGTGCATTATCATTCGGAGCTCTTATAGCATTAAACGATTTTGTTGCTCAACAAAAATTCAACTCAACATAGGTATAAGAGGGTTGAAGTGAGTTATTTCTAAAAAACCCACACAGATACAGTGTAACCTGTCCTAAACAGCCAATCAATGAAAGAAAAAACAGTGGCCTTTTAAGACAGGTTGTTGCTACTAATACAGCTTCCTGGTAATTTGCTGCTGCTCTGAAAGCATATATAAGTATTAAAAATGAAATAGCAAATGTGGCTGCTTACATGACTTAAGACATTGAATATTGATTGATTGGATATTTAGCGTCATTTGTATGCCATCGAAGGCTAACGGACTATCAGTTAACCTAACCACTGTTTCCTGGTATCCTGAAAGGTTAACCAGTACTCGAGCACACCCCATCTCCGCAAGTAACTGATTACTTCCCAACTAGAATCAGCAGTGAGAGACGAATGATGAGACACAATGTTGTATATCAATCATTACGGAGACTGTTTACACGCGGAGATTCAAACTCATGACCCCTGGATTGATAGTCAGATGCGTAACCAACTGAGCTAATTGGGCCTGAATGCTTAAGACATATATGGATTCTTAAGAGATGTGAATGCTAATTTGCAAGTTTGTCTGCATATATTTATTGAAGAAAGACAGTGTTATATATTTTAACTTCAGAGGAAC
Organism: Panopea generosa; assembly: GCA_029582155.1. Classification (NCBI taxonomy): domain Eukaryota; kingdom Metazoa; phylum Mollusca; class Bivalvia; order Adapedonta; family Hiatellidae; genus Panopea; species Panopea generosa. The sequence goes on from CM055898.1 coordinate 26,468,730, forward strand.
ACACTGCAATCTCAATAAATTTTCATTGACAATAGCATAGGTCTTAGATTATTATTTTTAACAAAATTTATTAGACAATAAATTAATGTAACGAGGCGAGACATGTAATCATTATTAATAACACTATATTCATGAATCATGACTAATGTATGTTAATTGTATCTTAACTTTCTTGACTTTTAAACCAACCATACTTAATAACATTGGATTAGGGTAACTGTATGATAAAGTAACTCAGAATCACAGATTTGTACACAGTAACTGTCCAACATATTCTTCCGTGTGATACAGACCCTAAACTGCTCAAGTACCCCATAATTGCACTCCGTTTGCGCTCAGTTTGCACTCCGTTCGCGCTCCGTTTGCGTGCACTCGATTAAACGCGGTTAATTTAATGCACTCACAAACGCAAGTATTCGCTCACGAGCCCTGTATAGCTGAGTGCTGTATTTAATACTCCATTTAGCGTTCGCTTCGTTCAGCGTTCACTCAACTTTCAGTTCGCTCAGTTCGGTTTCTGGCCCATAACCAATCGCAACATCTCAACTCTTTAAACTGATTCTATATTGACTTTTTAATTTAATCTGTTCCAATGGAGCAATTAAATGTATCCATGGGATTTAGTCAAGGTAAATTAATTCATAATCCGATTGTTTGTCTACAGATTATGTCACCCGCTGGGCGAAAGGTTGAACAAGTATCGATAGTAGGCATGTTTAACGGAAGTGTCTATGTTTTGATATGTGATCAGTGGTCTGGGTGATCAAAGAATATCGCACGTTATACCGGCCTCTGTTATCCAGACCGACATGTGTTTGCGTCAGTATCTTCTTTGATATACCGTAAGCCGTTTGTTACAGGAAAGCAATAAAGTTTGTCCACAAAATTTACATATACATCATCAACATAAACTAAATAAATTGTTATTTATAATTAAATTTAATTAATAATTCCATACTGTTGATACCTCGTTGGCCTTATGATAATCCATAAATCTGCTCAGTGTAAGCAGTGACTTAAAAACATGTGGATATATCACTGGTTTTGTTAATGTTCAAACCAAAATAAGCTTTATAATCAATAGTATGCACTGCATGGGTGATGAAAATTTTATTATAATCTGTGCGATGCAATTCGACATTATAATCAATGATTTTTGAAAAATAATAATCTTGTAGTGTTTTTTCTCGATTGGGGTCCAAATGTGGCTTCACTAAACTTAAAAAAAGATATTCTGATATTTTAAGTTTTTATAATTATTTTCGTTATCATTATGTATATAAATATACTTGCAATAAACTTTTTCAGTGGGTTTCTGAAATTATTCTTTTACTGATAGTATGCTTTATGTTAATATATTATTTAAAATGACAAACTATATTAAACTTGTTTGAAACTACACCCACTGTGTTATACCACTAATTATATGACAAGCAGCAACACACCCGTGGTGTTGATTACGTTATGTCACATGCCAGTGAGAGCCGTGTCAATTAAGTTATATGCTAAAGTGGTGACTTATCGGTCTATTGACCACGGAAGATATGTATGATTTCATTTTGATTGTAATTCGTGCCAGATGGATGAATTTTAATTGAGCCAACATTATGTGATTGAAAAGAAAAGATAAGAAAGAAAAACTGCCAGCCAATTAACAACAAATAAAAAAATCATTTAAGATATTGGTTATTCGAAGTTTCAGAACGCTTTAGTATGTAAATATCATGATGTTAATATCATTAAATTAACGAACCGAAAACCCTACGCCAGTTCTGAGTGAATGGTAGAAAGTGTGACATACACGTATAAAGGGATGTGTATTCAGGGCTGTCATTTTACCACAGCTGCCATAGCGATTTCGTATAAAAAACAGATCAGAATTGTTAATTTACAAAATAAAACAATCCTACAATTTTAAAACATGTCTCTAAATAATTCTTTGTAAAAATGTAGTATTTTATTTGTATTATTTTTTACTTTCATTATTTGTTTTATTTTTTTGAAATATTATTATCATTGGAGCTATTATTATAATATACATATTGACTAATTGATTTGTTTACAGCTTTTATATTGGATACGTGCGTATGTTCATCTGGTCAGTCGTTCACAATTAATATAACAATTTAATTACTATAATGGAGGCAGAGTTGCATGGCAATCATAAAAACAGATACCCATGGTGAGAACCACATGTGTGTCAATAAATAGTTAATTGGTGATTTATCGGTCCATTGATCACAAAGAACCCTGCCGGTGTGTAATTTCCATTTTGATTATAATTTGTGCCAGATGAATGAATCTTTATTTAACCCGCGGCATGTGATTGGATAAGAAATATAAAGTCAAAATCAATACTAAAATATGCAGATTTTTTATAATTTTATTATTACAATCATTATTATTAATATCTATTATATATTTTATTATTATTTATTACTATTATTACTAATATAATTGTTATTATTGCTATATTATTTTATTATTATATCATTATATTATCATATTATTATTATCTGAGTATTTTTTCTTCTTTATTATTATTATTATTGTTGTCATTTCTTACTTGTTGCCCCTTCCACAACTTTTATAGTGGCTTAATTGTAACGTGCTTACGTGCACGTGACCAGGCGTATCGATTTTGTAGGAAAGCGGGAAAACAATATATTTACTATTTTATAGGCAGTGAATACATGTTCGTTTTTGTTTATTTAAACCTTCCTCATCATCAAAAGCTGTTCTTTAGTCAATATAAAATCACAACCTCAAAAAGGTCACCTAGAAATTTACGTTTGCTAGTTTTTATTTCCTATGTCTAATGTGTTATTTCGGTCTGTCATGTTAATTTGGCATACATACATTTATTTTACATTAATTTAATTTAGCTTGATTGTCAAGTAAGCTCGGAGCTTATGCATATCTTTCTCCAGTGCATTCCCTTATTAGATCTGGTACTGAATTGTGTTTCGAGAGGTCGGGTAAAGCCTGGGTCAAACTTGCGACCTCTGTCGTCTGAAGCAGCACCCTATCCGCTGTACTACTGACCCACTTTATATTTTAGAATACAATTAATTTATTATTATTATTTTAATGAGATGTGCACGAGTATAATGTTTCCACTTTAATTGCAATATAACAGTTTACGTAGATTTGTTTACAACTAAGCACAAACTCAGTGTAACTATGTTTGGGGAAAATATAAAACTAAAGTCCAAATTAAATTGAAAATTGGTAATTTTTATTTTGCCGAAATACCCAAACAAATAGAATCATAATCATATAATTTTACGCATATCTATGTTTTGTTTGATTCACGCATGCTTTGATATTTTTGTATTTGGAGCAGTATACGCTTAAATCGAAATAAAGTACATGTTTTGTATGTTCTATAACTAATTTATATCGAAATAACACGGCAAATTACATCTTTTCGAATTGTTATTTACACAATATATAATTATTTATATTTTTGTTGCGCAAACCAAATCATGCTTAAACATACAACTAAATTAGCCTTGAAACCGTAGATAACCATTGATGTGTCGTCTATTGTTTAATAGGTATTTTAAACATTATTGTATTGATCAGCTAAATATTGATATTTATGTAATAATTGATAAATTGTTGACCAAAATAAGTTTTATCATGCGTTTTACAGTAAAACATTTATATTAACTAAATGGTTTATATTTATTTGAAAGAAAATTTATTTTTTATCTCGATTTTAAGTATCGACTTCACGATTAAATAATAAAAAAAGAGTATATCCGAATGAACGAGTGCACTCAGTAGCGCACGAATAGTTCTGTTATCAGTTATCTTACTGTGTCTAGCGTATACAGCGCTACTGAGTGCACTCAGCGTATCTGAGTGCATTCAGCGTGTCTGAGTGCACTCGATCTATTTCATGCGTTCAGGAGTGCGTTTATTATTTAAAATCCAGCGTTTGCTTACGGTCCATGTCCGCTCCGTCAGCGCTCAATCTGCGCTCCGTTCGCGCTCCGTCTGCGCTATGTTCGCGCTCCGCTTACGCTCTGAGTGCACTCCGTTTGCGTGCAATTGGGGTACTTGAGCGGTTTAGGGTCTGTACATACATGACTGGTATGTATAAGGAAATCAATTTATATCATGGCCAACTACTATATATGCATGTATTGATCACTCAATAACTAGCAAATATTCTTACTTAATTATGGGAGTCAAGAAACATGGTGAAATATTATGCAACATTTTTATGTTTGTTTCACTATTTCTTATTTGATTAACAAGATGGCCACACTGATCCTAAATCGATCATCTGTGGCAGAGGATAGAATACCAAAGAAAGGCCATACTTCAGACATTTAAATTTTGCCATTCAAAATATATTATAAATATATAATACTGTGTAAGTTTTGTGAAGATCAAAAGAAAACTGTTGGTGCTAGATTGCACATAACGTCAAATAACTTGATTTTGACGATACAAGAAACAATAAATCCAACATTAATTATAAAATTTGGCCAGTTCAAAACTTGTCCAAGACATTATATCATTCTACACTTAGTTATGCCTTCAATATAAATATATACATGTATTCTCAACCAGTTTTCGTTTGCATAAATTTAAAAGATTTCATTATACATTTTATACACATGTTAAAGGCATATAAATAGTTTGTAGGGAATTAATATATCAGGTAAAATAATGCTACAAATGGATAAAAAGCATCTCATTATCATTTAATAAATAAAACTGGAATCATTTGGTATATGTCAAATCTGTGAAAACATGGCAAACTTGATATCTAAATTATAGTGCTAAATTTGAAACTAATTCCCCATTCTATTAATAGACAGCACTTAAATGCTGCTCGATGACCTTTACTATGTTATTCAGACTCTTTCTCAGATGAAATATTTCTTATTTCGTGTAATCCTGTATAACGGATCAAATGAAATCTAAAACAATAGGCCCCAAAATAAAATATGTTGCAATTTCAAGCCGGAAATCTATTTTATTCTAACCTAGGCACATAGCATAGGTTACGAAATCCCGTTTCAATATATTACTTTAGCATGTGTAAACAGATATCCTTTTGGCAATATGGGATCAGCGAGTATATATAGGCATGATATATTGGAAAAATATGTTTTAGACAATTTTATAAAATTTTAAAAATTCCTGATTTATAATTATATTACCTTTAAAAACAAATTTTAAGAAAGAATTTTACACTTACATTACCATCGCCATGACCAGCTTGGAATATCAGGCTTTCGAACTTTGATGCTAGAGAGTCTTCATCATTGGTACCTCCGCCTTCAGCACCTGATGATGTCACATTTGCTTCTGTGTTAGATGCAGACACTTGTGGTATGAGTTCTGATGGTCCAGCTGTTGTAATAGTAACATTCCCTGATACAGAATCATTGTGATTCACGTGTGGGCAATTTGGAGAAAGATTACGATGTACTTCCTCAATGTTGTCCAAGTCATTCCACGTAGAACGACGGACTTTGCAAGCGTAACACCTTGTTGCAGTAGAGCCTCTATCTTGTTCATGGTAAAACCCATTCCGTGCAAGAACTAAAGTACTACAATTACCGGCATATGAACTTGTAAATGATGTGAATCTGTGCCACTCATATGTCATTTGATCTTCCAAACTTAGTGGTGGACCAGACTGACGTTTCTGGAAACACTTCTGGACAGGAAAAACGAGTTGGTCACAAACTTCTGGTGTGAAATGTGACCAACTCCTTGTGATCGTTTTTATTCTCCTGTTAATTTGCTGTTCATTGAAGAACTGCTCAGATAAATCACACATTGGTGAAACACTTCGACTAAAAGTACATGGTGTTCTTTCATCATATTCCCCTTCTGGGGAATTTTCAATTTCCTTCAATTCAGCGTCCATCAGTTTCATACCATCTATTTCACTGTGCCATTTATGGTATGGGGGAACCTATAAAGGGTTAAAGAATGGTATCATAACATTATCCTGGCATGCTGTAAAAAAACATAATAGAAACATCAAGCATATGGATTTTCCAACAGGTGTGAAGTTTTTTTAAGGTCTAGTCTTTTTTAATTGTAAATAAACCTTGAAATAAAATCTTCAGTCATTTCAGTCCATAAAGACCTTAAAAGTGACTTTTAAACCTATTCATTCCCATTCGATGACACTGATTAGTTTATTAGAAGGTAAGAACTTGTTCATGTGATTGTTTATTAAATGTTGCCAGCAGTTGAGTCGATTAAGCAATGGTTGTTTAAAAAAGTATTTGTATAATAAAGTAACCATTTGATAAGTGATATATATATATATATATATATATGTATAATACAAACAGCATACATATTAAATATAACAACTGCAACATTATCCTAAACATTTAATACTATAAAGTTTATTTAGTATTTGTTTGTTTACTATACTTATGCTAAATTGAAGTTTGAATCCAAGAGAGGCAATGCCTTAGTTCATATTTTTAATAAGGCTAATATTTATAAACATAAACTTTAAAAACTATGCATTATCTGAATGTTTTAATTACATACAACAATTTTTTATGATACGCCAACACAAACACCCATGAACAATATACCCACTGTAACAGCATGATGTTTTGACCCTCATTTGTAAACCAAGAACTGCCAGCAATGTTAGTATTATTCTTAATTATTACCGTAGTAATTGCAATATCTTTTCCTCTTATTTTTATTCTCACTTTTTTTCTTTTTTTTTACCAACCAACAACTTATGGAAAATTGTGTTTGACAACTACCTATCCGCCCGCCATTTAGGTTTTACGTATTTCATAATAGCTAGTTTGCGATAGGTAGAGGCTAAATATCAGGTCAGCTACCACCATTGAGACGAGCTCTCTGATTGGCTGAAAAAAGTAAAGGGATGTTCAGGGCATATATTTTTATAGTAAGCTTAATTGTGGTTGGATGAAAATGTGAAACTGGCAAATGATCACAATAAAATATAAGTTTATTATGTTTGTGTCAATAAAAAATTAGAATTATGTTTCTGTGACTGTCTTAATTCATTTTATCAAGGAAACTGCATGGAAAGTAAAATTGGTGAAATTTACTTTTTTTTCATGCTGAAAGTGGGGGTACCCAACTTCAGGGGGCAAAAAGTGGTAAAAAGTGGTACTTTTGACCCCATTTTGGGGACATTTTTATTTGAGTCTAGGACAGTACTTTAATATGATATAGGACTTTTTGGTCCGCCAATGTTAGAAAATGTGAAAATTTGGTCAAACGTTATAATGTAAGTCTATGGAAAACGCAATGGTGGTAGCTGACCATCAAGAAGGTTCCCTGTCAATGCGCATGATCAACTTGTAACATTCGGAATACTCGGATTTTTCTATTTACCGCTAAAATCCAAGATTGTCAGTAAATGCTTTCGGTAATAATAATGTCTTTTACATGGAACTAGGGGTTGGATGTAAACGCAGGTACATGTGATAATCTTAGTTTATGTTTTGTTTAAGTTAATCATGTACATGTAAACGAGAGTTTAGTTTAAACTTATTAATTTTACTAGGCTACAATTGTGAAACTTGGTACCAGTTTAATCACGCTCTTCTTTGGTAGAACCAGTGCTAAGCATATGCGGAAAAAGCGTCTTACTCAAGGACACCACACATAGTCGTGGCGGAGGATCGAACTCAAGCCCCCCCCCCCCACCCCCACCCCACCAACCCCTATCGAACATAGATTCAGTGCTCTCATACTACTACCCCCCCCCCCCCCCCCCCCCCCCCAGGGCCTCCGCTGGGATTCGCCAATGTCGCCAAATGCGAAGGAAATTTTTAATTTGCGAAAGATTTTCCTCTTTTGCGAAAGTGGTTGCGACAAGGAAATCAACAGCCGATTCGCGTATTCAAATTTTCTAAAAAAAACTGACTGTAGAAATTGTCTTGGCTAATCCATTTAACTGTCCCCTCATCCCAATCAACAACCATAACAATTAACAGATTAATCAGCACCCAGCTGTGATATCTCCCTCAGGCCATTGCACTGTCACACATAATAAATTTCAACACATGTGTAAGATTACCCTAAGCTAAAAATAGCATCTGCTAAAAATAGTCACGTGGTCGCGTAGTGACAACCGGCATATTCGTATTTTTAATTATTATATATATTTACATTTTTAAATCATATAGAAATTAAATGTGTCTTAAAATATGCTAAACAGGTTTAGAAAAATTGTTTATGTCAATACACTGTCAACTATACTTTCTTGGGTAACCCCAATTTTTTGTCAACAAACAGTTAGTTTCAAAATGGCGGCTTCCGAGATAAAAACAATAAATGACTGTAGATTTTGTTTGTAAAATAATTTTGTTTATAATGTCAGCGATGACTGTTGGTTGTTTGATATCAATAACAATGTTTTACAATAAGTAGATCTGTTTGATCCATATGCTCTGTTGTTATAATGCTAATATTTACCATATTTATAGCGAGTCTGTAGTGACAAAGTGGGTGGGGTAATAAAGTTATTTAGAAACTGTTGTGGAATGTTTTAACCAATGGCAATTTCAGTCAATACGCTTGCTGGAAATCCATAATTTGTGTATTAATAATTTTAAAATAAATTGATGTATATGGATTTTAAATAATTATAAAATACAATGTATGGGGTTTTGTGAAAATAGCATGCTGTAGAAAAAATAAAAGCAAAAAAAAAATAAGGCTCAAAGAGCTGTTATTTATGTGCACAAACACACACACATTGACAAAATCAAACAATTACAGAAACATGACTGGGGCCATTTAGCTTTTTGACTGCACTCCATTTAAACTAATGCATCATTTGCAATATAAATCAACAACTTACTACCAATCATTGCTTCCCCTAATTATCGACTTCAGACAATAATAACTCACAAGATAATGATAATTTTTAAAAAGTATTGCAATATATATTAAAATTATATTCATAAAAAACGTGTTAAATTCAAATGCGAAAACAAGTAAAAGAAAACATACAGTAAGTTACTGTAACTTATGAGTGGTTTGATAATGATTTAAAGAATGTTGGTCGAGGTACGCAGTTTAGTTGGCTACAAAAATGGCTCTTAATTTGGCTCCATTTTTTTTTAATTTGGCTCCAACTTTTCAAATATGGCGAAAGTAGTGGCGAAAAGAAAAAAATAGCCAGAGGAGGCCCTGCCCCCCCTAACACACACACAACAAACACACCAAGTGTTTAGTATACTAATTGACTATAATATCCTTAGTTTTAAATTGCATGTCAATAAATCAATGTATGGTCTGGTTGATAATTTAATAAAGAATATTATACTAAGGGTGTGTGTACATCCGTCCACTGCAGGGTTAATATCTTGGTTGGTAACTAAGCTCATAAATCAGGTGTTAATGCACAGCTTTTTAATTATTTTGACATCCTATTTGTTGTCTCCAAAGAAGCAAAATCAAAAATCTTTACAAGGCTTTCAAGAAATTGCAATATGTCGCACTAAGTGGGTAATGTGTCACACTTTCAGTCAAGGGGTAAAGAGTTTGAATCATTATATAGCCAACTGTGCTGGTGAGTAACTGTTTTATGAGAGGCATCTGATCAAGCTGTGATTAAACACGCAACATCAGGCATGAGCAGCCAACACTCTATCCATTTGACTTCCGCCCCACATTCTACCAATCTTTGAAAATGGTTTAATTGTATCCATTGTAATTTATGTTTTCAGATCCTGTCATTGTGTTTTGTTGTTTTTTTCTGATGAGCCCAACTATAATGGTAGTTTAATTGTTAAAATACATTCTTATAAATAGAGTTTAAAAAGAATGACATAAGAGTCACTGAGAATACTTTACAATTGTTGGAAAGAAATAATGTGTTATTATTTAGGGTAACCATTGTAATTTAAAGAATATCCATTAAAAATGAAATGAATACACTTAAATACATTAAATGGTATGTATATCATTTTAGATTCCATCAATAGCTGTGCCCGGTTAGCTCAGTCAGTAGCATGTCTGACTATCATTTCATTGTCATAGTTCAAATCACCACACAGTCACCGTCTCAGTGATGATTGATATATATTGTCATTTGTTACTGATGCTAGCTTAACTGTTGTTAGCTTAACTGATCGTCTGTTAGCCATCAGTGGCATAATAATTATGCTAAATATTCAAACAAACAGTAATAAAAAAATTAAATATTGCTTTGGACAAAAAAAATAAAGACATTACAATATCATACAAAACTTTAATATGTTAGCACACAAAATTGTTGATATCATGAAATATTCACTTGCCGTGATTGTAGGTAGCGCCAACACAGTTTGCTGTAGATCCTTTTCCAGGAATTGTACCTGTAGGTAATATAGAGTTGCATTTAAACAATACAATTACATATATCTTCCCACATTGTACAATATGTTTTTCTTTAAAGGAACACTTTTTGTCGTTGTTTACAAAGCTGTGTCATCAGTCCTATTCAATTGCCCAGGATTCACTGAATTTGTGTGTGAATGACATTTTGTAATTATATTATTATAATCTATCAAATTTTGATGAGGCTGCAATAGCATTTCAAATGTCTGATTGATTGGACTAATTTTAATAAAATGTAACTTATGTATAAATAATTTTACAATTTCAATAATGTAATAGATCTATAGAACTTAGCTAACATTAAATTTTGTTGATTGTAGGTAGTGCCAAATCAGCATGTTGCTGTCAGTCCTGGTCTTACACCAGATAGGATCACCCAGGTAAAATAAAGTTGTATTTTAATAATCTCATTTCATACATTCACAGTTATTTTTGGTAAATAAAACAATACAAGTACCAATGGAGAAAAAAATATGTTGACTAACTATTCTTTATTGAAATGCCTCAAAACAATTAATATGCACTTGCAACTTTTATACATAAATATACTGACAATTACCTCTGTAGCCTTTTGGATAATGAGTCCAAGATCAAGATAAATATGACAACAGTCCATGGTGTTGCATTATGACAAATAATCAGACTCAGTTTAAAAAATTGATTCATAATCTTGTTTTGTCATTTAATCGTTATAAATTATTTATAGAATGAAAATCAATCATAGGTTAAAAGTTCCTGAAGCATTTATGTAACATAAATAATGCAAAGGCAATAGCACCAAAGCTATTTTTAACACATTTCAGGCTATATATGGCTTATCCAGTTTTATTGGTGGTAGAAGACCTCATAATGAATCCGAGTAGAAGCACTGTCCTTCCACAAGTAACTGGCAAACTTCCTCTATTGAAGTTTTTGGAGCAAATGGATCTCGAACCTATGACCTTAGCTGTGAGAGGTCAATGATCTTGAGACAGCGCCTTAGACCACTAGGTCATGGAGAAACCCTTATGTAGGTTTAAAGAAGCAAATATTTGCATATATTACAGGTAGTGCCAACTGACTATGTACTGGTAGTTAGCCCTGATCAGGCACTGTCTGAAGTCATCCAGGTATAATTAAAACAATATATTTCTTATAATCTTTTTTTCTCTGTTTTTATCTTCTGTTGCATTGATATAAGAATAGCATCATACAAAACTGTGTGTCCTTTCAAGTATTAGATCAAGTCTAGGTCATACAGTTTAAAGTTCAAATTAGCACAGTGTCTGCTGACTGCTCCAAATGATCTAAATCCCTGAAACAAATTTGATATAGCTTGATACAAATATTCACCTCATTGATACAGCATGTGTTACTAGACTTGCAGTCAGTAATGATTAATGTAAAGGTTTTTATTGAAAATCAATGATCAAATGTCTGTTTAACAACACCAAAATTTACAAAAATATAAGTGGGTTATCTTATTTGCACCTAAGTTTTTACTTGTGATTTCAGGTAGCACCAACTCAGCAACTAGTTGAATTTAGTCCTTATCAGGCACATGAAGATATTATCAAGGTATAATTTAAATATATATTTAGTAAATTAAGTTGATGTTTATGTGCCATGGTAAGTTAAACTCAACTGACACCTGTATATGAAGAGTGTATGTGTGTCAAGGTAAGTTTTACTCACCTGGCACCTGTTTATGAAGAGTGTATATGTGTCAAGGTAAGTTTTACTCACCTGGTACCTGTGTATGAAGAGTGTATATGTGTCAAGGTAAGTTTCACTCACCTGACACCTGTGTATGTGTGTCACAGTAAGATTCACTCACCTGGTACCTGTTTATGAAGAGTGTATGTGTGCCAAGGTAAGTTTCACTCACCTGGTACCTTTTTATGAAGAGTGTATGTGTGTCAAGGTAAGTTTCACTCACCTGACACCTGTGTATGTGTGTCACAGTAAGTGTCACTCACCTGGTACCTGTTTATTAAGAGTGTATGTGTGTCAAGGTAAGTTTCACTCACCTGACACCTGTGTATGAAGAGTTTATGTGTGTCAAGGTAAGTTTTACTAACCTGACACCTGTGTATGGAGAGTTTATGTGTGTCAAGGTAAGTTTTACTAACCTGGCACCTGTGTATGAAGAGTATATGTGTGTCAAGGTAAGTTTTACTAACCTGACACCTGTGTACAAAGAGTGTATGTGTGCCAACGTAAGTTTCACTCACCTGTTAACTGTGTATGTGTGTCAAGGTAAGCTTTACTAACCTTCAAGGTAAGCTTTACTAACCTGACACCTGTGTATGAAGAGTGTATGTGTGTCAAGGTAAGTTTTACTAACCTGACACATGTGTATGAAGAGTGTATGTGTGTCAAGGTAAGTTTCACTCACCTGACACCTGTGTATGAAGAGTGTATGTGTGCCAAGGTAAGTTTCACTCACCTGGTACCTTTTTATGAAGAGTGTATGTGTGTCAAGGTAAGTTTCACTCACCTGACACCTTTGTATGTGTGTCACAGTAAGTTTCACTCACCTGGTACCTGTTTATGAAGAGTGTATGTGTGTCAAGGTAAGTTTCACTCACCTGACACCTGTGTATGAAGAGTGTATGTGTGTCAAGGTAAGTTTTACTAACCTGACACCTGTGTATGGAGAGTGTATGTATGTCAAGGTAAGTTTTACTAACCTGGCACCTGTGTATGAAGAGTATATGTGTGTCAAGGTAAGTTTTACAAAGCTTACACCTGTGTATGAAGAGTGTATGTGTGCCAAGGTAATTTTCACTCACCTGTTAACTGTGTATGTGTGTCAAGGTAAGCTTTACTAACCTTCAAGGTAAGCTTTACTAACCTGACACCTGTGTATGAAGAGTGTATGTGTGTCAAGGTAAGCTTTACTAACCTGACACCTGTGTATGAAGAGTGTATGTGTGTCAAGGTAAGCTTAACTAACCTGACACCTGTGTATGAAGAGTGTATGTGTGTCGAGGTAAGTTTTACTAACCTGACACCTGTGTATGAAGAGTGTATGTGTGCCAAGGTAAGTTTCACTCACCTGTTAACTGTGTATGTGTGTCAAGGTAAGCTTTACTAACCTTCAAGGTAAGCTTTACTAACCTGACACCTGTGTATGAAGAGTGTATGCGTGTCAAGGTAAGTTTTACTAACCTGACACCTGTGTATGAAGAGTGTATGTGTGTCAATGTAAGCTTAACTAACCTGACACCTGTGTATGAAGATAGTATGTGTGTCAAGGTAAGTTTTACTAACCTGACACCTGTGTATGAAGAGTGTATGTGTGTCAAGGTAAGTTTCACTCACCTGACACCTGTGTATGAAGAGTGTATGTGTACCAAGGTAAGTTTCACTCACCTGACACCTGTGTATGAAGAGTGTATGTGTGTCAAGGTAAGTTTCACTCACCTGACACCTGTGTATGAAGAGTGTATGTGTGTCAAGGTAAGTTTCACTCACCTGACACCTGTGTATGAAGAGTGTATGTGTACCAAGGTAAGTTTCACTCACCTGACAACTGTGTATGTGTGTCCAGGTAAGTTTCACTCACCTGACACCTGTGTATGTGTGTCAAGGTAAGTTTTACTCACCTGGTAACTGTTTATGAAGAGTGTATGTTTGTCAAGTTAAGTTTCACTCACCTGACACCTGTGTATGTGTGTCACAGTAAGTTAAACTCACCTGATACCGATTGATTTTGAGTAAAGGAAAGAACTGAGTGTACTCCAAATATTTTGATCATTGATATTAATGTATTTCTCTTTCAAGACTGATGGTTCTGGTTTACACAGCCAGATAGCTCCAGATGCCTTTGATCAGGTATAACAACAAAAGAAAGATAATACAAATACTAGTAATACTGAAATATTCAAATAGTAATTAATAGTTATTGAAGTATATTTTACTAAAGAATACTTTTATAATTAAGTTTTGGAAATTAAATATTTTCTGCACATCAAAATTGATATTGATTTGTGAAATACTATACTAACTTCGGTGATATATTTTTTCACAAATACAAGCATGTGTCTGTGAACATACTATTTTGTAGTTAATGGTAATGGTAGAAAACAACTTTTGTTTCAGATTAACAGTTTCAGCATGCAATGTGTAGACACATGTAGTAGAGCTCTTGTACCTCTTGATGTATTTAATCAGGATGAATATATTCGTAATTTTGGTTTAATTAGGCGGCATGTGTATGGAGATGGCAATTGTATTTTTAGAGCTGTTAGTTTCGGGTTATTTGGTCATGAAAGTAGTTATTCCGAGTTACGGCAAATTGCAGTGTCTTGTATTAAGGAACATGAAGATGATTTCAATGATTTCTTTATCCAAGGATCAATGAGTTACGATTTAAACGGGTTATCTTTAGATGGTGTATATGCTGGATTTGAGTGTATAGTCGCTTTAAGTAGGCATTTCAGGTGTAATATTTTTGTTACACAAGGTGTTAATGATAATATTGTTGTTAATACTATCACTTCTGATGAACAAAACAGTTACATATCAACAGCTCCTATTCATATTTTGTATACAACCAGTGTAGGAGGTCATTATGATATTGCAATTGATGATGTCACTGGATCCACATTTCCTTACCAGAATGTAGCAAATGAATTACTTAATTGTGGTAATACTTCTGTTGTAGATGATTTAAAAATTACTTCTTTCAACGAGAGTATAATAACTTCAGATCCATCAGTAGCATTTGATAACATTGGTAGTAGCAGTCTGCAGTAGCTTTACTAATCACGTTTACATAAACCCACCATAAGGTAAAGACTGTTGTCTTGTTGGAACTGTTTGTAGTCATTGCAATATGTATTTCTCTTCAAAGAAAAGTTTGAAAAGACATAGTCGTAAATGCCGTTCTAGTCCATTAGACAAAAAGGAAAAACCATTGACTTCAATTCCTTGCAGTGTACCATCTTGTTCTGAAAAGTTTAGAACAGTAGATAAAATGGCTGAACACCTTAAGACTATTCATGGAACTGAAATGGCAATACAAACATTTAATTTTAAAACTGAACAGGAATTTATGTGTTGGAAATCCAATGAGGAATGTACAAATAATGTGTTTTTTAAGTGCTTAGCTACGAAAAAGGTCTGTGGTAAAGTATACAAGAACTTTATATGTTATCCTGGTGGTTCAAAACTTAGTGAAAATAGTAATAACATTAAGAATGCTGTTTTAAGTAATAAACGTGCACGTAAAGGCTCAGCAACAATAGGCAAGATCTGCCCATCAAGAATGAATGTAATAGTGCAAAGTTCTGAGGTTGTTTCTGTGAAGTACATACAGACTCATTTTCGTGCAACTGGTTTAAATCAAACTCGTTTCCTTCCTATCCCAGAATCTGTAAGGAATCAGATTAAGTCACGTTTATCCATGGTACAAAATATTAGTAGTCAACATCAGTGCATTTAAGAGTTCAAAGTCTGCAGTCACTCCCCAATAATCCTGTGCTGTTATATAAGCAGCAACACACACAATCTAATTCTATCCAACTTAGGAAAGAAGATTTCATGTTGGTTCTGAGGATCAAAGAACAGGCTATAGAATTTAAACATTATGCCCCTGATGTTATATGTATAGATTCTACTCATGGCACAATAAACACAATAGAAAAACTTACTCCTAAGTAAAAAATCTCATCAAACAAGAAAATAGAAAAACAACTCAGTTTCAAGGCAACACAGAAGAAAAAAGGAGTTTATGTGTATCGGGGTAAGATTCCCTCTCCTCGTACCAATGTATAAGAGTGTATGTGTGTCAGGGTAAGATTCCCTCTCCTCATACCAATGTATGAGAAGTGTATGTGTGTCAAGGTAAGATTCTCTCCTCTCAAACCCATGTATGAGGAGTGAATGTATGTCAAGGTAAGTTTCTCTCTCCTCATACCTATGTACAAGGAATATATGTGTGTCAAGGTAAGTTTCCCTCTCATCATACCAATATATGATGAGTGTATGTGTGTCAAAGTAAGTCTCCCTCTCCTTGTACCTATGTATGAGGAGTGTATGTGTGTTGGGGTAAGATTCTCTCTCTTCATACCTATGTACAAGGAGTGTATGTGTGTCAAGGTAAGTTTACTTCTCTTACCTATGTACCTCTTCATACCTGTATGTGTATGTGTGTCGCTGTAAAAAGAGTGTAAAATTATTGAAAAAAAGTTTTCCAATTGTCGGTTTATTCAAGTTTGCTTAATGGCGACGATTTAATTTTACAAAATTGATAATTAAAAGCAAACATTTTTAAAGCTTGAATTACTGTAAGACTTAAAAATAAAACAGGAATTTGAACTATCATAACTAATGTACAGTGTAAGTTTAATGCAGCTTCAAAATGCATCCTTATAGTACAATGAAGTACATCTGTCTTTAAGATGGAAGATGTTGGTTCAATCCCGACTAAGGATATCTGTTGGAGGCTTCATACTACGTATTGTACATCAGTTTTGAATTTATGAAATGAAGATAGTGAAAAATGCTTATATTAGTAAATAAGTTTGTGTTTATTTCAGGAATGGTAGCATAATTTTGAGTTTGATCCAGTGATGCAAAACAGGCTAGATTAATGTCTGAAGTTCGAACTAGACTAGAGAATGTTTTTCATCTTTCAATGAAAACTCAAAATTGTATAATTTACAATATATTTTCAAATTATTTAAGATGAAAGAATAACTATGATGATGTTTTTTTTATATTAAAGTATCTAGCAACCAATTTAATGTCATTGTTTGAATAGTGACTTTGTTCCAAGCCCTGTTGAATAAGCACAGTTGTGCACATCTTTATGGCTACCTAGGCTACAGTAAGCATCCCATGAAATGTAATATGTCCTACAAGCTAAAAGCAAAGCAACATCATGGTACCAATGAAATGCAAACTGGTACTTTAAGCACTACCCAAATTCAATTGATTTTCATAAAGAAACGAAATGCAGTTTCTATTGTTTCAACATTGCACATCATTAACACATAATGCACGATTTTCTATATATCAGATGTCCACTCTCTTTGCTAAATGACCATAAAATATGTTACTAATTATATTTTTGGCCTGCTGTACGTGAACCTTTGACAGTGTCATATATCAAAAGTTCAAACTAATTAGTATCTCCAAATCTTAAATAACTAAATGCTTGTACTTATAGCATGCCATACACACCAGTATTATTTTGGGTTTAAGTTTTACATTATTAAAAAAATAGAATACAATAATTAAGAATTGAAGTGAAGTGACTGACAATAACACACTTTATTTATAGTTGACATACAGACTGAATGATTGTATGCAAGTATTTCTATATTCTTTATTTTCATTTCAATTTGCATTACTGAATGGAAACTAAATAGGGTTTAAAAAGTTAATAAGTTAAACTTTGCTTAATGATTGTCTTATTTGTATAAATAAGCCATATTTCATACCAAATATTTTAACCAAAGTCCACATCATTGCACAATTGAAAGCCTTTATTATATATCATTATGAAAAAGTAACAGAAGTCTATCAATTTGTCCAAGGTCAGACTTGAACTGACATCTCACTCCTTGGAGGAGTTTGTACTTTCTTGTACTACAAAGACTTTCTCACTGATAGACTTCCTGTGTAAAGATAAGAAAGTATTACCTCTTTTCTGTATTTACAATTTCTACAATAAAAACCACGATTAATATTGATACACAGAAGTTACAGAACAATATTTAATGTTTTAAACCACTCTTTAATAAGTATAAATAGAAACAATCACTGTCATTTTTTTCTCGAAGAGTAAACGTTTGTTGAGACTGCAGTATACTGTTATAGATCTGTTTGTGGGTGGGGTGCATTTTAATGCGGTGTATTATTTTGATGTTTTTGCTTTTAAACTCTTATAATGGCAGTTCCATATACATGTTTGTATGTGTTTGTGTGTAAGGGAGGATGGGGTAACATTTTTTGTAATGAAGGTATATAAGTTATCGTTTTACATTGTTATAGGGGATTTATCACCGGCGCAGAGCGCCGGTGAAAATCACCGGAACGGCATTGTACACGCGTCCGTTAAATTACAAGTGATGCTTATTTATTTTTTGTATTTCCGGTTTATGCACTGGTGTGTCAAGGACTGTAACCCGTACAACTGAAATGGTTGGTTCTCACGGTTAGTAAAAAATGGTGCAGGACGGCAACCAAAATATGAATTACAGGAGTTAGCTCCCTTGACAAAAAAAGTGCACGTTTGGCTAAACCAAATAACTTACTCTTTCCATACTTCAAAAAGTAGTCCGATAAGTATATGAAGAAATGTTACGGTAATACGCATTATTACTTTACATACACGATGTTTTTTTATGATTTAACAATATATATGTATATACAAGTCATGTATACTTATTGAAAGTAATTGATAAATAACAGTTTCGAATCTGCCATCCGAACAACATGACTCCAGCTGAAGGACGCCAGCCAACATATTGTTGTCTAGGATCTTAATACAATTATACGTAGATAAGGCTGATACACTTGTTATTTTCCCCGCTACGATAGGTGTAGTTTTTAATCAGTTATTGTCGATGCACGGTCTTGGAAGTATTGCCACTTACAAATAATGCTTCGTGGACAAGTAGTTTTCGTT
Source organism: Panopea generosa (assembly GCA_029582155.1). Classification (NCBI taxonomy): domain Eukaryota; kingdom Metazoa; phylum Mollusca; class Bivalvia; order Adapedonta; family Hiatellidae; genus Panopea; species Panopea generosa. The sequence goes on from CM055898.1 coordinate 26,487,724, forward strand.
ACAGATCGTGACACCGTGACAGTTGTGTTGACATATCTGTATGAGACGTAATTAACACCGACAAAAAATGATGTCTTTAGTCAGTCAGTCTATGATTGTTTACACTCGCAGCTTTACTCAAGGTATTTTGTCGTCTACATATACAATGTTAATTTTTGGAAGTATAAGAACCAATACTGTATTTATAACATGACTTGCCTTGTTCAAGTTGTTGTTTCAAATAATTTTCTCTGCTAAAATTGATAAGGTAGTCTAGTTGTTAGCAGGGGTATTTTTATATTTGTTAGTATGGGGTAAATCATGTCGCCGTTGTAAGGATACATTATTGCTTCAGGATCCAGGGGTCTCCAGTTTCATTCCCGGTTGGGTTTCATCACAGTGCCTTATTCGGGTAAGTAAATGAAAGTGTAGTGAATGTACATAGGTCACTTACAACATGTTAAGCTAACTATTATAGCGTCGTTGTTGAAGTGCACTGACTGTATTGGAAGTACAGGGTTTAGTACTCAGATGGGTGACCGCTGTCACTTTAATGGCGTCGAGCCTGTGTCTGCACAATCTCTCTTTCCTTGGGATGGGACTCGCTATAGCCAGGAAGTGGCCACAGGCTGTGCAGCTGAGGGCTTATAAGCCCTAAAGGTTAAAGAGGGGAGGACTGTAGTGAATGTATATAGGTCACTTACAACAGCCTTACTGTTAAGCTAGCTTTTGTAGCGACATGGTTGAAGTGCACTGACTGTAACTACCCCCCCCCCCCCCCCCCCCCCCCATCCCCAATAAAAAAAAATTGTTGTTCATTCAATATATTCTAGGTCTTTGCCTACAAGTCCTTTCTCTCAGAGTCTGTCCATATCTTTTAAAAGGATTTTCAGATTGGATGCAAATTAATAAAGTCCCCTACCTACCTACCCACCTCCTATCTGGTATGGGTTGGAAATGGCAAACAAACAATTTTTTAAGGGTGATCTTAGTTATCACATATTCAGATAATATAATGTACACTTGGTTTGTGGTGTCGGGGTACATCTCTATAGTGTAAGCTAGCACACTTTTCTGTTTGAAAAGAGCTCCAGGTTCAAGTCCTGGTGGGGATCTTGACACCCTTACGAAGTTGTACAAACTAAAAACTCCATTATATTTGTCAAAATTTAAATAAAAGTGTAATAGATGGTGTAAATACAATGTCAACCTTTCTTTACCAAGACTGTACACATGAGTGCCCATAGCCAATTGTCATAGGTAATAATTGTATAGATAAGACAATACAATTGGTATGGGCTTAAAGCTATATGATGCTAATAGAATGGGGCAACTAGAACTATTACCTGAATACATATAGACAGCCAGGTTGGACTCAAAACCAGTCTCAAAATGTTACAATCATGTAGTAATGAAAGTAAGTAAAACAGAAGAGAGGAAGCTAACAGAGAAATACCACAAGTTCTGTTTGTTTACAATAACTGAGACATATACATTAAATCACTGACAATATACTGATTCAACCGAATTTGAAAAAATAAGTATTACTGTATACCACTTAAAAAGACTGTTACACTGATATATAATTAATGAAACACATAAAAAATATTTGGTTGCAATTTATTCCCTAAACAAAAATAGATTTGACACAAAAATAGCACCTCTGCACAAGTAAGTCCATTTGTATCCCGTTATATACCTTTGGTAACTGAGGTTACTTGCTATATGTCTTTGGTATCCTAGAAAAAAAACATTTATGCTAAATAATTTTTCACATTGTAGTTCAAATTAGAAATATAAATAAATGTCTCTATCCCTGGTTACCCGTTATCCTTCTTTGTCTTTTGGCACTCTAGATTACTACAGCAAATATATATCATCAAAATTTAAGAATTACTAAAAAACATGTCTTTATTTCTGGTTACTTGGTTATCCTTCTTTGTGCGGAACGTGTGGTCCAGTGGTACAGCACCAAACCCATGATCAGAGGGTCGTGGGTTCAATCCTCCACCATGGCTATGTGTGGTGTCCTTGAGCAAGACACATTCCTGCATATGCTTAATACTGGTTCTAACAAGGAAGTCTTTGAGCGTGATTTGTCTAAGATGTAAGAACTTGTGTGATACAATCGAAGTAAAAATAGATAAGTTTAAACAAATCCTTCCTTATCTTTGGTAACTGATGGTTACGACAGCAAATGTTCAACATCCAAGCAAGGACCTACATAGATTTTATATAGTTCTTTGAGCGGACTTGCACATGGACTTACAAACAGACTTACATATTTTGGCCATATATGAAACGCTAAAAATGCTATATTTTCTATTAAACTTTATGGCAATTTATTATTTTGATAGTTATAAATCATATCCTGACACACTGATATTAAATAATCTACATATACAGTGACTGAAATTGATAAATCCCCTTTTAGGCAGTGCCTTATTTCATATTACTCATAAAAACCTAAAAATAACAAACTCCCACTGGTAAAACCAAATTTTAAAGTCACATTATTATGATATTTACAGAATTCTGGTCGAAAAACACCTACCAATCAATGTCTAAATGTTATTTCTCCTTCACAATATAGAAAAATATACTGTATATTCGTTAAGAGAATATCATTTTTCCTTCACAATGCAGAAAAATGTAATATAAACAGATAAACGTCAAGAAGGTTCAATACTCTCCAAAAATGGAGGTTTGAGTTTTTCATATTCGCAGGAGAGATATTGCGAATATGAAAAAATATTGATCGTGCGCAGTGACAGGGGAACCTTCTTGATAAATAGCCTCTACCTTTGCGATAGTATGCGGTAGTATTGGGTAGTATGTCAATCGTGAAACATCGGGTATTTCCTTATCCTCCGTAGAATACACTATTGTGTAGCATAAAGGCCGAGGTGATCAGATTGGGTAGTATGTGAATCCGGGTGGTTTCGCCCTTTTTTTTGTTCGCCCATGAGTTGTTTCGCCCTATTTCTGGTTTTCACTGGGTGGTTTCGCTCTATTTATATTTCGCATAGGGTGGGTTCGCCCTTATTTTTATGTTCCCGAATTTTATGTAAGTGGAACTGTAAAATGGTATAGTGGAATGAATAGTACAACTAGAAAATATATAGTCATGGAATTTATTCACACTTATATAAAAAAAAAATGACAATGTATCGTTAAAATAAGGTTTATATACAAAAACGTACAATTAATATACAAAAGACCGATGTATTTGGGAAATATATATAGTTTTTGTGGTTCCCAAAAGTAGCCCAAATTTACATCTTTAATTGCCATTTTTAACAGTTTTGACTAAAACTAATTAGTAAGTAAAACATCTATTGTCAAATCTCCTTGAAAAAAGTCCGCCATTTTAATTATCTGTTGATGGATAATTGGTATTAATTGGTATCAATTACTTCTTTACGATAAACTATTTGTTTGTCTTTAATTGCCATTTTTAACAGTTTTGACTAAAACTAATTAGTTGTCTGTGAAATAAACATCAATTAACTAATTAGATAACTAATTACTACGTATTTTTTACACCATTTTATAAAAAATAGTATAGGGCGAATAGTATAGATGTTTTCTGTGAAATAAACATCAAAAGACTTATTAGAAAACTAATTACTACATATTTTTTATAAAAACTATTACGCCCCAACTATTAAGCCATAGTTGGTTTTGTTATTCTGGTCAAACTCTTAAAGTTTACTATATGCCGTATGGTGGTTAATTCATGGATAAAGTGTCCATATACGTTGACGCCAGCATTTATCCTGGTCTATGTAAGTGAAATTTATTTATTCGCATCATGTAGACGGTCGCATGTAGACACTCCTTAAATGGCATATTATTATTTGCACCACGTTGGGCGGGCGATATTTTATGCAATCATGTTTTATACATAATATCAGTAAGCTTACAACACCTCTTGAAAGAAGATTTCTGCTTTTAAAAGCCACTAACTTCCAGTGGCCTTTCAATTCTTCCTGCTGTATATAGTAATTTAACTCTTCTTCACTTTTAAAAAAAATTGGATCCGGCTGGGTAGCTGAAGGCATAGAGGTATAATAGCAGCTCATTTTTTGAACCATAGCCTCAAACGTTAGGGAAAGCCTAGATTCAATCTGTGATCGGGCCAAAGGCTGCAATCCCCGAAAGGTACCATTTCACGTCATTGATTTTTGCCGTGTTTATCCAGGCGCTTGCACACATTTTCGAAGCATTTGATTTACGAAGATTATTGTTAGAGGGAAGTTGGGGGAAGCTTTAATTTCGCGGGAAATGCGCTAATCATGGTAGCATGATGCCCCTCCTGCAATTCGGTAATGTTCAAGAAGCATACGAAGCACTGAGAGAATTTGAAGTAAAAACAAAATTTTCAATGTGTAAAGCCACAAAAAACTTTGGATCAAATGGTAGAAATGTGTTTATTTGTTCAGGCTATATCTCTCATAAAGAGACTAGGCCTTGGCCTTTTTTATGGTTATTGTACATATCGTATGTGCGATTGAATATTTCTTATCATGCATGTATAACAACAATAAACATATAAATATCGATTTATATGTATACTTGATGGGAATGTGTTAATTCTCCTTAATATGAGGACATATTTTCATTATGTAAGTCTACCTCTCGTGAATATATTTAAAAAAAAGAACTGGTAAAAGGTCGATCTGTCAGACCTTCACGTTTGTACCAGTTGGAAACCATAGTAACTAGTAATTCTATGTAACTTGAGCTAACATGACAGAATGCAAAGATTTCTGAAATAGATTGATTGATTGATTATTTAGGGTCATTTTTAGTTTAAACTTATTTATTTTACTTCAATTGTGAAACAAGTTATTACAACTTCGGCAAATCAAAGTCTTCCTGGTTAGAACCAGTACTTAGCATATGTGGAAAAGAGTCTTGCTCATGGACACCACACATAGCCGTGGCGGAGGATCGAACCCACGACCCTCCGATCATGGGTTCGGTGCTCTACCACTGAACCACGCGCTTCACTTAAGGGTCATTTTATGCCATCAAGGGCTAACAGACGATCATTTAACCTAACCACTGTTTCCTGGGATCCTGAAAGGTTAACCTGTACTTGAGCACACCCAATCTCCGCAAGAAACTGAAAACTCCCCACTTCAATCAGTGGTGAGAGACGAATGATAATGAGACATAATGTCATATATCAATCATCATGGAGACTGCTGCCGGGTAGGGATTCGAACTCAAGACCCCTGGATTGATAGTAAGACTTTTCTGAAATAAAGCATTTAATATATTAATTAACAATTACAAATTCTATATTTATTTAATTTGAATCGTAGTTTAATATGTTTGATATGTACTTTAGTTTTATTTAGTAATTTGTCCGTCTTTGCGCATTTGGGTAGATTCTAAAATTTATCGTCTGCGTTGCAGTCCTCTAATCATGATGGAACCATGTGTGCAAACATTTTATAAGTAACCATCCTGTGATAATATATGTTTTGAAAATTCTTGATGATAAGGACCCATGAATGAAAAGCTTTTCATTATTTCAATTCACAACCAGAACATCAGCGGCACCACATTTTTTTAGGAGACCTCTGCTGGTATCTAGAGAAGAAAAAAAAGAAAGTAGGGTATGGATATGGCGAGTTCAGTGAAAAAGTAAGCAGTATTAATGGTGATCTCATGATTAAAGAGTTTGTCAATATTATTCATGATCTCTTCACTACACTTATTCCGTTAAGTTTTAAATGAATATGCAGTTATATTGCTTCTGTAAAAATGGCATGTCGTACAGCATTTTGTTCAGTAAAGGATTTACAAATTGGAAGGAAGGTCATTGTTCATAGTAGGGATTGAACTAGCAAGCATCCACATGCTAGACAAACTCTCTAATTACTAATATCCTTGTGTATTCAACAGGTTCAAGACATACTTAAAAATTAAATTTATTTCGTTTCTATATATTCAAAAAATAAAATCAGTAATTATATGAAGAAAATGCATGCGTTTCTGTTGAGGGTACTTTCTGTTTGGACAATTTCAGTGAGTGGTGTCCTAGTCCTAAGTACCAAGCCTAGTTGTGCATATTGTCCGCATGTTGCGTGAGAATAATTTTTCAATGAGTTATGGCCCTTTGAATTTTTTTCAGACATTATTTTTTGTGGTCGCTTTTTCTCGGCAATCATTGGCTGGAATTCAATGACACTTCACAAAAGTGATTGGTCACTCTAATGGGTTCACTGTGTCAAAGCAAGCAACAAAAGGGTGCAATAACTGTGTCAATATCAGTGATATTTCTAGTTACACTTAAAATTGGAAAGTAAAGAAAATATGAATGATTGGTCACTAAAATTTATTTAATTATTAGCAAACACAACTTGGTTATATATTAATATATGATTATCAGAGTTTAACCAAAAAAATACAAGGAGCCATTATATATTTAAACGTATCATTTAAATATCAAGCTTAATATCTGTTTTTATCTAAGACATGCACATTCCTCAAGATATTATGTACATTCTTTCATTTTCTCACATAGCCGACCCTACTCTGGAGGCATTGTAACCACAATAAAGAATTTACCCCCGACATGCACACTTCAAAAATGTTTCGAAAACTCTTCAAGGTATGTATCACACATGACAATCTTTGTTTAATACATATTTTTAATACAATATTTTGTACAACACATACAGCACGTGATTGGTTCAATTCAACACATTCCAGACAATAAATGTGTTTTGTTTATGCCTGGTGCACAGATATGTACTTGTTTGCAGTGTTATTAATAAAATATACTGTTAAAAATAATGTTTCAAGTATAAAGGAGTTTTAAATGTTTGTTCTTTAAATAAAATACAGTATTATACCATTTCATTATAATCATTTCATATACTTTCATTGCTTTTTATATGAAACTGACACTGATGTACGATGATAAATATAGCTGAGTGCAGTCCATACTCACATGGCTCTTTTCAATTTATTTCATTAACACGTTTGATGTGTTTAATACAATACATACTGGGAAACAATACTGGAAGAAAGCCATTATGAATTACCTATTGAAGAAATGCTTCTTCTTTTTTTTAAATTGTATGTTATTCTCTCTCTTTCTTTCAGCATGGTGGTGCATTATATTTTTGACGTTCTAACAAAAGAAGGATTATTGTATTTATTTTTACAAAAGCACAAAACCTTATACCAGGAAGCTGACGAATCATTGACATTGTCAGAAATCAATTTTGGAAGAAAAAAACAACCTGTTAACGCGAAGTTCTACTAGAGAGGAAATATGCTTACTTGGGCTAGATGCCTAGGCTGGATTTCTCGCTTAAAATGAACATATTTTGTAAAGTTTTAAATGAGTCCGGTAACTTGATCTCATTTTGATTATAGTTTGATCTGTTTTATAGGTGTACATGCAATAAAAAAAAAAAAATTCTTAGAAAAAGTCTGAATGACGATGTGAAGGTTAAGCAGTACTAAAGCGAGTCTATTTTTAGAATGGGGATCTGTTGTAAGTTTACCACTCTAATTTTATTATCAATTCAGTCACTATCTCATTAACAAATAGACAAAAGAATTATTTAATAGAAGAATAGTAGATAAAGTATCTCATTAATATGTACCATGTGATTCTAAGAATAGAATCACTTTTGATCTATGCAGAGGAGAAGGAATCCTCCGAATGGATGTCTTGTTCAATTTATCATGTTTGTCATGTTCATTATGGAGGTTAAATTACCAACCTCTGTGTGGTTCCAGGGAGCCATATGAGGGACAGCAAGCATAGGATCACTGTGGCTCTTGCATGTTGTAGGAAGAGACAATATGAGTTATACAATTATATATTTAATGGAATTCTACAGTTCTGCAGGTATCAAAGTTCTAGATTCATTCTGCATATTCATTCATGTCCGGTATGTAAATTTGCCATGCACAATTAGATTTGATTAATATTGCTACAAATGATCAACATGACATGACGATGTGTCACGCGCGAGTCCCACTCTTGTACCTCTAAAACTTGGCCACAACGTTTGTATATGCATAAATATATGTTCAAGTTTACACCTTGCTAAATATCTTTTGTAAAAAGTTGTTTTGTTGTTTATTATAAAATCCAAACTTGTCATCCATACAGTTGTCCAAGCAGTAAGAATGTTTTGGAGAAAAACATTTTTCAGAATTCGATTTATATCATTACAGTTAATTTCACATTCGAACATAAGATTAAGCAGTTTTATATCATATAAAACACTAAAGGGATAATGTAAAAGTATACATTAAGCAGCTTTACTTGCTTCATATTTCCTTCAATGTTGACTGCGAACTTTGCATAAATCATGAAAACATATATTGCTGTATTGTTAATGAGTACTAATGCAACTGAAATAAATAAGAGTTGAAACAATTGTATTTTTTATGGTTATTTTATGTCGTGCTTCAAAAACGATTTCCTCCTAATAGTTGTCATGGGACATTAAAACATGTCGGCTGCACATTGTAAACTGATATATAAATATACAGTGCTTTCTGCATTGTAAGGTCCATTTACTGGTGCAATCTGTCATTGGCACTTACCTGATATAGAAAGATATAGTGCTTTCTGCATTGTTAGGTCCATTTACTGGTGCAATCCGCCATTGGACCACACCTGATATATAAATATACAGTGCTTTCTGCAAGTATATACAGTACTTTCTGCATTGTAAGGTCCATTTACTGGTGCAATCCGCCATTGGATCACACCTAATATATAAATATACAGTGCTTTCTGCATTGTAAGGTCCATTTACTGGTGCAATCTGTCACTGGACTACACCTGATATATAAATATACAGTACTTTCTGCATTGTTAAGTCCATTTACTGGTGCAATCCGACATTGACCCTCACCTGATATATAAATATACAGTGTTTTCTGCATTGTAAGGTCCATTTTCTGGTGCAATCCACCATTGGACCACACCTGATATATAAATATACACTGCTTTTTGCATTGTAAGGTCCATTTACTGGTGCAATCCGCCATTTGACCACACCTGATATAGAAATATACAGTACTTTCTGCATTGTTAGGTACATTTACTGGTGCAACCCGACATTGGCCCTCACCTGATATAGAAATTTACAGTTCTTTCTGCATTGTTAGGTCCATTTACTGGTGCAACCCGCCATTGGACCACACTTGATATATAAATATACAGTGTTTCTGCATTGTAAGGTCCATTTACTGGTGCAATCCGCCATTGGACCACACCTGATATATAAATATACAGTGCTTTCTGCATTGTTAGGTCCATTTACTGGTGCAATCCGCCATTGGACCACACCTGATATATAAATATACAGTGCTTTCTGCAAGTATATACAGTGCTTTCTGCATTGTAAGGTTCATTTACTGGTGTAATCTGTCATTGGCCCTTACCTGATATAGAAAGATATAGTGCTTTCTGCATTGTTAGGTCCATTTACTGGTGCAATCCGCCATTGGACCACACCTGATATATAAATATACAGCGCTTTCTGCAAGTATATACAGTACTTTCTGCATTGTAAGGTCCATTTACTGGTGCAATCCGCCATTGGATCACACCTGATATATAAATATACAGTGTTTTCTGCATTGTAAGGTCCATTTACTGGTGCAATCTGTCATTGGACTACACCTGATATAGAAATATACAGTACTTTCGGCATTGTTAAGTCCATTTACTGGTGCAATCCGACATTGGCCTTCACCTGATATATAAATATACAGTGTTTTCTGCATTGTAAGGTCCATTTTCTGGTGCAATCCGCCATTGGACCACACCTGATATATAAATATACACTGCTTTCTGCATTGTAAGGTCCATTTACTGGTGCAATCCGCCATTTGACCACACCTGATATAGAAATATACAGTACTTTCTGCATTGTTAGGTACATTTACTGGTGCAATCCGACATTGGCCCTCACCTGATATAGAAATTTACAGTACTTTCTGCATTGTTAGGTCCATTTACTGGTGCAACCCGCCATTGGACCATACCTGATATATAAATATACAGTGCTTTCTGAACTGTTGGGTCCATTTACTGGTGCAATCCGCCATTTGACCACACCTGATATATAAATATACAGTGCTTTCTGCATTGTAAGGTCCATTTTCTGGTGCAATCCGCCATTGGATCACACCTGATATATAAATATACAGTGATTTCTGCATTGTAAGGTCCATTTACTGGTGCAATCTGTCATTGGACTACACCTGATATAGAAATATACAGTACTTTCGGCATTGTTAAGTCCATTTACTGGTGCAATCCGACATTGGCCTTCACCTGATATATAAATATACAGTGTTTTCTGCATTGTAAGGTCCATTTTCTGGTGCAATCCGCCATTGGACCACACCTGATATATAAATATACACTGCTTTCTGCATTGTTAGGTCCATTTACTGGTGCAATCCGCCATTGGACCACACCTGATATATAAATATACAGTGCTTTCTGCAAGTATATACAGTACTTTCTGCATTGTCAGGTCCATTTACTGGTGCAATCCGCCATTGGATCACACCTGATATATAAATATACAGTGTTTCTGCATTGTAAGGTCCATTTACTGGTGCAATCTGTCATTGGACTACACCTGATATAGAAATATACAGTACTTTCGGCATTGTTAAGTCCATTTACTGGTGCAATCCGACATTGGCCTTCACCTGATATATAAATATACAGTGTTTTCTGCATTGTAAGGTCCATTTTCTGGTGCAATCCGCCATTGGACCACACCTGATATATAAATATACACTGCTTTCTGCATTGTAAGGTCCATTTACTGGTGCAATCCGCCATTTGACCACACCTGATATAGAAATATACAGTACTTTCTGCATTGTTAGGTACATTTACTGGTGCAATCCGACATTGGCCCTCACCTGATATAGAAATTTACAGTACTTTCTGCATTGTTAGGTCCATTTACTGGTGCAACCCGCCATTGGACCACACCTGATATATAAATATACAGTGCTTTCTGAACTGTTGGGTCCATTTACTGGTGCAATCCGCCATTTGACCACACCTGATATATAAATATACAGTGCTTTCTGCATTGTAAGGTCCATTTTCTGGTGCAATCCGCCATTGGATCACACCTGATATATAAATATACAGTGATTTCTGCATTGTAAGGTCCATTTACTGGTGCAATCTGTCATTGGACTACACCTGATATAGAAATATACAGTACTTTCTGCATTGTTAAGTCCATAAATGGTGCAATCCGACATTGGCCCTCACCTGATATATAAATATACAGTGTTTTCTGCATTGTAAGGTCCATTTTCTGGTGCAATTCGCCATTGGACCACACCTGATATATAAATATACACTGTTTTCTGCAATGTAAGGTCCATTTACTGGTGCAATCCGCCATTGGACCACACCTGATATAGAAATATACAGTACTTTCTGCATTGTTAGATAAATTTACTGGTGCAATCTGCCATTGGACCACACTTGATATAGAAATATTCAGTGCTTCTGCATTGTTAAGTCCATTTACTGGTGCAATCCGCCATTGGACCACACCTGATATAGAAATATACAGTGCTTTCTGCATTGTAAGGTCCATTTACTGGTGAAATCCGCCATTGGATCACACCTGATATAGAAAGATACAGTGCTTTCTGCATTGTAAGGTCCATTTACTGGTGCAATCCGCCATTGGCCCTTACCTGATATATAAATAAACAGTGCTTTCTGCATTGTTAGGTCCATTTACTGGTGCACTCCGCCATTGGACCACACCTGATATAGAAAGATACAGTACTTTCTGCAGTGTTAGATAAATTTACTGGTGCAATTCGCCATTGGACCACACCTGATATATAAATATACAGTGTTTCTGCATTGTTATGTACCTTTACTTGTGCAATCCGCCATTGAAACACACCTGATATATAAATATACAGTACTTTCTGCATTGTTAGGTCCATTTACTGGTGCAATCCGACATTGGCCCTCACCTGATATAGAAATATACAGTACTTTCTGCATTGTAAGGTCCATTTACTGGTGCAATCTGGCATTGGACCACACCTGATATATAAATATACAGTGCTTTCTTCAAGTATATACAGTACTTTCTGCATTGTAAGGTCCATTTACTGGTGCAATCCGCCATTGGACCACATCTGATATATAAATATACAGTACTTTCTGCATTGTTAGGTCCATTGACTGGTGCAATCCGACATTGGCCCTCACCTGATATAGAAATTTACAGTACTCTCTGCATTGTTAGGTCCATTTACTGGTGCAACCCGCCATTGGTCCACACCTGATATAGAAATATACAGTGTTTTATGCATTGTTGGGTCCATTTATTGGTGCAATCCGCCATTGGACCACACCTGATATATAAATACATGTATACAGTGCTTTCTCCATTGTTAGGTACCTTTACTGGTGCAATCCGCCGTTGGACCACACCTGATATATAAATATACAGTGCTTTCTGCATTGTTAGGTACATTTACTGATGCAATCTGCCATTGGACCACACATGATATATAAATATACAGTGCTTTCTGCATTGTAAGGTCCATTTGCTGGTGCCATCTGCCATTGGACCACACATGATATATAAATATACAGTACTTTCTGCATTGTTAGGTCCATTTACTGGTGCAATCTGTCATTGGCCCTCACCTGATATAGAAATATTCAGTACTTTCTGCATTGTTAGGTCCATTTACTGGTGCAATCCGGCATTGGACCACACCTGATATATAAATATACAGTGCTTTCTGCAAGTATTTACAGTACTTTCTGCATTGTAAGGTCCATTTACTGGTGCAATCCGCCATTGAACCACACGTGATATATAAATATACAGTACTTTCTGCATTGTTAGGTCCATTTACCGGTGCAATCCTACATTGGCCCTCACCTGATATAGAAAAAAAGACACACAGTACTTTCTGCATTGTTAGTTCCATTTCTGGTGCAATAGATATATATATATATATATCAATGATATCAAATATACGTAAAAACGCACTTGTGTGGTACATGCCCTTGGACCTAGCTACGACCCTGAATTGGTGGTACGCCTTTTTTTCGAGACCTATTTTGTTAAAAAAAATATTGTATTAACACTAATAAAGGCATTCCATGCGCTTTGTTATTCATCCATAAAACATAATTGTGTCATGGTTGATATTTCACGTTTCCGATCTCGGATTTCCCCCTAAAGATCCTCTTTGAATACTCTCTATCAACAAGGAGCTTCCAAGGCGGTTACGATATTCTGATTAAGCAGAACGCAACAATCAATGACGTATGCGATCCGAGCGTACGGGCCCTATTGAGGTTTGCATTTAGCTCACAAGTCGGATTGCATCTAGCATTACCCCATCTGTTGAAATTTTAACTGGGGACCAGTTTGTAATTGTTCTGCGTGCTCTTCAATTGGAGGTACAGAAAACATACAATTATATAGTCACGATCATTACATTTGCTTACATTTGAATTAAAAGCAAATACTATGCCGAATACCGGTACGAAAAAATGCAAGAAAGACAGGAAAACAAAAGTAAGATAACATGTTTTTAAGTTTATAAACGATGAATCAAATATTCGAAAAAGAGATATCACATAGTTGAAACTAATAAGTGATATCATTTATTCAAGTAGTTGATATCAGTTATTCATTTCAGATAGTTGATATCACTTATTCATTTAAAAAAGGTGATATCACTTATTCAAATGTGTGATAAGAACAATATGTGATTTTACTCATTTAATTGTTTCAAATAGGTGATATCACCTATGCAAAAAGGTTGATATAACTTATAAATTATACCAATTATTTTTTAAATGATCAGGTGATATCACATATTTAATAAGTGATATCATATAATTTCCTATTTGAAACTAATGTATGGGGTGCCGTTTTACTATCTAACTTCAATGAGTGATATCATTCATTTGAATAGGTGATGTCATTCATTCGTATAGGTGATATCACTCACTTGAATAAGTGATATCACTTATTTGAATAGGTGATATCACTTATTCAAATGAGTGATATCACCTATTCAAATAAGTGATATTTAATAAGGGATATCATCTAATTTGTTTCAAATAGGTGATATGACTTATTCAATTAAGTGATATCACTTATTCGAACAGTTGATATCACTTATTCGAGTGAGTGATATCACCTATTTGAATGAGTGATATCACCTATTCGAATTAGTGATATTTAATAAGTGATGTCATCTAATTTCCTATTTGAAACTAATGTATGGGGTGCTGTTCTACTATTTTACCTCGATAAGTGGTATCACTCAATTGAATAGATGATATCACTCATTCAAATAAGTGATATCACTTATTTGATTGAGTGATATCACCTTATCGAAATTAATAAGTGATATCACTTATTCATATGAGTAATTTTACCTATTCAAGTGATATTACTTATGAGAGTAAGTGATATCACTTATTCGTTTCATATAGGTTATATGACTTATTCGATAAAGTGATATCACTCAGTTGAATAGATGATATCACTAATTTGAATAGGTGATATCACTTATTCGATTGAGTGATATTATCTATTAAAATTATTTATATCACCTATTCGAATAAGTGATATTTTATAAGGGATATCATCTTATTTCCTATTTGAGTGAAATCACCTTTTCAACTAAGTGATACCTATTATTCGAATAGGTGATATCACTTAATCGAATGAGTGATATCATCTATTAAAATTATTTATATCACCTATTCGAATAAGTGATATTTTATAAGGGATATCATCTTATTTCCTATTTGAGTGAAATCACCTTTTCAACTAAGTGATACCTATTATTCGAATAGGTGATATCACTTAATCGAATGAGTGATATCATCTATTAAAATTATTTATATCACCTATTCGAATAAGTGATATTTTATAAGGGATATCATCTTATTTCCTATTTGAAACTAATATATGGGGTGCCGTTTTACTATTTAACCTCGATAAGTGGTATCACTCAATTGAATAGATGATATCAATCATTTGAATAAGTCATGTCACTTATTGGATTGAGTGATATCACCTATTCGAAAATAATAAGTGATATCACTTTTTCGAATTGGTGATATCACCTATTCCAGTAAGTGATATCAATTATTCGAGTAAATGATATCACTAATTTGTTTCAAATAAGTTATATGACATATTCGATTAATTGTTCTATTCAATTGAATGAAATCACCTTTTCAAATGAGTGATATCACTTATTTGAATAGGTGATACCGCTTATTTGAATAGATGATATCAACTATTCAAATTAGTGATATCACCTATTCGCATAAGCGATATTTAAAAAGGGATATCATGTAATTTCCTATTTGAAACTGATGTGTGGGGTGCGGTTTTATTATTCAACCTCGATAAGTGGTATCACTTATTCGAATAGGTGATATCACTCATTTGAAAAGATGATATAACTCAATCGAATATCACTTATACAAACAAGTGATATTACCTATTCGAGTAAGTGATATCACTTATTCGAGTAAGTTATATCACTAATTCGTTTCAAATAGGTAAAGTGACATCACTCAACCGAATAGATGATATCACTTATTCAAATAAGTGATTACACTTATTCGATTGAGTGATATCTATTCAATTGAGTGATATCACTTATTTGAATAGGTGATATCACTTAATCGAAAGAGTGATATCACCTATTCGAATAAGTGATATTCAATAAGGGATATCATCTAATTTCCTATGGATTGCCGTTTTACTATTTAAACTCGATAAGTGGTATCACTCAACTGAATAGAATAGATTTGAAATAAATTAGTGATATCACTTTTTCGAATGAGTGATATCACTAATTCGTTTCAAATAGGTGATATGCCTTATTTGATTAAATGATATCACTCAATTGAATAGATGATATCAATCATTCGAATAAGTGATATCACTTATTCCATTGATTGATATCACCTATTTGAATGATTGATATCGCCTATTCCAAACAAATCAGTGATATAACTTATTCGAATAGGTGATATTGCTTATTTGATTTATCAAGCAAGAAAAAACAGACGGATCCCTGCTTAAATGATTCAGCCGATATATGTGATCCAGCATTGGATATATGATACTCAGCCGCAAAAATGGTAAAACGGCACCCCATTCTAATGATGATATTACTTATTCGAATTGTTGGTATCACTTATTTTTTTAAATAGGTGGTAAGCCTATAACTTATTCCAACTTATTCCAATACTTAAGCTGGGTGCGGTTATCTCAGTTGGTTATGCATCTGACGATCAATCCAAGGGTCGTGAGTTCGAATCCCCGCCCGGCAACAGTCTCCATGGTGATTTATACACAACATTGTGTCTGATTATCATTTGTCTTTCACCACGTATTCAAGTGGGAAGGTTATCAGTTACTTGCAGAGATGGTGTGTGCTCGAGTACTGGTTAACCTTTCAGGATCCCAGGAAATAGTGGTTAGGTTAGCCCTTGATGCCATAAAATGACGCTAAATTTTCAATCAATCAATTCAATCAATTAGATAATTAATATCACATATTTGAATAAATAATATAATCTATTTGAAATAAATGAATGAGTGATATCAACTATTTGGATAAGTGATATCACTCATTTTTCTAAAAGGTGATTATCACTTATTAAAAATGGGTGATGATTAAAATAATCATTTATTTGAATAAGTGATATCATTTATACGGTTAAAAAGTAAAATGGTACCTCACATGTATCACCTATTTGAATAATTAATATCACTAATTCATTGATTTAGGTTATATCACTTATTTGAATAGGTGATATCAGTTATTATGGTTTAATAGTAAAATTATACCCAATAGTTATCACCTTTTGAATAAGTGATATCACTTATTCATTGATTTAGGTTACATTTCTTATTCATTTATGTGATATCAGTTGTTTTAAAAAAGGTTATATCACCTATTCGAATATGTCATATAATTTTTAAAATAGGTGATATCACTTATTTCAATAGGTGACATCACCTATTTGATTGGGATACATTAAAATATTTCTCACCAGGATATAAATATATTAATGGAATTAAAATGTTATTTTGTTAGTCTCAGTACTAACAAACTGTTGGAGGCTGATAGAGGTCATACTATGGATACTACTTAGCCTCAGTACTAATGAACTGTTAAAGGCTGATAGAGGCAATACAATGGATACTACTTAGCCTCAGTACTAATGAACTGTTAGAAGCTGATAGAGGCCATATTGTGGATACTACTTAGTCTCAGTACTAATGGACTGTTAGAGGCTGATAGAGGCCATATACTGGAAACTACTTAGTCTCAGTAAAAATGAACTGTTAGAGGCTGATAGAGGCCATATTATGAATACTACTTAGCCTCAGTACTTATAGACTGTTAGAGGCTGAAAGAGGTCATATTATGGATACTGCTTAGCCTTAGTACTAATGAACTGTTAGAGGCTGATAGAGGCCATATTATGTATACTGCTTAGACTCAGTACTTATAGACTGTTAGAGACTGATAAACGCCATATTATGGATACTACTTAGCCTCAGTACTAATGAAATGTTAGAGGCTGATAGAGGCCATATTATGGATACTGCTTAGCCTCAGTACTTATAGACTGTTAGAGGCTGATAGAGGCCATATTATGGATACTGCTTAGCCTCAGTACTAATGAAATGTTAGAGGCTGATAGAGGCCATATTATGGATACTGCTTAGCCTCAGTACTAATGAAATGTTAGAGGCTGATAGAGGCCATGCTATGGATACTTCTTAGCCTCAGTACTAACAAACCGTTAGAGGCTGATAGTAGTTAATACAGATCATTCTGTTTACATAATGGCATCAATTACATTCATTAACAGTTATATTAATAAGATGCTGTTTATTACAAGAAATTGTATGTTATGATTATGTTGTTCATATCATTTTACACATAACTGTTATTTTTTAATTAAGGTCAAGCCATTGCCAACATGGAAAAGAAATGCCAAATATATGAAGAAACATCTGAATAGACTGGCTAAAATGGTTTGTAACTAATATTTACTAATCATATATGTCAGTGTTTAATCATTCAATGAAAACATTGCTCTGTCCGTTTTCATTTTGTACGTCTGGAAAGAAATGGAGAACAAGCATATTGTTGAATATATCACAAGTTTTGTATAATTATAATGGTTATAATTGCAATATGGATTAATTAATGATAACCTTTTATTTTCCCTTGTCCTTGTCATACATGTCATTTTTAAATGATTGACTTGATTATTGAATTGATGAAAATTAACATTCATTGTTCATCTTGTGCAATAACACTAACTTTGTAATTGTTGATCAGATTTTAATAACAGATGGTATATCTCTATAGTGAGATAATTAATTAATTATGAATATAAGTTTATTTTCATAAAAAAACCTTTCAGCTAGTGATATCAAGTCAACATTTATTTTTTGTTTCCTTTAAACAGATATCATGTAATTCAGCAATGCCAAGGGCCCCACCAATGGCTTTCATCTACCTTCATGGAGTATTTAAAGCTACAGGTATTATTATATCAATAAGACCGTTTAATATAAAGACATGCTTAACATAGTTTTTATAAAAACACAATGCATGCATGACCAAATTCTAGCGTTAAGAAAATGAAAAAAATCAGGAATTTTATATGCTTTTCTTTGTATGAAAAACAATTAATACATACAAATCTCATTAAGTAAGAGAATCTCTATAAATGTTTTTAAAACCTTCTTTGTTTCTTCTTGAGTAATATAAAAAACTACATTTGCATGGAGTCGGTGTTGCATTGTTAGTATATTAGACCCAGGGTAGGAGAATCTTACGATTGCTTCTTCCATAGCAAATGTGTTGTCCTTGAATAAGTCAGTCTGTATATGGTCAAAATTTAATGTTATTTTTGCTTATGTTACAAAAAGTATATATTTTTATGTCCATGGTGTTGATGACCAGGAAGGCATATAGCTTTTGAACTGTAATGAAACTTGGTATACATCATCACCATCGTCTGAACACTTGCATATTGTCTAACTTTTCCGGCCAGATTATTATGTAAGGAGTTATGCCTCTGTATAGTGTAATTGTATTCCTCAATGGGTAGTCATGTATTATAAACGCATTAAATGTTATTTATTTGTATTTCAATTCTTCAGTACAATTTTATCTGAACTAAACCTACTGGTAGTATAAAAACATTATAATATTCCATAAGGGTTGTAAATTTGTATTTTATGTTTCAACATAAGGTGTTATATGCCTTTCTAAGGTGCCTAATGGTGGAGAGGAACACAGCTGGAGAAGGTCACATTTATGTGCTGCCATCTATCTGGCATCATTGTGGGAGGCTGGTTGTTCTGATGCTTGGTTATACTGAAGTGTAAGTATTATTATACTCGATCAAACTGATTGCGTTTTGCTGTAAGTATCTTCCTACAACAGGTCAGCAAGTCTGATTCAAAATATGGAAAGACTGGTTTCAATAACTGGATCAGAAGAGTAGTTGATGGTCATCATTTTAAAGAAAAGTAAAGGATTGGTTAACCAGGTTTCATAATGAACCTAGACTTGGCGTGATGTGTCTGTTTACTTATTTTTTCATTGTTATGGTAAAACTCATAAATTGTAATCATATAATATTTTTTATTAAATTTTGTTGAATGCTTACCTTTATTTTGTTTTGACAAATCATGACATTGTGTACAATGCGTTTTACTTTGTATTTTTATTCTTGTTACATTATCAGGTAAAGATATCCATGTACAATTGGGTTTTCCTACCTGTGAATGTCAATGGAAACCACTGAGTGCTGCTTGCTGCAGTCGTCAACAAAAAAAAACGTCATCATTCTGGACTCAATGTCCTCAAAACCGAACAGGGTGCTGATTGAAAATGGAGGTATGAATTATATGCAGATGAATAATATTTCAGCAGCTGTTTGCTTTTAGTAAGTATATGTTGGTTGATTCTAATTAAAAGCACATATAGCCGACTTGTGTTTAACATTAAGTAAATTGCTTTACAGAATGCAATTTTGTCATGTACCTTTTTAAGAAGTTAGCAATCTGAATGTTTATGTTTTTTTATGAAGTCATATTTACAAACAAAATGATTCTTTATTTTGGTAATATTTATCAACTTAAGGAGATTTATGAAAATAAGGGCTGATGCTACCGGTGAGTCCCTGGACTGGTTTATTGGGTCACATACCAGCAGCAAGCAGAAAGACGGGTCAAGCTGTGGATCTTTTGTACTCCTTGTAGATTGTTAAATCATGTCTCCCAGTATCAACTGCATTAAAGCTGTCATTATTTCATTTATTATAAATTTGGTAATAATCAATAAATAGTTAATGTTAATTAACATATTAATATAAGGCAGATTGAAATTTAGCTTACTCAAATATCACTGAGCATCAAGCTTGATTTGTAAGAAATTGTTTCACATTCGCTGTAAAAATTATTATTTTAACAAACAGAAGCAGTTTTACCAATGTTGACTGTATGTTTATTGTTTATATGTCGCCATATAAACTTGCACAGGGTTTGCTTGGAATTGTTGTTTTCAACATAGCTTGACAAGTTGAAGCGAAACTTGCTGTAGATATATGGATCATTATGTATTGTCTTCCAGATGTTTCAGCATATACGTCATGTAATCATATAAGCATCACGCTGTTAATATATTTTGAGGTCCATTTGGCACCAGATGGGCTGTTGCTTAAATGAATTGCTTTTTATTTTCATTAGACTTTACATTGTAATGCATCATTAAAGTCATTTAAAATATAATTGCAAAGCAGGTAAGGTAAATTAATTGAATGTTTGAAATTTTATAAGAAACAGTAAATGAGGTTTTAAATTTGCAACCAGTAAGAACATAATTATACTTAATATAATAACTACCAAATAAAACCATGTTTTAAAGAATCAGATTACATGCATTGTAATGTCTACTATACTTACTTAAGTAAATGGCTTATTTTAATATTTTTTCTAGAATGCAATGGCCTTAATGCATGGGTGTGACTTAAAAGGATTGACCAAACAAGACGGCATCAGCATGCGAAGTTATGTTGTTTACACACTTCTGCGTCATGCCACTGAACCACTGTCCCAGAAGACTATTTGAAGGCTGGTGAAGTCAGGTCACAAAAAGTCCTGGATTTGTTGTGGAAACTGCGAAAGATGAATCCACTTCACATGTGCTGGGATAACGCAGGTCCCAAAGAAAGATTTTATATGCACTGTGTGCCACGTATAGTATTTTTGAACTTTTCCTTTATACATTTGTATTGTTGAATTTATTTGATTTTATGTCATCAAGGGCTAACAGATGTATACCATAACAGTTGTGTTCACTGAGGGTGACAGTGGTATGTAAGTTTGACATAATATGTATACCATAACAGTTGTAAGTTTGACATAATATGTATACTGTAATAGTTGTGTTCACTGAGGGTGACAGTGGTATGTAAGTTTGACATAATATGTTTACTGTAATAGTTGTGTTCACTGAGGGTGACAGTGGTATGTAAGTTTGACATAATATGTATACCATAACAGTTGTGTTCACTATGGGTGACAGTGGTATGTAAGTTTGACATAATATGTATACTGTAATAGTTGTGTTCACTGAGGGTGACAGTGGTATGTAGGTTTGACATAATATGTATACCATAACAGTTGTGTTCACTGTGGGCGACAGTGGTATGTAAGTTTGGCATAATATGTATACTGTAATAGTTGTGTTCACTGAGGGTGACAGTGGTATGTAGGTTTGACATAATATGTATACCATAACAGTTGTGTTCACTGTGGGCGACAGTGGTATGTTAGTTTGGCATAATATGTATACTGTAATAGTTGTGTTCACTGAGGGTGACAGTGGTATGTAAATTTGACATAATATGTATACCATAACAGTTGTGTTCACTGAGGGTGACAGTGGTATGTAGGTTTGACATAATATGTATACCATAATAGTTGTGTTCACTGAGGGTGACAGTGGTATGTAAGTTCGACATAATATGTATACTGTAATAGTTATGTTCACTGAGGGTGACAGTGGTATGTAAGTTTGACATAATATGTATACCATAATAGTTGTGTTCACTGAGGGTGACAGTGGTATGTAAGTTTGACATAATATGTATTACATAATAGTTGTGTTCTCTGAGGGTGACTGTGGTGTGTAAGTTTGACATAATATGTATATTGTAATAGTTGTGTTCACTGAGGGTGACAGTGGTATGTAAGTTTGACATAATATGTATACCGTAATAGTTGTGTTCACTGAGGGTGACAGTGGTATGTAGGTTTGGCATAATATGTATACCGTAATAGTTGTGTTCACTGAGGGTGACAGTGGTATGTTAGTTTGACATAATATGTATACTGTAATAGTTGTGTTCACTGAGGGTGACAGTGGTATGTAAGTTTGACATAATATGTATACTGTAATAGTTGTGTTCACTGAGTGTGACAGTGATATGTAGGTTTGACATAATATGTATACTGTAATAGTTGTGTTCACTGAGGGTGACAGTGGTATGTAAGTTTGACACAATATGTATACCATAATAGTTGTGTTCACTGAGGGTGACAGTGGTATGTAAGTTTGACATAATATGTATACCATAATAGTTGTGTTCACTGAGGGTGACAGTGGTATGTAAGTTTGACATAATATGTATTACATAATAGTTGTGTTCTCTGAGGGTGACTGTGGTGTGTAAGTTTGACATAATATGTATATTGTAATAGTTGTGTTCACTGAGGGTGACAGTGGTATGTAAGTTTGACATAATATGTATACCGTAATAGTTGTGTTCACTGAGGGTGACAGTGGTATGTAGGTTTGACATAATATGTATACCGTAATAGTTGTGTTCACTGAGGGTGACAGTGGTATGTTAGTTTGACATAATATGTATACTGTAATAGTTGTGTTCACTGAGGGTGACAGTGGTATGTAAGTTTGACATAATATGTATACTGTAATAGTTGTGTTCACTGAGTGTGACAGTGATATGTAGGTTTGGCATAATATGTATACTGTAATAGTTGTGTTCACTGAGGGTGACAGTGGTATGTAAGTTTGACACAATATGTATACCATAATAGTTGTGTTCACTGAGGGTGACAGTGGTATGTAAGTTTGACATAATATGTATACCATAATAGTTGTGTTCACTGTGGGTGACTGTGGTATGTAAGTTTGACATAATATGTATACTGTAATAGTTGTGTTCACTGAGGGTGACAGTGGTATGTAAGTTTGACATAATATGTATACCATAATAGTTGTGTTCACTGAGGGTGACTGTGGTATGTAAGTTTGACATAATATGTATACTGTAATAGTTGTGTTCACTGAGGGTGACAGTGGTATGTAAGTTTGACATAATATGTATACCATAACAGTTGTAAGTTTGACATAATATGTTTACTGTAATAGTTGTGTTCACTGAGGGTGACAGTGGTATGTATGTTTGACATAATATGTATACCATAACAGTTGTGTTCACTGTGGGTGACAGTGGTGTGTAAGTTTGGCATAATATGTATACTGTAATCGTTGTGTTCACTGAGAGTGACAGTGGTATGTAGGTTTGGCATAATATGTATACTGTAATAGTTGTGTTCACTGAGGGTGACAGTGGTATGTAGGTTTGACATAATATGTATACCATAACAGTTGTATTCACTGTGGGTGACAGTGGTATGTAAGTTTGGCATAATATGTATACTGTAATAGTTGTGTTCACTGAGGGTGACAGTGGTATGTAAATTTGACATAATATGTATACCCTAACAGTTGTGTTCACTGAGGGTGACAGTGGTATGTAAGTTTGACATAATATGTATACCATAATAGTTGTGTTCACTGAGGGTGACAGTGGTGTGTAAGTTTGACATAATATGTATACTGTAATAGTTGTGTTCACTGAGGGTGACAGTGGTATGTAAGTTTGACATAATATGTATACCATAATAGTTGTGTTCACTGAGGGTGACAGTGGTATGTAAGTTTGACATAATATGTATTACATAATAGTTGTGTTCACTGAGGGTGACTGTGGTGTGTAAGTTTGACATAATATGTATATTGTAATAGTTGTGTTCACTGAGGGTGACAGTGGTATGTAAGTTTGACATAATATGTATACCGTAATAGTTGTGTTCACTGAGGGTGACAGTGGTATGTAGGTTTGGCATAATATGTATACCGTAATAGTTGTGTTCACTGAGGGTGACAGTGGTATGTAGGTTTGACATAATATGTATACCATAACAGTTGTGTTCACTGTGGGTGACAGTGGTGTGTAAGTTTGGCATAATATGTATACTGTAATAGTTGTGTTCACTGAGGGTGACAGTGGTATGTAAATTTGACATAATATGTATACCATAACAGTTGTGTTCACTGAGGGTGACAGTGGTATGTAAGTTTGACATAATATGTATACCATAATAGTTGTGTTCACTGAGGGTGACAGTGGTATGTAAGTTTGACATAATATGTATACTGTAATAGTTGTGTTCACTGAGGGTGACAGTGGTATGTAAGTTTGACATACTATGTATTACATAATAGTTGTGTTCACTGAGGGTGACTGTGGTGTGTAAGTTTGACATAATATGTATATTGTAATAGTTGTGTTCACTGAGGGTGACAGTGGTATGTAAGTTTGACATAATATGTATACCGTAATAGTTGTGTTCACTGAGGGTGACAGTGGTATGTTAGTTTGACATAATATGTATACTGTAATAGTTGTGTTCACTGAGGTTGACAGTGGTATGTAAGTTTGACATAATATGTATACTGTAATAGTTGTGTTCACTGAGTGTGACAGTGATATGTAGGTTTGGCATAATATGTATACTGTAATAGTTGTGTTCACTGAGGGTGACAGTGGTATGTAAGTTTGACACAATATGTATACCATAATAGTTGTGTTCACTGAGGGTGACAGTGGTATGTAAGTTTGACATAATATGTATACCATAATAGTTGTGTTCACTGTGGGTGACTGTGGTATGTAAGTTTGACATATAATATGTATACCATAATAGTTGTGTTCACTGTGGGTGACAGTGGTATGTAAGTTTGACATAATATGTATACTGTAATAGTTGTGTTCACTGAGGGTGACAGTGGTATGTAAGTTTGACATAATATGTATACCATAATAGTTGTGTTCACTGTGGGTGACTGTGGTATGTAACTTTGACATAATATGTATACTGTAATAGTTGTGTTCACTGAGGGTGACAGTGGTATGTAAGTTTGACATAATATGTATACCATAACAGTTGTAAGTTTGACATAATATGTTTACTGTAATAGTTGTGTTCACTGAGGGTGACAGTGGTATGTATGTTTGACATAATATGTATACCATAACAGTTGTGTTCACTGTGGGTGACAGTGGTTTGTAAGTTTGACATAATATGTATACTGTAATAGTTGTGTTCACTGAGAGTGACAGTGGTATGTAGGTTTGACATAATATGTATACCATAACAGTTATGTTCACTGTGGGTGACAGTGGTATGTAAGTTTGGCATAATATGTATACTATAATCGTTGTGTTCACTGAGGGTGACAGTGGTATGTAGGTTTGGCATTATATGTATACTGTAATAGTTATGTTCACTGAGGGTGACAGTGGTATGTAAGTTTGACATAATATGTATACCATTACAGTTGTGTTCACTGAGGGTGACAGTGGTATGTAGGATTGGCATAATAATTACACTGTAATAGTTGTGTTCACTGAGGGTGACAGTAGTATGTAAGTTTGACATAATATGTATACTGTAATAGTTGTGTTCACTGAGGGTGACAGTGGTATGTTAGTTTGACATAATATGTATACCATAACTGTTGTGTTCACTGAGGGTGACAGTAGTATGTAAGTTTGACATAATATGTATACTGTAATAGTTGTGTTCACTGCGGGTGACAGTGGTATGTAAGTTTGACATAATATGTATACCATAATAGTTGTAAGTTTGATATACTATGTTTACTGTAATAGTTGTGTTCACTGAGGGTGACAGTGGTATGTATGTTTGACATAATATGTATACCATAACAGTTGTGTTCACTGTGGGTGACAGTGGTATGTAAGTTTGACACAAAATGTATACTGTAATAGTTGTGTTCACTGAGGGTGACAGTGGTATGTAGGTTTGACATAATATGTATACCATAACAGTTGTGTTCACTGTGGGTGACAGTGGTATGTAAGTTTGGCATAATATGTATACTGTAATCGTTGTGTTCACTGAGGGTGACAGTGGTATGTAGGTTTGGCATAATATGTATACTGTAATAGTTGTGTTCACTGAGGGTGACAGTGGTATGTAGGTTTGACATAATATGTATACCATAACAGTTGTGTTCACTGAGGGTGACAGTGGTATGTAAGTTTGACATAATATTTATAACATAATAGTTGTGTTCACTGAGGGTGACAGTTGTTTGTAGGATTGGCATAATATGTATACTGTAATAGTTGTGTTCACTGAAAGCAGCAGCGATTTGTTTAAATTATTTTTGTAAGCTTAAATAAATTTCAACATCAAATATAACACTATTTATGTTTCATTCATGATTTAAAATTAAATAATTGAAATATTCATGCTCCATACAGCTTATATGAAATTTCTTTGGACCAATAGGAAATCACTTACAGTATAAATAATCAAAGTGTGTGGCAATGGAATACAGTATCATTTTATATTATGTATAAGTTGTAATATGTATTATTAAAATACTAGTTATACTCGTACTAATGATTGAAATGCTTGATTATTTAATTACAACTTTCATGATTACTATTTGATTGTTTGTGAAGTGAAAATAATTATAATATACCATAAAAGCTACGGCAAATAAGGATGGTCGTGATATTATGTTTATCATGGAAATTGCTTTCAATATTCAATGTTTATACAGCAATACAAGCAATATTTATGTAAGTAATTTATAACTGTGTTGTTTATTCTTATACATCCTATACATTATGAACAAAGTTAATAAATCCCAAGTCTGCCTTTCCCTACTGGGTGTTCTAGCTGTTTCGTTATCATTTCCAACTTATTTGAAATCATTAAACTGTAATAAAACTATTAAGTTATCCATCCATGCAAGATGAAATTATTCATTTGACAATGTGTTAAAATAACACTTAAGCACCACCGCTGATCATACACAAAACTGATCTACATGTGAAAATAGTTAAGAATCAACCTTATACAGTATATTTTTTAATGACGATTATCCACACATCAGATATGCTGATCAGTTCCATATTGTGGCTCACATCAGCCCCAATAGATATAAAACATACATCAAGTCTTCATAGTTCCGTAGTATGACTAACTTCAGCATCATTAGTTAAAGGCCATAAATGTTGATCAGTTCCATATTGTGGCTCACATTGTGTATCGTTACTGAGACTGGTTAAAAATCATACTCTGTGTTATATACAGATATTCAATAGAGCCTCCGTAATGAGGATAAGTTGTACGTATATTGTGGACCATGTCAGCCTCTAACTGTGTATCGTTACTGATATTGGTTATAACTCCGACTCTGTGTTATACAGATATTCCATAGAGCCTCCGTAATGAGGCTAAGTTAGACCCATATTGTGGACCATGTTAGCCTCTAACTTTGTATCGTTACTGAGACTGGTTATAACTCGAAATCTGTGTTATACAGATATATTCCTTAGAGCCTCCGTATTGAGGCTAAGTTGGATCCATATTGTGGACCATGTTAGCCTCCAACAGTGTATTGTTACTGAGACTGGTTAAAAGTCATACTCTGTGGTATACAGATATTCCATAGAGCTTCCGTAATGAGGCTAAGTTGGACCCATATTATGGACCATGTCAGCCTCTAACTGTGTACCGTTACTGATACTGGTTATAACTCCGACTCTGTGTTATACAGATATTCCGTAAAACCTCCGTATTGAGAGTAAGTTGGACCCATATTGTGGACCGTGTCAGCCTCTAACAGAGTATCGTTACTGAGACTGGTTAAAAGTCATACTCTGTGTTATACAGATATGTCATAGAGCCTGCGTAATGAGGCTAAGTTGGACCCATATTGTGGACCATGTTAGCCTCTAACAGTGTATCGTTACTGAGACTGGTTATAAATCCGACTCTGTGTTATACAGATATTCCATAGAGCCTGCTTAATGAGGCTAAGTTGGGCCCATATTGTGGACCATGTCAGCCTCTAGCTGGGTATCGTTATTGATATTGGTTATAACTCGAACTCTCTGTTATACAGATATTCCATAGAGCCTCCGTAATGAGGCTAAGTTGGACCCATATTGCGGACCATGTTGGCCTCTAACTTTGTATCGTTACTGAGACTGGTTATAACTCGAACTCTGTGTTATACAGATATTCCATCAAACTTCCGTATCGAGGCTAAGTTGGACCCATATTGCGGACCATGCAAGCCTCCAACAGTGTATCGTTACTGAGACTGGTTATAACTTGAACTCTGTGTTATACAGATATATTCCATGGAGCCTCCGTATTGAGGCTAAGTTGGACCCATATTGTGGACCGTGTCAGCCTCTAACAGTGTATCGTTACTGAGACTGGTTATAACTCGAACTCTGTGTTATACAGATATTCCATAGAGCCTCCGTATTGAGGCTAAGTTGGACCCATATTGCGGACCGTGTCAGCCTCCAACAGTGTATCGTTACTGAGACTGGTTATAACTCCGACTCTGTGTTATACAGATATTCCATAGAGCCTGCGTAATGAGGCTAAGTTGGGCCCATATTGTGGACCATGTCAGCCTCTAGCTGTGTATCGTTACTGATATTGGTTATAACTCGAACTCTGTGTTATGCAGATGTTCCATAGAGCCTCCGTAATGAGGCTAAGTTGGATCCATATTGTGGACCATGTTAGCCTCTAACTTTGTATCGTTACTGATACTGGTTATAACTCGAACTCTGTGTTATACAGATATTCCGTAGAACCTCCGTATTGAGGCTAAGTTGGACCCATATTGTGGACCGGGTCAGCCTTTAACAGTGTATCGTTACTGAGACTGGTTATAACTCGAACTCTGTGTTATACAGATATTCCATAGAGCCTCCGTATTGAGGCTAAGTTGGACCCATATTGTGGACCATGTTAGCCTCCAACAGTGTATCGTTACTGAGACTGGTTAAAAGTCATACTCTGTGTTATACAGATATTCCATAGAACCTGCGTAATGAGGGTAAGTTGGACCCATATTGTGGACCATATTAGCCTCTAACAGTGTATCGTTACTGAGACTGGTTATAACTCCAACTCTGTGTTATACAGATATTCCATAGAGCCTGCATAAATAGGCTAAGTTGGGCCCATATTGTGGACCATGTCAGCCTCTAGCTGTGTATCGTTACTGATATTGGTTATAACTCGAACTCTGTGTTATACAGCTATGCCATAGAGCCTCTGTAATGAGGCTAAGTTGGATCCATATTGTGGACCATGTTAGCCTCTAACTTTGTATCGTTACTGAGACTGGTTATAACTCGAACTCTGTGTTATACAGATATTCCATAGAACTTCCGTATTGAGGCTAAGTTGGACCCATATTGTGGACCATGTTAGCCTCTAACTGTGTATCGTTACTGAGACTGGTTATAACTTGAACTCTGTGTTATACAGATTTATTCCATAGAGCCTCCGTATTGAGGCTAAGTTGGACCCATATTGTGGACCATGTTAGCCTCCAACAGTGTATCGTGACTGAGACTGGTTATAAGTCATACTCTGTGTTATATAGATATTCCCTAGAGCTTCCGTAATGAGGCTAAGTTGGACCCATATTGTGGACCATCTCAGCCTCTAACTGTGTATCGTTACTGATACTGGTTTTAACTCCGACTCTGTGTTATACAGATATTCCGTAGAACCTCCGTGTTGAGGCTAAGTTGGACCCATATTGTGGACCGTGTCAGCCTCTAACAGTGTATCGTTACTGAGACTGGTTATAACTCGTACTCTATGTTATAGAGATATTCCATAGAGCCTCCGTATTGAGGTTAAGTTGGACCCATATTGTGGACCATGTTAGCCTCCAACCGTGTATCGTTACTGAGACTGGTTAAAAGTCAAACTCTGTGTTATACAGATATTCCATAGAGCCTCCGTAATGAGGCTAAGTTGGATCCATATTGTGGACCATGTTAGCCTCTAACAGTGTATCGTTACTGAGACTGGCTATAACTCGTACTCTGTGTTATACAGATATGCCATAGAGCCTGCGTAATGAGGCTAAGTTGGACCCATATTGTGGACCATGTTAGCCTCTAACTGTGTATCGTTACTGAGACTGGTTATAGCTCGAACTCTGTGTTATACAGATATTCCATAGAGCCTCCGTAACGAGGCAGTAAGTTGGACCCATATGGTGGACCATGTTAGCCTCTAACAGTGTATCGTTACTGAGACTGGTTATAACTCCAACTCTGAATTATACAGATATTCCATAGAGCCTGCGTAATGAGGCTAAGTTGGACCCATATTGTGGACCACGTTAGCCTCCAACAGTGTATCGTTACTGAGACTGGTTAAAAGTCATAATCTGTGTTATACGGATATGCCCTAGAGCCTGCGTAATGAGGCTAAGTTGGACCCATATTGTGGACCATGTCAGCCTTTAGCATTGTATCGATACTGATATTGGTTATAATTCGAACTCTGTGTTATACAGATATTCCATAGAGCCTCCGTAATGAGGCTAAGTTGGACCCATATTGTGGACCATGTTAGCCTCTAACTGTGTATCGTTACTGAGACTGGTTATAACTCGAACTCTGTGTTATACAGATATTCCATAGAACTTCCGTATTGAGGCTAAGTTGTACCCATATTGTGGACCATGTTAGCCTCTAACAGTGTATCTTACTGAGACTGGTTATAACTTGAACTCTGTGTTATACAGATATATTCCATAGAGCCTCCGTATTGAGGCTAAGTTGGACCCATATTGTGGACCATGTTAGCCTCCAACAGTGTATCGTTACTGAGACTGGTTAAAAGTCATACTCTGTGTTATACAGATATTCCATAAAGCCTCCGTAATGAGGCTAAGTTGGACCCATATTGTGGACCATGTTAGCCTCTAACTGTGTATCGTTACTGATACTGGTTATAACTCAGACTCTGCGTTATACAGATATTCCGTAGAACCTCCGTATTGAGGCTAAGTTGGACCCATATTGTGGACCGTGTCAGTCTCTGTGTATCGTTACTGAGACTGGTTATAACTCGAACTGTTATACAGATATTCCATAGAACCTCCGTAATGAGGCTAAGTTGGACCCATATTGTGGACCATGTTAGCCTCTAACTGTGTAACGTTACTGAGACAGGTTTAAACTCATATTTTGTGTTTTACAGATATTCCATAGAGACTCCGTAATAAGGCGAAGTTATTCCCATATTGTGGACAATGCCGTCCTCTAACTGTGTATCGTTACTGAGACTGGTTATAACTCGAACTCCGTGTTATATAGTTATTCTATTGATCCAACATAATAACTTAAGTACTGGTCGATTTCCAGTGCATGGCAAATGGACACAAAACATGTTAGTGGTACAGAGAATAAATAACACCAATCAATGATAACTTGTTTGATTTTAAAGACTCCTTTTTATTAAGTAATATACATGTTGTTATATAGCTCATTTGACAAAATGTTAAACAAAACATAAAACCATATATAATATAATTAATATTAAAGAAACAACCATGTGATATTTGACTAATAGTTAATTTATGTTTACATTTATCAAGCAATATACAGTGTAGCAATGTTATATAACAGCATCCAAATTAATTATGCAATGCAGCTATAACTAGTGGAAATAAGAGTGCTGTATATTGTATTCTGGCATATCCACTTGCGGATTTTGATCAGAAAACGAAATTTCCTGTAGTGGAATGTTGTGATTGAGCTGCTCATTAGCGTATAACGGATCTGATTTTGTGCTTTTCGATAGATGTTCATGAATTTTACATTGATTGTTATGATCGTCACCCGTCTAACTGACCACTCTTAATTCTTAACATCCATTTTGTTTAATATGCCTATATTTGCCATCATATTATGGACAACTCCTTAAATGAATTATATTCCATTACTCAGAACAAAACATTCCACTTGCAGAATATTTTGACCATTTCAGTCTTTATCAGCTTTGTATTGAGTCATCCATGCATAGAATTACGTGACATAGGACGATCACATGATAAAAGGAGAGCATTATACACTGAAGGTAACTCCAGTCCCTCATCCTGGTTGAGTGACACCTCTCCTTGTATCACATGATCATCCTATGTCACGCGATATTATGCATGAATGATCTAGCACAAAGCGAATCCATGACTATGTGATACGGTCGAAATATTCTGCAAGTCAAATGTTTTGTTCTGAGTATTGGAATATAATTCATCGAAGATGTTAAATCCAGAGCAAGAAACCAAACTATATTGTTATATACAACTTATTTACCGTAACTTGGAATATACAGAAGACGGACGCTTAAACATGGACATGTATTTAATTGGCAGATCTGGCTTGAGAAACGACAAGGAAACCGTACTCCGAAACCACAAAAATAATTTTAAATGGTTGGTGAAGTTATCTACATTCATGTACGACAGCATTGACTTGAACTTTTTAAGAGTTGAGTTTCTCTGTTCTGCAACCTGCGTATTTAGGTCCTTGTATTGCATATACATATTTAGGTTATACCCCAAATGACAGCCTGAAAAAGAAATGACATTAAAAACATTTAACACATCTTTAACTTTAAAGAAAAGCCAAATATTTACCCTAATCTGAAGAAATTTTTTTGAAATATTGTCCCCATTTCTAGAATGAAAAACTGTTCACGACTTCCTAAAATTCATACTAAATTTGTTATTTAACTGATTTGATGTTATTACTCACAAACGGAAATAATCAGTAAAATTTCAATTATAGAATATCAATCTTAAAAAGTTAACTTTATCACAAAAGAAAATGAGCTCATGTGACTGTAATCATTATTATATTAGTGGTAATAAAACATTATATACAAACATTACAGCTGATACTACCACTTACACTAGTACAGCCATATCATCATAAATAGTATTCAAGGTATTAAGAAGATACTTCACATTGCTATGTGTTTAATTGTTTAATTGCTAAATGCTGACAATAAAAATAATCTATATTGCGAAAAATTATGCCTTAGAAAAGAAGTGTGTAACCAGTGATGATATAGTTTTTATAAAAATCACTACCAGTTCAAGATGAAAAAAGAAAGATTAATACTTAAAAAGTAAAGAGAGAAGGACAAATGGATTCTTAACTAAACACAAATTATGTATACTTCGCACTTACCGACATGGTTGCACCAATGGAATCTGTCCACAACAAACCATGTGTCTCTAAAAAAGACCAGATCTCTATTCAACGCAAAATTGTGCAGATTGCAAGCATTGTGATACACAACAAGTTTTGGTGCTGAAAATTATTAAATTTTAAATTTGATTACCTTTTAATCATATAAAAATTTAAAAAAATCATCTGAGTAGGTGGTTTTACATTAATTTTCATGAAATGCTTTTAACAAATGAGGTTCTTATTGAAGGCAAAAAATTGTCAATAATAGTTCTCTTATGCATAAAATATAATGGTTACAATGTCAAAAATAAAGAATAAGCTACACAACAGTTTACAGTAACCCTTATACTTTTACATTAAATTTCTTGGTTGAATATATTTTATTTTATGATGCTTAGAACATTGTTTATACAAACTACAAAATGAAAAGGGATCAGATTAAACACACTTATTAAGTTCATTAATCTTCTTATAAGCTTTTAGATAATGTAACTTGCTTATACAGAAAATAAAAAAGTGCAAATTTTTTAAGAAGATAGTTAAGTTTTTTTTGTATGAATCTGTTAGCCAACAAACTTATCATATGTATCTAAAACCAAATAGCATTACCGGTATGGAATCTTGTCCTGAGTATTGAGAAAGGGACATTTGGCGACTCTTCCATTAACTGGAACCCATAGCAAATCCCTGAAATAAAAATTACAATAAACAAGGTTAAGATGACCATTACATGCTTAACACAAACACTTTCAGAAGTCATACTATTCATGTAAGTATTTGTAAATAACAATTTTTCGGCTGTACATTTCTAAGACTTCCATTCTGCAGTTAAAACCTTTTATCTAGTTTTATAAAAAAGAAAGTTATGTATTAAACCGGTACCTAACATATGAACAAGAGCTGTCAGAAGACAACAAAGCTCGCCTCTGGGTGTCTTAAGTCCAAAAAGGGCCATAAGTGTGGCAAAATGCAACCCAGAGTTATGGTTCTTGTCTGTGTGTGTTCCATTGATGATGGTGAACACACATGTGATGGTTCATTCACATCCAATGAGTGGTTGCATAGATATCTGAAACTTGTATGCAAAAATTTAACCTGGGTATCTACAGACGACGACAACACCGGGGTCATGACAATAGCTCTCCTTGGACTTGACGAGTTAAAAAGTGAACCAAAATAATTAATTTCAAATTTAAACATTTAATGAGCATGTTTATGCCTTTGTTGAAAAAATAACAACAGAAGTAAGCAAAGAATAGTATACTCAGCAGAAATAAAAAAGTACCACTTATTCTATTACCAGGACTCTTTTCATATGTACTATAGTTAATCAATTGTTGATTCAGTAATTAACATCCTCATAGCTTGATTATGTTAACAATATTTAACTGTGACATGGTAAAAATAACAACATTCATTGAATTTCTTATTTGATTATCAACACTATCACCATGCATATTAAGGTATTGAATAATATGCAAAGAAGATTATCATGTACGTGCAAACAGTGATCCTGCCTACCCGTTGCCTTACATACAAGCGAACTGAAACTGATCAGTTGCATCAACAGTGCATTAGTACTCAATCAATAAAGAAGTTGATACAGAGCTCTTAAAAATTAAAAGAACTAATACATTTTTGAGGTGTTGACCTATTATTTATTTTTAATAAATATATAAACATGATGAAAAATTAAAAGAATTGCTTCATACCTTCAATAAACCACTATTAACATCAAAATCTTGAACCATAAATGCAAGAAAATTGTCATCTACAGGAACAACTGTTTTATGCTGACATAGACAAAGTTTGTAGAAATCAACATCTTCAGATTGGCTTGAAGTGACAGTCATTGAAGATTGATTTTCAACAAATGTTTGGGTTGACCAACTAGAATCTGTTTTTTCTTCAGTACAGATTTTTTTGGTTGTTGACGGTTTTCTTGCAATACTGCGATAAATAAAAAAAATATTGCAATTTGTATGCATAGTTTGCTCATCAGATTCCGAATACTGTATTTTATGTAATTTGATATGGCCACATTATCATCATAAGATGGATTCATAGACTCTATTTTTAAAATGACCAACATAAACTAACTGTTGACAAGATAAGAAAAGATACAATTAGGATATGGTGTACGAGACAATTTTGAAACAGTTGCTCTAAAACAGGTTGTTTTACCATTTAATGTCATTAAAAGCTATATTCAATTATTTTGATAACTGTAAGGAATGTAGGGGCATGGTCCTCCCCGACCCTCTCACCACTAGGACGGGGAGACTAAATTTGTTCACACAAATGGGTGGCTGAAAAAATTTAATGTACAAAATTATCCAGAAATACAGTTGCTTTATAGACTATTTAGGTTAATTTATTTTTTCAATACCAATACATTTTTTAAAAAAAGAAGACTTTTCTTAAATAATAATTATTGTAAAGTACAGTAATTCAATGAATTTTAAAAATCATAAAATAGATTTGATATTTTATGACCATTTCTTACTTGCCATTGCTTAATTATACCACAATCACTTCACAATAAAGGAATTTGAATACTAACAGACCTGAAAAAGAAGTAATAGATATATG
Source organism: Panopea generosa (assembly GCA_029582155.1). Classification (NCBI taxonomy): domain Eukaryota; kingdom Metazoa; phylum Mollusca; class Bivalvia; order Adapedonta; family Hiatellidae; genus Panopea; species Panopea generosa. Next base: position 26,523,842 of record CM055898.1, read on the forward strand.
TGTACAATATACTGACAGATAACTAATACTGATCATCACTACTTAATGGCAATACTACCCAAAATATAAGACATTATGACAATCAAATCAAATTAACATGACCAATATAACATGCAAAACATTTACAGCAAGTGGAATATTTGTAAAATATCCATACAATCTAATGCATTACCAAAATTGCTGAGGCTAACTATTACAAATATTATGGACCAGTCTATAACAGTTCATTGGTACTAAGGCTTAGAAGTATCCACAGTAAGGCATCTACCAGCCTATAACAGTTCATTACTACTCAGGCTAAGAAGTATCCATAATATGGCCTCTATCAGTTCATTAGTACTGGACTAAGTAGTATCCATAATATGGCCTCTATCAGCCTAAAACAGTTCATTAGTACTGAGACTAAGTAGTATCCATAGTACAGACTCTATCAGTTTCTAACAGTTCATTAGTACTGAGGCTAACTAGTATCCATACTATATCCTCTATCAGCCTGTAACAGTTTGTTAGTACTGAGGCTAAATAGTATCCATACTATGGCCTCTATCAGCCTCTAAGAGTTTGTTAGTATTAAAGCTAAGAAGTGTTCATAGTATGGCCTCTATCAGCCTCACACAGTTTGTTAGTACTGAGGATAAGCAGTATCAATAGTATAGCCTCTAACAATTCATTAGTTCTGAGGCTTAGTAGTATCCATAATATGGCCTCTATCAGCCTCTAACAGTTCATTAGGACTGAGGCTAAGTAGTATCCATAGTATGACCTCTATCAGACTCTAAAAGTTGTGGTACAGAGGCTAAGTAGTATCCATAGTATAGCCTCTAACAGTTCATTAGTACTGAGGCTAAATAGTATCCATAATATGGCCACTACCAGTTTCTGACAGTTCATTAGTACTGAGACTAAGTAGTATCCATAATATGGCCTCTATTAGCCTCTAACAGAACATTAGTACTGAGGCTAAGTAGTATCCAAAGTATACCCTCAAACAGTTTATTAGTTCTGAGACTAATTAGTATCCATAGTATGGACTCTATAAGCCTCTAACAATTCCTTAATACTGAGGCTAACTACTATCCATAATATGGCCTTTACCAGCCTCTAACAGTCCATTAGTACTGAGGTTAATTAGTATCAATAATATGGCCTCTTTCAGCCTCAAACAGTCCATTAGTACTGAGGCTAAGAAGTATCCATAATATGGCCTCTATCAGTCCATTAGTACTGAGGCTAAGTAGTATCCATACTATAACCTCTAACAGCCTCTAACAGTCCATTAGTACTGAGGGTAAGTAGTATCCATAGTATAGCCTCTATCAGCCTCAAACAGTTCATTAGTTCTGAGACTAAGTAGTATCCATAGTATGGACTCTATGAGCCTCAAACAGTAAATTAGTACTGAGGCTAAGTAGTATCTATAGTATGGCATCGATCAGCCTCTAATAGTCCAGTTGTACTGAGACTAAGTAGTATCCATAATAAAGCCTCTAACAGTTCGTTAGTACTGAGGCTAAGTAGTATCCATAATATGGCCTCTATCAGCCTCTAACAGTCCAGTAGTACTGTGGCTAAGTAGATCCATAATAAAACCTCTATCAGCCTCTAACAGTTTGTAAATACTGAGGCTAAGTAGTATCTATAGTATGGCCTCTATCAACCTCTAACAGTTCATTAGTTCTGAGACTAAGTAGTATCAATAGTATGGACTATATCAGCCTCTTACAGTTAATTCATACAGAATCTAAGTTGTATCCATAATATGGCCTCTATCAGTTCATTAGTACTGAGGCTAAGTAGTTTCCATAGTATGGCCTCTATCAGCCTCTAAAAGTTTATTAGCACTGAGACTAAGTAGTATCCATAATACGGCCTTTATCAGCCTCTAACAGTTTATTTGCACTGAGACTAAGTAGTTTCCATAATATGGCCTCTATCAGCCTCTTACAGTCAATTAGTACTGAGACTAAGTAGTATCCATAATATGGCCTCTATCAGCCTCTTACAGTCAATTAGTACTGAGACTAAGTAGTATCCATAATATGGCCTCTATCAGCCTTTAATAGTTCATTAGTTTTGAGGCTAAGTAGTATCCATAATATGGCCTTCATCAAATTCTAACAGTTTATTAGCACTGAGACTAAGTAGTATCCATAATATGGCCTCTATCAGTCTCTTACAGTCAATTAGTACTGAGACTTAGTAGCATCCATAATATGGCCTCTATCAGCCTCTTACAGTCAATTAGTATTGAGACTAAGTAGTATCCATAATATGGCCTTTATCAGCCTCTAATAGTTCATTAATACTGAGGCTAAGTAGTATCCATAATATGGCCTTTATCAGCCTCTAACAGTTAATAAGTACTGAGGCTAAATAGTATCTATAGTATGGCATCTATCAGCCTCTAACAATCCAGTTGTACTGAGGCTAAGTAGTATCAATAATATGGACTCTATAAGCCTCTAACAGTTTGTAAGTACTGAGGCTAAGTAGTATCCATAGTATGGCCTCTATCAGCCTCTAACAGTACATTAGTACTGAGGCTAAGTAGTATTTATAGTATTGTATCTATCAGTCTCTTAGAGTCCAGTTGTACTGAGGCAAAGTAGTATCAATAATAAAGCCTCTATCAGCCTCTAACAGTTCGTAAGTACTGAGGCTAAGTAGTATCCATAGTATGGCCTCTATCAACCTCTTACAGTTCATTAGTACTGAGACTAAGTAGTTTCAATATTATGGACTCTATCAGCCTCTTACAGTTCATTCGTACTGAGGCTAAGTTGTATCCATAATATTGCCTCTATCAGTTCATTAGTACTGAGGCTAAGTAGTATCCATAGTTTGGCCTCTATCAGCTCCAAACAGTCTATTAGTACTGAAGCTAATTAGTATCCATAATATGGCATCTATCAGTTCATTAGTACTGAGATTAAGTAGTATCCATAACATGGCTTCTATCAGTTCATTTGTACTGAGGCTAAGTAGTATCCATAGTATGGCATCTATCAGCCTAAAACAGTCCATTAATACTGAGGCTAAGTAGTATGCATAATATGGCCTCTATCAGACTCAAACAGGCCATTAGTATGGGGGCTAAGAAGTATTCACAATATGGCCTCCATCAGTTCATTAAGTACTGAGGCTAAGTAGTATCCATAATATGGCCTCTATTAGTCTCTAACAGTTCATTAGTACTGAGACTAAGTAGTATCAATAATATTGCCTCTATCAGTCTCAAACAGTTTATTAGCACTGCGACTAAGTAGTATCCATGATATGGCCTCTATCAGCCTCTAATAGTTCATTAGTACTGAGGCTAAGTAGTATCCATAATATGGCCTTGATCAGCCTCTAATAGTTCATTAATACTGAGGCTAAGTAGTATCCATAATATTGTCTTCATCAGCCTCTAACAGTTCATTAGTACTGAGACTTAGTAGTATCCATAATATGGCCTCTATCAGTTCATTAGAACTGAGGCTAAGTAGTATCCATAACATGGCCTCTATCAGCCTCTAATATCCATTAGTACTGAGGCTAACTAGTATCCATAGTATGGCCTCTATCAGCCTCAAATAGTCCATTAGTTCTGAGGCTAAGAAGTATCCATAATATGGCCTCTATCAGTTCATTAGAATTGAGGCTAAGTAGTATCCATAACATGGCCTCTATCAGCCTAAAAAAGTCCATTAGTACTGAGGCTAACTAGTATCCATAGTATGGCCTCTATCAGCCTCAAATAGTCCATTAGTTCTGAGGCTAAGTAGTATCCATAATATGGCCTTTATCAGCCTCTAACAGTCCATTAGTATTGAGGCTAAGTAGTATCCATAATATGGTCTCTATCAGCCTCAAACAGTCCATACGTACTGAGGCTAAGTAGTATCCATAATATGGCCTCCATCAGCCTCTAACAGTCCATTAGTACTGAGGCTAAGTAGTATCCATAATATAACCTCTATCAGCCTCTAACAGTCCATTAGCACTGAAACTAAGTGGTATCCATAATATGGCCTCTATCAGCCTCTTACAATTAACTAGTACTGAAACTAAGTAGTATCCATAATATGGCCTCTATCAGCCTCTAAAAGTTCATTAGTACTGAGACTAAGTAGTATCCATAATATGGCCTCTATCATCCTCTATCAGTTCATTAAACCTGAAGCTTAGCAGTATCCATAACATGGCCTCTATCAGCCTCAAATAGTCCATTAGTACTGAGGCTAACTAGTATCCATAGTATGGCCTCTATCAACCTTAAATAGTCCATTAGTACTGAGGCTAACTAGTATCCATAACATGACCTCTATCAACCTCAAAAAATCCATTAGTTCTGAGGCTAAGTAGTATCCATAATATGGCCTCTATCACTTCATTAGAACTAAGGCTAAGTAGTATCCATAACATGGCCTCTATCAGCCTCAAATAGTCCATTAGTACCGAGACTAACTAATATCTATAGTATGGCCTCTATCAGCCTCAAATAGTCCATTGGTTCTGAGGCTAAGTAGTATCCATAATATGGCCTCTATCAGTTCATTAGAACTGAGGCTAAGTAGTATCCATAACATGGCCTCTATCAGCCTCAAATAGTCCATTAGTACTGAGGCTAATTAGTATTCATAGTATGGCCTCTATCAACCTCAATTAGTCCATTAGTTCTGAGGCTAAGTAGTATCCATAATATGGCGTCTAACAGTTCATTAGTAGTGAGGCTATATAGTGTAACGGGTATGGCCTCTATCAGCCTCTAACAGTTCATTGGTATTGAGGCTATATAGTGTAATCGATATAGCCTCTATCAGCCTCTAAAAGTTCATTAGTACCGAGTCTAAGTAGTATCCATGGTATGGCCTTTATCAGCCTCAAATAGACCATTAGTTCTGAGGCTAAGTAGTATCCATAATATGGCCTCTATCAGCCTCTAAGAGTTCATTAGTACCAAGTCTAAGTAATACCCATAATATGGCCTATTAGCTGATTAGTAATTAGGCTAATAGAACTTTACGTTTGTATTGTTTTATAATAAAATTCATTATTAACAGTGAAGAAACATTTAATACGTTTTGTTGTAGAAATAACCTCATTCCTGCATTGCTCCATCTGTCATAAACGTTGATGATCAGTGTTGTCCGAGCGCCTGTTTTAGATGAAAAAATAAAGACCGCTCCCTTCATTTTATATTTTATTACAAAAACCTATTGTATTTAAACTTATATAGTTGTTTCATTTTAATAGTTGTGAAAAAGTATTTAATAACAATATATATTTATATTTCATTATCATTTGCATAAGAATTCAGGTTAAAAACCGCAGAGGCTAAGATTGAGGCTAAGGCCCGTTTTCCGGGCTGCTACAATACCTGAGGCATATCAGCCGCCATTTTCTCTCTTATTATTATCTCCAACATTAAAGAGCGAGAGGCGTGGTTTCTCAAAGTAGGCGGCATCTAACAACCTGTCTCTAGTAGTCAACTTAGATTCGTAGTCAACAAATAATCCTGGCCCAATATGCCACATTTTTTATTAAAGGGAGACAACTCTTACGATTTTTTCCTAGGTACGGTATAAGACCCGGTAACCGGGGACCATTGTCGAAGTAGACGAATGCCGGATTATAGTTACGGAAAAATGACGTAGATCGCATAATTTATGTTTTTTGCACTTTTGTCCAACCGGGGACGAACCCGGTTGACAGGTGTGTATTCATACGAATGTCCCCGGTTGACACCACACACACACACACACACACACACACACACACACACACACACATTCATGTAAATTGAATTAGAAAGGCGGGAATCATAATAATTAATGAAATCAAATATGAAATTATAAGAACGCACGCACCCATCGGTTATCAATAAGAATTTTCGTTCAAGCCATAATAAATCAATTGCTAGTTTATAATCCTGCACCCTAATTTTCATGCCGCCCCGACCCATTTTATTTTCATAAAAAAAAAACATTTTAAAAAAATAAAAAAAATATATAAAATTTTGCCAATATAAAAGAATATGATTTCATTGCAAACAAAAAGGTTGTTTTTTTTGGAAAAATTCCCCGGGTATATATCGCTTTTAATACAAAATACAGGAGATACATCTATATATTTATAGCCTTCTTCATCCCATCCTTATTTATACTATTCATGCGAAAATTATTTTTTAAAGCTTAATTATCGTTACTTTGGAACACAAATGTCATGCGATATGAATCAACGCACATTGAGTGATTATCACTGATAAGTATTGTAGTTATAGCTAGTTTGCGATAGTATGTGGTTGTATTGGGTAGTATTGGGTAGTATTGGGTAGTACTGGGTAGCATTGGGTAAATCGTGCCGCCGCGGGCACCTGTAATAAGCGTGTCCCTCCGTTAAGCGGCCATTTTATTTCCCCCCGATGAAAATCAATATATAATTGACCTGTATTAAGCGTGAACTTGTCTAACGCGGCCAATGGCCGCCTAAATTCGTCCATTTTCACTCAAAATCCTTGTATAAGCGTGCATTTTTGGCTAGTTTGATAGGGAGATAAGGGAGATAAAAATAAATAATTTAGGACGGCCGCTTATATCATGGAATTGTTTACCGATTTTATACAAAATGTGCTTTGTTGCATTGAACTTCTTCGTTTAAGATTTGAGCTTTTTAATATACCATCATTTCTAATCAGTCCAGAGTATATTAGTTTTATATGATTGATTGTTTAGCGTCATTTTTTATGCCATCGAGGTCCAACAGACGATCATTTAACCTAACCTCTATTTCCAGGACTCCTGAAAGGTGCACGAATACTGGTGTACAGTCCATTTTCACAAGTAACTTTTCCGCTTGAATCAGTTGTGACAGATGAAGATAATAAGACACAATGTCGTATATCAGATTTGCTAGCCCTTGAATAGGCAGTCAGACGCGCTACCTACTGAACTAATCGAACATCCATCGAGGTCTAACGGACGATCAGTTTAACCTGTTTCAATGCTAAGCTTAAGAGTCTTAATATAATTAAGTTCAAAATTACTATTTTTTTATGTCCATAACTATCTGGATATGCTAGTGTGTTATAAGTAGCCATTAAAAAAAAATGATATGATCAGTAACTTATATTTGATTATTATTTTACTTGCGGACATTTTAAGCATATATATATATTTAAGTCAGAACAGAATATGATGAGGGTGGTTGTTTCGTATAAATTAAAACATATTTTCAAAGACGTTTTGTTACAAATACAGCGGTTAGTTAATGATGTTGACTTGCTGGCGTGAACGTTACTGCAGATAGTTGTCTACTGTTATGATGGAACATTTGACGTTTTTTGGAAAACACAACTCCTCAACCACTCAAAATATTATATTCTGTATTAACAGAAAGGGATTGATTGTAACTTTGTCTGGTAAATTTTCTTATTTAATTTAATTTTTTTTTATGTTTTAAAGATATTTTTATGATCAGTGTCTCATTTTTAGTCCATACTTAAAGTAAGGAAAATGAAAAAACTTCTTTAAATATAGGGTTTTTACGTTGTTTTTACTTGTACTTTTTTGTACAAAAACATTCTTAAAAAACTGTTTCGTTTCAACCCCGTAATACTTAGAAGAAAAACTAATACATAATATATAAATTTTCAGTCTTATATATTGGAATGATGTTAGTCTGTCGGTCATTCTGTAAAAAGTCGCTGTTTGAAGGATACATATTATGTTTAAATAGAGATCTCATCAATATTACAATACAAAACAATTAAGGAATTGGCGAGGAATAATAAAGTAAGAGAATATGAGACAAGGAGAATATAACTATGAGTAATATGAGACTGAGAATAAAACAAAAAACTTACCTAGACAGCGCATCTCTGGCATTGTAATCCAATCCATGGAAGGCACAATTCTTACACACAAAATTAAGATATTTTGCAGACCATGATTTTAAACCAATTTTCAAGTTGCAACTGCCTGCATGTACCCAGTTTAAACATTAAGAACAATGAATGATTTTTATCCGTGCATTCTTTTGCACAAATTGCACATGGGAATTCCCCCATGATGACGAACTAAAGACTGACATTTTAATTCGAAAAAGTCCCATATTTTATACTTTTGTGCATAATTACTTAAACAGTTCGTGTTAATAACAAAACAAACACGTGTGAAAATATAATATATATATTTCTTTAATCAAACCTAAGACTAACGAAGGTGTTAATTCATGGGACTTACTTACATAATTAACATAATCATAATTGGTATTGATTAAACACATTAAACGAAACGCCGTAATCTTCCTTTGAAAACGGCATCCTTTTATATTCTTCTAAAGATTAAGAAATTACGATGATTGGTTATTGATTGCTTTATTCCAATCGCTTAATTTACATATGAATTGAAATATTACTCGTTTCTTAGCTGGTCTCATCCTTTGTAAAAAATAAAACCTTTAACCCTGGCTAATATCCCACTGGTGGCCTTTCTTCCCAGTGGTGGACCTTCAATAGCCGGGGTGATCCACAATATACCCTTGCGGGTCGACCTTGGGGACCTCCGATCCCACCTTCAACCTAAACCAAGGAAAGATGGTGGGGTTTGTGAGGTCCTAAAGGCCGCCAGTCTGGGGCGGTGAAACTTACATTCACGGGCAGATCTCTGCCGTTGTCGGTCACAGTGGCTGGCACTCCCACTTATTGGGACGTGGAGGAGTATTCCCCGCCCCCGATTCGGTGCTACACCTGCCAGGCATTTTGCAAAAATGAGGTCAGGTGCGCTAGGTGTTCAGAACACCATAATATTCGTGAGTGCCGGTATTCCGGAATACCGCGTTGTGCTAACTGTGGGGATGGCCACACTACCCGGTTCAGGGGCTGCCCGTCCTACATTACAGCGGCTAAAGTCTCTAGTTTGGCTTATAGGGACGGGATCCCCTGGGATGTGGCGGTGAAGAGAAATAATCGGGTCACCGCCACTACACCCCCACAGAGTCACACCGGGGGGGCCCATACCGGCGCTCAACAAAAATTAGAAACCAAAAATTCAGTTACATCTTCAAAGTTAAAGGGGGAAGTGGCCGCGGACTCTAAAATCCTAATAAATAATGGGGGCAATAGCAGCTCAGGGGTTATCTCACGACCAAAAAGAGAGGAACAGGGCCATAAAAACCCAGTTGTTAACACAAGTAACCAGGGGAAGGATAAATTACCCTCCCCCGGGGCTCAGAGAACCCAAGGACCTCTGACTCCCGTAATCCAGGTAAAGAATTCCTCTCATATACCCTCTGAGACAATTAACACAAAAGAAACAAACTCAAAATTTAACCGGACTCCAACAGGTCATCTCGTTAGAACTTTTATAAAAACCAATGGAGAACGGGATTTCTTTAGATTTAGTAAAGGGGGGGATTCAACTACTAGTTCACAGTCAGACACTTCAGACTGTGTTATAATCAGTCCCACTACTGTTAGTATAAAAACAGTGGGTACAGTAGGATTAACAGATACAGAGCCAGTGGCTAACTCCCCGTCTACTAAAATCAAAACAGAAAGGGGTTTCATAACCCCTATAAATTCACCTAAACTTGTTACATCGACCCCCAGTACACTTCCTGACTCCTCTCTAGGAGACTGTGACAACTTGTCCCGAACTCATGTTTCGGAGTCATCTTGTAGTGACTGCAGCGACTTAAATGTCACTGGAGAGGAGTCCTTGGTATCTATTCACTCCAGTTTCTATCACTCCGACAGGGACAGCAATACGGATGGTGTTTCATCACACTCATTGCTGGAATCTGTGTCCATTGCTGACCTTGTTGGAGGTATAGATCCAGGAGTGATAAGTCAACCAATTAAAGTAACCACACTGGCAGATAGAAGCCAACAAACATCCCCATTTCAAAAACAACATTCAGAATCGACTTCAAAAATAAATTCCACAATACAAGTTATAAATAATTCGGACAATTTTACAATAGATTTGGATAGTATTGTGGAAATAACAAAAGAATTAATCTTAAATAAATAAAAAATAACAGGAAATAAACTAACAAATTATCTCAAACGAGAATATATTTATAAACTAAAAAAAATAACAATAGAAAAAGCCAGTGTGGTTCAAAGTACAGTGGGGGTCGATGAAAACATTCAAGAAAATTTAAAATGCGCACCTGCCTCAAATATGGCAACAAAATTACCCGTGCTGGCAGGGATTCTGAGGCAGGCCAAAACACCAAAAAAAAATCCTGTCTCAGTCTCCAAGACACAAGATACTGATTGGTCGTAATCGTCGCAACACCAAACTACATTTTCAATAGGGACCTGCCTGTGATCTCTTTTAATGTTCAGGGACTGACCCCTCTTAAGCACACAGAGATTAAAGTTTTCTTGGATTTAAATCCACATATTGATATACTCTGTGTGCAAGAATCAAAGTTACCACCAAATAAAGAGAGGAATGTCCCTGGATATCATGCAGAATATAGTTTTTACAAAAATGCCCAAAACAATGTTTGTAGAGGGCTTATTACATATTTTAAAGATACTATCAATTTTGAGGAGATTAGAGTAGACGACCCCAAAGATAATATGGGGAACTTCAAGATTGAAATTCAGTTATTTAGAGTTTATCTAGGGGTGTTCCCCTTCATACTTATCAATTTATACTCTAGGGGGTGCGACCTTGATTCTTTGGAATACATAAGTTCATCTATAAATGCTGAAGATGGACTTAGGGACTGTATTATAACTGGAGATTTTAATGCTCACCACCCATTATGGGGATCTCCATTTGAGGACCGTCAGGGGAGGGATATTTTGGAATGGGCGGGGAGAAATGACAAAGTTCTACTCAATGACGGTTCCTTCACGAGAGTAGACCTGGGCTCAGGAAAGGGCTCCTGCATTGATCTAACATTCACCAGTCCCAAATTTTCAGCTAGTTCTAATTGGCAGGTACATGGGGATAATATGGGATCAGACCACTACCCAATCTGCGTAACAATAAATTCTCAACACCACAAAGTTATAGAAAATTCTAAAGAAGAAAGATTCAAATTTGAAAAAGCATACTGGGATTTATTCAAAAAACTTTGCAGGGAGATAACCCTAGATGACGTCTACTCTAATGATATCAAAATTTTTAATAACAATCTTACAGAAAGGTTCCTGTTGGTAGCAAAAAAATGTATACCTGTCTCTGACTCTGGCAAAAAGACAAGAAAAAATGTCCCGTGGTGGGGTTCTTCCTGTATCGATGCTGTTAAAGGGCGTAAACGAGCATTAAATAAACTAAAACAGCACCCTTGTCTCGGAAACTTATATGACTACAAGGAGGCTGAAAGAGAAGCAAAATTTGTCATCTTAAATGCTAAAAAGCAAAACTGGGAAGAATTCTGCGAATCATGTATACATAAAAACGCAAACTCAAAGGAATTTTGGACCAAAATTCGCAGAATTAAAGGAAATTCACAACGCCCTATTCCACTACTTAGAAATAAGACAGCTTTAGCAGTCAGATCAGTAGAAAAAGCCAACTTCTTAGTTGAACACTACTCTAAAGCTGCCAGTGATTCAAACGTCAACGATGAAACACTAAATTATCAAAATAAATTTGAATCACTGTATAAAAACTACCTAAAAAACCCAGAAATAAACAGGTCACCACTTAATAATGGCTTCTCAATTTTTGAACTAAGATCAGTAATTGATAGCAGGAAGAATTCAGCTTCGGGACAAAATATCTTACCACATGTTTAAACACATGCCAAATTCAGCCTTGTATCTGTGGTTAAGATTATATAACAAAGTGTGGAATGATGGTGTCTACCCCATAGCTTTGAAGCAGGCTTGTGTTATTCCCCTATTAAAACAAGGGAAAAACCCAAATGAAGCACAGTCTTACAGACCAATTAGCCTGACCTCCCATCCAGGTAAATTAATGGAGGGGATGGTCAAGGCACGTTTAGAACATCTGCTTGAATAAAAAAATATAATTAATCCCTTTCAATCTGGATTTAGAAAGGGCAGGAGCACTTTGGATTAGCTCATTAGACTACAACATGATGTAAATACAGCAAAAAATAGGGGACACTCAGTCCTAGCATTTTTTCTAGACCTTCAAGCAGCTTTTGATCTAACCTGGCATGCAGGCGTACTTTATAAATTGAAAGAACATGGAATAATAGGAAACTGCTACCAATATCTGAGGAACTTTCTCGAGGGACGCAAAATTCAAGTTAAGGTGGGGGATACCCTGTCAGACATGGAAAAGTTACACAGGGGAACCCCCCAAGGGGCCATTTTATCCCCTCTTCTATTCTCTCTTTTGATCAATGATCTCTCTGACACACTAGAGGGGACAGGGATGGTTACCAGCCAATTTGCTGATGATTCAGGCACATGGCTAGGGGGGGGGGGGGTCAACTTAAATCTGTTACAAACAAGAGCTCAAACAGGACTTGACCTAATCTGGGGATGGGCAAAAGAATGGGGTTTTAAAATTAGTCAAACTAAAACAGTGGGAAATATATTTGGCAACTCAAAACAGCACAGCTTGGACGTAAATTTAGGCGGCACACCGATCATATTTAAAAAAATAGTAAAATTTTTAGGCATGCTTTTAGATAGGAAACTAAATTTTCACAGTCATATAAAAGACATCATGATCAGGTGCGAGAAAGACTTAAATTTGATGAGAATGTTAAGAGGAACAGACTTTGGCACTAATAAAAATAGCCTCTTACTTCTGTATAAGTCTCTCATAAGTCCAAAAATAGATTATGGGGCTCAAATCTATTCATGTGCACCACCTTCAATATTAATATAACTAGATATCATCCAGAATAAGGCCCTTAAGATAGCCCTCAGAGCACTACGTTCCACAGAAAGTTATTTGCTAGAGGCAGAGGCAGGCGTTACCCCATTATGGTTGCGGCGACAAAACCAATCAGTTAAATACTGGGCCAGGGCTCAAACCCGAAAAGAAGGAAACCCTGTGAACAAACTCTTCGGGACCGGATACCATATCAAGTCTTAATATCTTAAAAATCATATAGCCATGCCATTTGGGGCTTATACCTAGGCCTTGATAGAGGAGTACGGTCTCAGGGAGGTTAGTGTAGCAGACTTCAGGCCCAAACCAGATCCGCCCTGGGTTCTTAAAAATCCTGATATTAGGTTAACCCTCTCAGCCGAGTTCAATAAAAGTGACTTGCCAGCACTTATAAGATCCATTACGGCAAACCACATTGACCGGCACTATGCTGACCACACTCAAATTTATACAGATGTTAGTAAAAATCCCGATGACGGGAAAGTTGCAGCTGCTTATGTCATTCCATCTCCTCAGATACAGTATTCTGAGAGTCTCAGCAACAATTTGTCAATTTACACAGCTGAACTAGTCGCAATAAAAAAAGCAATGTGCTGGATCATAGAAAATAAATCAACTAAATCTGCTATATTTTCGGATTCACTTTCAGCTTTAACTTCACTCAAAAATAATAATAGCAGATCAAGGCCTGACCTTTTGGCAGACATATATAAACAATATAACCAGTGCCTTGAATTAGGATTACAAGTTACTATAGAATAGTGTCCAGCACATGTAGACATATCAGGAAATGAAGAAGCAGATAGGGCGGCTAAGGAGGGCCTTGAAAACAATACTATTTCCAATTCAGTCCCCCTTGCACCAAACGGAGGTCTATTCCTTAACAAGGAAATGGTCCACTTTTATTTCTAAAAAAACATTTAAACAAACATTTCGCAGGACCTCGGTTAATTTCAGACGACCAACAAATTACTCTAATAATAAGAGAATTGATAAATGCATTACTCGTCTGAGATTGGGTGTAAATCTCCTCCCAGGAAATAGGGGACAATATATAATTAATAAAGGGAGAGATTGCACCCGGTGCAAGGAAAAATTTACCACTGAACATTTTCTGCTACACTGCCCGATTCACAGGGTCCCCCGATCAAATTTAAGGACTGCACTTGCTGGAAATAAGTTAGATTTCGACATTAATAATATTTTGAACCCCAGCAAGGCAGTCCGGGCCTCAGTCTATAAAGCCTTGGAATGTTATATTCTAGACTGTCAGATGTCTGACAAAATATAGACTTAAAGTCCAGGCCCTAATTTCATCAGTTATCCCTGAAAATACCACCCAGGGTCAGCAAAAATGTTTTATAGTAATTTGATTGGGATTTCCAGTATGGTTTGATTTACTTGTTGTAGTGATTGGTCCTTCTAAGTACAAAAAGTATCAGTTTCTAGTGGGAGGTGGGGTGAGACCACAATGCAGTCCACAAAAATGTTGTGTGGCCTGGGGTGTGGACTCATGCCACCTCCCACAGCTGAGCCATGCTTACCCAGAGAGAATTGTCATGTTAAAATATCAAATATGTATTTAAATAATTTTGTCAGGCTAACTTTCAGTCTGATTGAATTATAAATTGATTGGCATGAGAGTGATTTTATTTTTATGCCACTTTAAATTAACTTAAAAAGGAAATTGTACATAGGATTTATAACATTCACAACAAATATTCATTATATTATCAAGGGACCTGGCCCGGCACCCCAGCACGGGTGATGAAATAAATTTACAGGGCCCCACAATTCAGTGGAATACTATTATTAGCAATATTAATTAGGCCTGGGCCTGTTAGTCCCAAGCGGCTAATAAGCTCTATTCTAAATGCAACAATATATTATTTTTACTATAAATGTTGTATATAATGTACAAAACTTTTAATAATCTGTTGTTTATTTTATAACCCTAATCTGGGCCGTTTTGTACTTAGGAAACAGGATTATAATCATTATTTTTAGTAACTTATTTTAAATATGTACCATTATTTTAATAAAATATTGTTGCACTTAGAAAACAGCTTTTTATCTACACCACATGAACATCATATAGCCTGTTGTTGTTAAGTGTTTCTTTACCCTCGCACTTAGCTCAAGGCTTTTTGGCGAGCAGGATAAGTAGATTACGATGCCAGTGGACAGCATTGGCAGGTTCGCTACTCCTCCCGGTGTTGCACCACTGGCTGGATAAGATGATTATTCTCTAGGTTGGTTCTTGGCGATGTGATGTTCAATCTTCCATGCTTGATCCAGTTGTTAAGATCTGTTGTCGAGTTTAGGGTTGCTGATGACTGGGTCAATCTCAACCCGCTGAGCTTGAAGCATTGCATTAAAGCGATTTGAGACCGAAGCTGTCAAACAGACGAGTAGCCCGACGATGAAGATTCCGGAAAATTGTAGTAGATAAGTTGATTAAAGATGATTCTGGAAGATTCTAGTAGATAAGTTGATTAGAGATGATTCTTGAAGTCCTTTTTTTAGCTAAGTTGATTCTGATGATATGGAGGTTCCCGTCTAAAGATGTTTCTTGGAGATGTAGTACTATTGTCGCATGCTGATTCTTGTTGATTATTTAAAACGACCCTTTTTAACACCACGTTAAAAGCATAAAAACGATGATACGTTAAAAATCCCTCCATGTAAACGTGGAGGGACCGTGACCCACTTAGAAGGCTGGAGCTTGCCCAGGAGACGTCCGTCCTGCTCGACAGCCGCTTGAAGAGTGTGCATATAGCCTGTGTAATTCCAACCAAGATTCACTGGTCATCAAGTGCAGTCTTTTGTTTACATCTCCTCCGGGTCAACATTCCATTGAAGGTCAAACGCCGCCGATTTCAATCACGGACCTAATATTGAACAGTTCTATTTTTAGTTCACAGTTTTATGTCCTGAGCTTAAAGCCGAAAAGGGATTGAAATCTGGCCAATCGGAATGAGCGTTTCATTCCAGATCAAACCACTCAGCGACCGGCTTTTATTGGGGCCTTTGGCCCTACTGATGTTGATCTGGGGAAGAGATGTATTATTAAATATGAACATGAACGCTTTATATCTAGTAATGGATGTGTATTATACACATTTTAGCGTTTTTTGCATGTTTATATTAATTTATAATGATTATAATTTTAATAATCATTAAAATAGTAACGTATATCATGTTGATTACGGGACTTTATGGCAACTCCGTATTCACTACACAGCATTGAGTACGGTTCTAGGGAATATCATGGTTAGGAAATGCCATGATACTCATTATTGAATTACACAAGACTACTTTATAAATATATAGTGACCAACTTCTACTAATCAGTTCTCAGCAGATCTGATCTGAGGGGATATCGGATTTTTTAAGATATTTTTTAATTATGGCGCTTTTTAGGTACGAGCAATCGGCCGGGTGCTTCTTTACAAACATCACAATTTAATAACAATTTTTAACATGCTTTTAGTCCATTGTGTACCACTATCTGATACATCATGGGAGATTAGCGGTGGTTGGTCACATTTTAATAATGTGGTGTACTAATAAAATATTGCAAGGCTGACGAACACATTTTAATAACTTCATTATTCATTATTCATTATTTGCGTAGCTCAAGCTATGATATAACGGTACCTGCCGCTATATTATTAAAAAAAATAATTGTTGAACACTTTTAGAAGTTATTACAACTCTCTAGTGTACCATACAAATATACAATTTAAAGTATATAAATAACAATGTACGTGTGTACAGGGTTATATGGTTCACCACTAACAGTAAATACTACTGTATAATGGTTTTAGGGAATGTCAATCGATGTTATTAGTATCATAGGCATTCAATATAGAGCTATGCAAGACGATCAACTGAAAATAGACTAATATATGAAATATCATTTACTTAAATATTAATACCTGTGTAGCCATATTCTTTTAGGTCACATACCATACCAGCAACAAAATAATATTGTTGCCTGTTTTACGGCATACTTTAGTTTGTTGATATTTTTATATTGACAATTACTGTCTGTATGTGGTATATACGGTTGCTAACGGTACTGTCATACAAATAAAATATTACCATAGCAACTGAGCACAATTAGTGTGCACAGATATACAGTCAGCGGGAATCATTTCTGTTGAGGGTTCAAGTTGGGTCGGACGCTTATGATATCTCAAGCAAATTTATTTGCGCTATAAGCAAAAGTGTCTGGCCTAACATATAGGTTTTACATATAGTAAAGAACCATAATAACGCTCGTACACTTGGTACTTATATTTTAACTCATATTTTGGCTGCACAAGGTAGAGTAGAATGCCTGGAGTCTTAATAATTAAACGTTAGCATTTGGTTGTTGAAGAAGGTCATATAAAGTCTGCATCAATATAAGCAAATAAAAATATTCAATTAAACAACCGGTTAAATAAAAATAGGAGTGTCTGTATTTATAAAACAATAAATGTTTAAACTCCATGGTGGGTAATCATCGTTTATCGCCGTCATCTTCATCATCATCATTAGTTTTAAATAATCATCTTATCTTTTAAATAATCACCTTATTTTTTAAGTAATCATCTTGTTTTTTAAATAATCATCTTATCCGGCTCGCCAAAATGACTTAGTTCAAAGTGCGAGGGTAAATAAATACTTATACATACTCATCCTTTGTATCTTGTAAAATATGTACTATTAGGTAAACAGTTATTTGAATATAATATTTCAACGAACAGTGTGACACGGTGCTATTTTGCACAGTATCGGCTGAATACAGTATATTTATTAGCATATCGCATTTTTAAAAACATGACCTTTCACTGTTAATCGATCCATTTTGCTTCAATATTGATACAGAATGGTTTAAAAGTTAAACTATGTATATTAGGGCACCCGGCACCTCGCACATAACTTAAAAGCGCCAATAGTAAAAAAAATATTTAAAAAAATCGAATGTCATCTCAGATCAGATCTGAAATGAACTGATTAACAATAACTGGTAACAGATATTTAAGGATAAACAAATAGTCTTGTGTAACACTATGTTGAATACCAGGATGTTAGATATCCATGATATTCACTACAACTGCTCTCAGTAGTGTGTATTGAGTGTGATAAACCATATAATACCATATTGAAATGTAGCCTATATAACTACTATCAGCTTAGTAAAAAAAAGCTCAGATTTTATAATACTAGTTGTATAGCCATTTTTCATTAAAACTTTTTTTGGTGAATATGACTTTGTTTGTACACATCTTACATATATACGAGCTCCATATACGAACTCGTATATGCATGTTTGTTTCAAATTATCAATTATATTATTATAATAATAATTTTTTATTTTTGGAATTTTCAATTCGTGAAGTATAACAATATATTTATACAAATTCAGTTTAAAATTAATATAAAATGATATGATATTAATGTTTTAGTGTGTCTTAAATGTCGGAATAAATGTGGTGTTTTATTGCACATTTTGCATGATTTCATTTTGAAGGACTTATAACTATATAATTTTTTTTGTTTTAATGTAACTTTTGTGTTATATGAATTAAAATATTAAATTAATAAAATTTGTTCTAATAATTACACCAAGGGTTACCCAATATGTCATTTCTGGGGATTAACTGACAAAATCAACATAGCATAGCAATTCAGTTGATCCAGATTGGTTAAATTGGTTTATTACATTCATTTACATATGAATTGAGTTGTCATTCTTTTCTTAGCTGGTCTCTTCCTCTGTTGGTTCACATAATATCCGTAGAAGCAGCAGTGTCTGCTGTTTCGCTGTTTCATTATAGGGCCTACGCAAAACATATATTAAATATGTATACATATGGGAGAGATAATAAATTAATTAATACACCCAAACAATACTGAATATATTATAACAGTTTCACCAGAGACATTTAAACTGTTATTAAGTTACTGGTTTCACAAGTGGGGTTTCTTTATTATCTTCCGTATCATATTAGCATACACAATTCTAAATTTTACATCATTGTATTAAACCTCTTTAAAAAATTTCAATATAAACACTATTAAAATTAGTGTCGATAGCTATCACTGTTTTCGTCTGTTAATTTTCGGTATTTAGTATTCAGTATGAGAAACAAGTAAAAATATCGCCCAATACACTATTTACTAAACATAGCTGACACATATAAATAAGTTGCCTAATAAAGCAAAATATCAACATCATATGTCATAATTTGGCATATCGAAATACTCAAATATAACGTGTTATCGTACTATTAGTGTTTCTGAAATAACAAAGAAAACTGATTAAATTGCAACAACTTTAATGTACACGTGGTACACGTGAATATTTAGCGTCATAGTTATGCCATCGATGTATTTCTTATGGAAAAGCATTTCTCACATCGCGCGAATCGATGCACCGATTTTATATAAAATGTTCAAAAACTTACTTTTCCTACATTTTTCCAATAAATAAACATATTTTACTTTTGAAATGATCAAAGATATTTAATAGAGACAAAACATTTATTGAATATAACGTGTTATCACGCTATTTGATCTACATTTCGGTAACTGTGAAGTACATTTCGGTAAATCGTTGCACCGATTTTATATAAAATGTTCAAAAACATACTTTTCCTACATTTTTCAAATAAATAAACACATTTCAATTTTGAAATGATCAAATATATGTAATAGAAACAAATCATTTATTAAATATAACGTGTTATCACGCTATTTGATCTACATTTCGGTAACTGTGAAGTACATTTCGGTAAATTACCGAAATATGCTACATTTCGGTAAGCGGAGTGACCGGAAAAACATATACGTGAAATATTAAACAGATAAGTAACTTTTATTTGGTTATTCGTTAGGCTGTATTTAATTTCAAATCGGACAAATAAGAGTCAATTAAGGAGACATACAATTTAATAAACTGTTGTTTGCGTATAATAATTTAGGGAAGCGGCATCAATTATCGTTTTACCGCTTAGATCATTGATTTTACAAAAACAAAGTAATTCGAGTATACAAGTGCGATCGACAGAGAAGATTAATTGTTGTTTGTTTGGTCATCAATTAAAGTGGTAAAAGGTAATAATAAAGTTCTGTGTTTTTAGCGAGAATGGGTCGTATTGTCATGCGTTAATCTCCTTGTTTGTTACGTGCATTGTATTGGTTTCGGCCAATTGTTTCGAAATTCGATATGGTGAAAATCTTTAAGTGCGTGTCTGATTTTAATTCTTACCATTTTGATTGGTATGGGAATGAATTTATTTTCATGCCACTTTAAAATAACCTCTGTTAAAAAGGAAATTGTACATGGTACTTATAACATACACAACAAATATATGCCGACCCTGGGGAATAATATTCATTATATTATCAAGGTACCTGGCCCGGTACCCCAGCACGGGTGATGAAATAAATTTACAGGGCCCCAAAATTTAGTGGAATACTATTATTAGCAATATTAATTTGGCCTGGGCCTGTTAGTCCGAAGCGGCTAATTAGCTCTATCCCAAGTGCAACAATATATTATTTTTTACTATCAATGCTGTATATAATGTACAAATCTTTTAATAATCTGTTGTTTATTTTATAACCCTAATCTGGGCCGTTTTTGTACTTAGGAAACAGGATTATAATCGTTATTTTTAGTAACTTATTTTAAATATGTACTATTATTATAATAAAATATTGTTGCACCTAGAAAACAGCTTTTTATCCTACACCACATGAACATCATATAGCCTGTGTAATTTCAACCAAGATTCACTGGTCATCAAGTGTAATCTTTTGTTTACATTTTCCCCAGGTCAACATTCCATTAAAGGTCAAACGCCGCCGATTGGCTGGATTTCAATCATGGACCTAATAGTGAACAGTTCTATTTTTACTCCTCAGTTTTATGTCCTGAGCTTAAAGCCGAAAACGGATTGAAATCTGACCAATCGGAATGAGCGTCTCATTCCCGATCGAACCATTTAGCGACCGGCTTTCGTTAGGGCCTTTGGCCCTACTGATGTTGATCTGGGGAAGAGATGTACTATTAAATATGAACATGAACGCTCTATACCTAGTACACTTCATAAGCGACTGCCGAGACGGAAGGACGTATCTTCGCTCCAGTCTTCAAAGTGGGTCAACTTCGTATATTTGTAGGGTACACAAAAGAAGTAATGGTTTTTTCAACCGTGTAAGCGGCGGATGTCTCTGCATTAGATGATTGGTGGAGACATCTATTTTAACATATCATCGATTTTATGTTTTTAACGTGGCCCTAGACAGGATCGTTTTGATGTCAACAATAACCAGCGGTACAACATACAGCATAATGGCAACACCTACACAGGGACTTCAGCTCCACAACGGGAACCTTAATCAACAGCCTTCAAGACTAAAACATCTTCAACAACTAAACAACTAGACAGCTTCAACAACTTGACAACTATTACAAACCTTCATCTTCACCAATCGACTGCGACCAGAATCGACCTATTGACATAATCGTCTTATCCAGCCAGAGGTGGAGCACTGGGAGAAGTAGCGACTCTGCCGATGCTGTCCACTGGCTACTTAATCAACTTATCCTGCTCGCCAAAATGACACAGATCAAAGTGCGAGGGTAAAGAAAAACTTACGACGACGACGACGACGACGACGACGACTATACCTAGTAATTGTTGTGTATTATACACATTTTAGCGTTTATTACATCTTTATATCAACTTATAATGATTATAATTTTTAATAGACAATAGACAATATTTTATTTGAGTAATGTAGGCCTCCGGCCCATAATACAATTTAAACACATGGTAAACGTGGAATCTAACAAATAAACATTCATAATACGAACATTATAATTTCAATAGTTTTGATATGATGAAAGCAATATATTTATATATATATATTAGTTTTTTTTTAAAGTAATGATTGTTCTGTTGTTTTGCTCGTGATCAATGTTTGTGTCTATCTTATTTCAAATATTGAAAAAAGAAAAAAGGTAATACACAATTTCTAGATTTAATTCAAGTCATTATGTTTTGAGTCATTTTGTTTTAAGATTGGAGGTAAAGAGTTCTTTTATTAAACATCTCAAATACAAACTTTGCCAGTTTGATTATCTTGTCAGAATTGGTTGTACTTATCAAACTGTAGAATTCATATACATTATGGTAGTTGTGATCGTTATAGTTAATAATATCAGCAAGATATTGGTTACGTAGATCGTTATAAAAGGTACATGTCACGACAGCGTGAAATTCATCTTCTATTTCTTGTGAGTTACACAAAATACATACTCTATCAGCATAAGCAACATTTGCATGTCTCCCTGTTTCAACAAATAACGAATGTTTTGAGCAACGCAGTTTTGAGAGTTCAATTTTATATTTTAAATGGATTTTCAAAGTAAGGTATTGCTCAACGTTTAGTTGCGTTTTAAAGTGCTTATAATGAATAGCTTTTCTTGATTCATGGACATCAGCGTGCCAATTTTGCAGAGCACAATCTGTTACACGTTGTTTAAATCTTAAGATAAATAAATGATCATCACCAATGTCTTGTGATATCCAAGCGAAACCAAACCCGTATTGAAAAAGTAGTGTTTTGACCTTCGTAGCCCAAGTTACTCTCCCAGCTTCATCTAAATGACGTAGCATAATATAGCATTGCTTAGGGTATCTTGAATTGTTCATTTTGAGAAGACGTAACCAATACTTCACACACTTACTATAATAATTTATAAACAATGGAAACCTACCACACTCACCTCTTGAAAAGGCGTGAAATGTATTTTTGTACAATTTTAAATAGCGAGAGCAGAATTGACTATGTACGTTTTCTATTTGCGTTGCGTACTCAAAACCCCATAATTCTGATCCATAAGTGAGGATAGGTGTGACCATAGTGTCAAATAACTTAAAAAGTTCATTGTGATCAAAATATCCAACATTTTTTTGAAGTTTATAAATATAAATTATGGCCTTTTTACTTTGAACGGCGAGCATATCTTTAGCTTTCGACCATATTAGTCTTGGTGTAATGTATAAGCCATAAATTTATAGCAAGGAACTGTTGTGATATTTGTCCCGTTATATGTCCAGATTTCATTTCTGCGTAAATAGCCGCCGTTTCTAAACACTATGATTTTGGTTTTCTTAAGATTAATTTTCATACCCGTTCTGTTACAAAAATTTGAAATTATATTAATCTGCGACTGTAAAAGTCGAACAGTATCACTGCAGTTGGCAATGTCATCAGCATACAAAATGGCATATATATCTTCAACTTCTTCAGTTATATGAATACCATTTGTACATGATTGTTTCAATTCATCAACTAAATCATTAATAAAAAGATTAAATAAAATCGTGCTTAATTTACAGCCTTGTCTGCAACCAATATTACAGTTAAACATCTGTGTATACTTGTTATTTCCATATCTGACACATGATGAAAGCTTAGAATACATTTTATGAAGGAGGGATAAGAGTTTCCCACACATTCCTTTACGAATAAGACTATTAAATAATTGTGCATGGTTAATTGTATCGAACGCTTTGGTAAAATCAACAAATAAACAATAAAATCTCCCACCTTTTTTGGTTAGATATTTCTGTACCATTGCTTGTAATGTAAATAAATTATCAATAGTTGAATACCCATTTCTAAAACCAGACTGAGCTTGATCAATTTTATTATTATTTTCTGCCCACTCGTTAATTCTATTAAACATCATTCCTGTTAAAATTTTATTTAAAGTGTCTATGAGTGAAATGCCACGGAAATTGTTTGGATCATTTAAATTTCCTGCTTTATGAAACGGACAAAGAATACTTTGTCCCCATGCTTCAGGAAAACTCGAGGTGTCTAATACCCTATTATAAAGGGGGAGCAATACATCTGACATGTCGGTAAGGGTGCATTTAACCATCTCTGATAATATTCCACTAGGGTCTGTGGATTTCCCAACTTTTAATTTCAGAATACTCCTCTTTAACTCTGCTAATGAGAAAGAGTCATTAAACATGTCATCTACAATTTCATTTTCAGGTAAAATATTATCGTTAATCAAATTATTTACTGCATTTGCATCATATAGTAGATATCTGAAGTGATTATACCAGGTTTGTTTTAAAATTGTGTCATCACAATGTTGATTGTTTTTAAATCTAAACTTTTTTACTGCTTTCCATAATAAATTTGGGTCTTACGAGATTCTACGAGTTCTTGTCGAAATTTCTTTTGAAGATCAGTCTGTTTTTGTTTACAGTAATATTTAAATTTATTTCTGCTTCGTGTATAATCTTGTAAACTAGATTTTGTATTGAATAATCTAAATAAACTTAGTTTTTGTAATTTTTCCCTTTTTAAATGTTCACATTTAGAATCCCACCATTCGGGTTGTGCAGGTTTACGATGTATATAAGTCGGTTTTATTCTCATGCTAATTGCAGCTTTATGAAACATGTCTACAATTTTATGTATAGCTTGGTTGATATCAGTACGGATGTCTTCAAGAATAGTATCTTTTATAGTTAATAAAGCAGATCTTATATTATTCGAAAACTCTTCACTTTTGTTTTCATTCCATTTAAAGCGTTTAAAACCGTTTACATCATTGATTTCGTTATCATTATCATCAGTATCACTGCTATTTTGGTCGGATTTAAATGCTAGTCTACAAATAAGAGGAAAGTGATCAGACTCATGTCGATCTCCTAACTCAAAATGTGTTATATGTGGAAACAGATTGCTAGAAGCAATTACATAATCAATTAAACTTGAACCACCGTTTGCTGTTGATGTGAAATTTCCTTCTTTATCGTTAAACAATCTGCCATTCAAAAAGTGAATACCATATATTTTGCATAATTCAATAAGCGTAAACCCAAATGTGTTACATAGAGTATCTTTGGAGTTTCGATATACATTAAAAGTATCATTGTCATACAATGTATCCTCATGATCAAAAATAAAATCAACATTATCATCATCAATAATATCTTGCAAAATACCACATCTGGCATTAAAGTCACCCGCCAAAATAAGTTCATCATCAGTATACTCTGATACAACCTCTAATAGATTTTCTTCAAATAGTTCAATACCATTTCTTGTATTATCCGTATCATACAAAGTCGATCCTTCCGGAGATATGTAAACAAAACATAAAATAATACCCTTAGTTACGTTAATAAAATCATTATTTAGTCTTAAGAATACACAATTATTTAAATGGCTAAATATCCTCTTCACTAAGCCATTCTCTATCAAAGATGTTTTAACAAATGCACATACACCACCTGAGTGGCGACCTTTGTAACACCTTTTGTTTCGAGCATTATTAAAACATGTGTAACCTCTTAAAAGGTCGTTAAACTCGTCTTTACTTTTAGACCAAGTCTCATTGAAAGCACATATATCAAATTGTCGTACAAATGACAAGAAATCAATGTTACATGTGTATTTTGATAAGCCTTGTATCTTCCAGCATAACATGTTTGAATCTAATGTTCGCCTTCTATTTTCCGCATTATGACCTTGACCTCTGTCCTATCTATATAGCTGTTTCAGGTTTTTATTAACAGCATCAAAAACGAATATATCACCATTAACGACAAGTTTATCATGTTTCAAATAGGCTTTATTGTTTTTCTCTATTTCTCTTTTTAGGAATGGCCGAAGATCATACCTAGCTTGCGAAACTCTCTTTGAAAAATCCTCTGAGACATAAATATTTGATCTAAATGATTTTTTAACTGTTTCTGCAGTAGTTTCGTCATCATTATCGTCAACATCATTTCTATCACGTTCTTCTAAACCGTTCGCTTGTTCTCTGCTTCTATGTCGTTCATTTAATTCTCTCCTTTTCATTCTGTATTCTTTTAACACTTTATCCCTGTCTTTAAAAAACGAAAATTTAATCATTTAAATAGTAACGTAGATCATGTTGATTACGGGACTATATGGCAACTCCGTATTCACTACACAGCATTGAGTACGGTTCTAGGGAATTTCGTGGTTAGGAAATGCCTGGATACTCATTATAGAATTACACAAGACTACTTAATCAATATATTGTGACCAGCTTCTGCTAATCAGTTCTCAGCAGATCTGATCTGAGGGGATATCGGTTTTTTTAAGATATTTTTTAATTATGGCGCTTTTTAGGTACGAGCAATCGGCCGGGTGCTTCTTTACAAACATCACAATTTAATAACAATTCTTTAACATATTTTTAGTCCATTGTGTACCACTATGTGATACACCATGGGAGATTAGCAGTGGTTGGTCACATTTTAATAATGTGGTGTACTAATAAAATATTGCAAGGCTGACAAATACATTTTAATAACTTATCTATTCATCAACTTGCGTAGCTCAAGCTATGATATAACGGTACATGCCGATATATTAATAATAAAAATGGTTGAACACTTTTAGAAGTTCTTACAACTCTTTAGTGTACCATACAAATATACAATTTAATGTATATAAATGACAATGTACGTGTGTACAGGGTTATATGGTTCACCACTAACAGTAAATACTACTGTGTAATGGTTTTAGGGAATGTCAATCGATGTTATTAGTATCAAGGGCATTCAATATAGAGCTATGCAAGACGATCAACTAAAAATAGACTAATATATAAAACATCGTTTACTTAAATATAAATACCTGTGTAGCCATATTCCTTTAAGTCACTTACCATACCAGCAACAAAATACTATTGTTGCCGGTTTTACGGCATACTCTAGTTTGTTGATATTCTTATATTGACAATTACTGTCTGTATGTGGTATATATGGTTGCTAACGATACTGTCATATAAATAAAAATATTACCATAGCAACTGAGCACAATTAGTGTGCACAGATATACAATCAACAGAAATCATTCCTGTTGAGGGTTCAAGTTGAGTCGGACACTTATGATATCTCAAGCAAATTTATTTGCGCTAGAAGCAAAAGTGTCTGGCCTAAAATACAGGTTTTACATATAGTAAAGAACCGTAATAACACTCATACACGTAACATTATCATTTTAACTCATCATTTGGCTGCACAAGGTAGAGTAAAATAATTTAAGTCTTAATAATTAACCGTTAATACTTAGCTATTAAAGAAAAACATAAAGTCTGCATCAATATTAGCAAATAAAAATATTCAACTAAACAACTGGTTAAATAAAAATAAAAATATCTATTTATAAAATAAGAAATATTTAAACTCCAAAATGGGTAATCATCGTTTATCATCGTCATCTTCATCATCATTAGTTTTAAATAATCATCTTATCTTTTAAATAATCATCTTATTTTTTAAGTAATCATCTTGTTTTTTTAAATAATCATCCTATCCGGCCCGCCAAAATGACTTTGTTCAAAGTGCGAGGGTAAATAAATACTTATACATACATACATTCTTACCATTATATAGTTATTATTTGCAGTGATAGGCTGAAATAATCTTCAACCTAATTTTTAGTATGTCTTCTAAGAAAAGAAAAGTTCTAACATTAGAAATGACATCGACTATAAGAATAGAAACCAGCTGCCAACAGAAAAAAATCAGTGACATTTTTAAAAAGTAGACTCTAAACCCTTCAAAAGAAAATTAGTGATAAAAAATTTAAAATTTGATTCACATAAAAACAGTGCAGGACTTATTGGAATATTAACATTAATGAACATTAGTTTTATTATTATTATAGTAAATAATGAAAATACATATATATTTCCTTACTTTGTTTTAATTTTTATTATTAAACAAATTCATCAATTAAATTATACTGAGTTCTTTTACATTTTTACTTTTATACCCAAAATATAAGTTATAAGTTGATAAAAGAGAAACCTCTATTAAGCACCAACCTTAAGCAAGCGATTTTGAACTTTCCCTTGGCCGCTTGCTTAAGACAGGCTTGACTGTACATTGATGAGGTTCCATCTCTATATCTTGTTGAAATGTCTGATGTGTCTGGATAGTCCGAACAAGATTTCATCAACAACTGTGTCTCAAATTCTGACATATCTAGACTGTCCGATGCATCTCTTTCCTCATTAAAATGATCAGGACATGGCAACTTCAATAACTGTGTTTGATGCAAATCATCATCATCTTCAGGTCCTCTTAGTTGTAACATTTTACCAACAGATGTCTCATCAGAAAATATTTCACTTTCAACACTTGTTGGCAAGGTGTCGGAGTCATCTGATTTAAAAAAAGATTCCAGTAAAAACAGTCTAAATAAGGGGGGAAAATGGCTGCCAAAATATGAAAAAAAATGACACTTTTTCTGCAAAAATACTCATTTTGTAGAATGCTTTTGCCTTGATTTTATTTATAAATGCTTGTTACTAGAAGTAAAATGTATGCCGTGTCCAAAAATCAATTTTATACTAATGCTGGGGTGTTTGGTCACAAATCCAAAATGGCCACCAAATATTGAAAGTCATGTTACATGTATAATATATAATCTGATAGAAAACACTGCAAAGTATTAAATTTTAAATTTATTGTTGTAAGTTGTACAACATGTGATACGGCATCGGTTTATTTTGTCGTAAATTGCCGTATCAGTGATTATCGGAGGACATTAATGGGCTGGAAAACAACAAGGCATTCGACTGAAGACTATATTTTACTTCATGTATTCTACGTGAAAACTGAAAAACACAATAAAAAGCACTGAGAAATATGTTATGATCTGCGAATATGTCATATATTGGTTTAAAATGATTGCAAAGCTTCAGACAAACTGATGACTCATTTCATGATCAAATACAAATTAATCAGACAAATCCTCGTGGCGTTCAATCCGGATCAAACGCGTCTCAAATGCTCAATTCAGAATATACGACTAAAATATGTATAACGCATAAAAGTAAGAAACTTAAATTACCTCCTTGCGCCTTCTTAACCACATTAGTTCGCATAAACAATCTCAATTTCTAGTTTTCTCGCAGTTGTTCGAGACGTTTCTCCGACGCATACAAATGGCGCGCTCCTACTAAGGGAGATAACTACAGACGAAATGGTTATCACGGACTGCCGAATTATATTTCCCGGTACCGACCGGACAGTCGCTTCTTGATGCGTTATCGAGATGATGAACCGTCAATGCAGTTACATGCTCCTCAAAATTAGAGCATTAATTTTCCATATTCTACATATTAAATAATTTCAATAAAACTTGATCGCAACTGACCACTTAATGTCAATAATGAGAACAAAATCACTGAATATTATGAGTATGATTCGAAAGAAGAACCATGGCACAAAGCCACTAAGTATGGCTCCTCGACGGGGAAGGAATCTTGGTCACGGCACCAATTCTGTCTCGTATAACAGCACCAACTTATGGATTGGTCTTTCAAGGTAACTTAAAGATTCAGTGCGTTTCCCTTTGTTATCTAAAGAAGTTGTACCTACCGCAACTTTGACTTTCCGGACAATACCATCTTGATCAGGATTTGCCTCTACAATTTTACCTAAGTGCCACTGACTTCTCGGTAAGTTCTCATCAGATATCAGAACTATGTCTTCAACACAGCTATTGCGTTTTGAATGGACCCACTTGTTCCTAACCTAAAGAGTTTGCAAATATTCTTTACGCCATCGAGACCAGAACTCATTTGCTAAATATTGAATACGCCGCCATCTCTTTCTTGAATAAAGATCGGTTCTTTGAAACTGTCCAGGTGGTGGTAAAATTATTTTGGACTTCATTGTCAGCAAATTGTTAGGTGTTAGAGGGTCCATTGACAATGGGTCATTAACATTCTGAACTGAAAGAGGGCAACTATTGACTATCGCAGCTGCTTCGCACATAAAGATGCTTAAGCTTTCATCATCAAGCTGTGACCCATGCTGATACAACAAGGACGACAGAACATTTCTGACGGAGCGGATCTGACGCTCCCATACTACACCCATATGACTTGCGTTGGGAACATTCATATTGAATACAAAGTAATCACAACCTTCCTTGAGAAGGAACTGCCGAATGTGATTTTCATCCATCTCTGTCACAGCATCTGCAAGCTCTCTTTTGGCACCTACGAAATTTGTTCCCCTATTTGACCTAAGTTCCCTTATCGGACCGCGTATCGCTAAGAATCTACGCAATGCATTTATGAATGAATCGGTAGACAAAGAGACTGCTGTTTCCAGATGAACAGCTCGACAGCACAAACAAGTGAATATGACTCCATAACGTTTCACCTCCTTGCGACCTTCACGAATGTATCATGGGCCAAAATAATCAACCCAACTGTACGTAAATGGAGGTGAGGGTTCAAGTCTATCTTCTGGCAAATCTGCCATTTTCTGTACCTGAGTAGAACCACGTAACCTCCGACATATGACACAATGGCTAATAAAACTAGAAACTGCAGCACTAAGTCCAACAATCCAAAATCCATTTGCTCGAATTTCATTGCTAGTCATACCTCAGCTCTGGTGATTAACTCGTTTATGAAAATGACTAATGACCAATTCTGTTATGTGTCCTTTTTTAGAAAGAATTGCCGGGTGCTTAACACCCATGTCCATTTGCGCACGTCTTACACGGCCACATACACGCAAAATTCCCGTCGAGTCAAGAAAAGGATCTAACCGATAAAGAGAGGAATGGCCTTTAAGAAGTGATTGATGCTTCTTGACAACCTGACTATCTGACGAGTTCCCATCAACCTGAACTCCTTTCAAAAAACTTATCTCTTTGTCAAATGCCTCAGACTGCACAGCCATAACAACTGCCTTTTCCGCCTCAATCAACACTCCTACAGATAAGGCAAAAGAAGTATCCTTCTCTGATTCCAGACCTCTATTTTGTTTTTGAGAACCACTCCTTTCATCTATGCGCTTCCTTAAGATCTTAATGAATGTGAGGCACAGGGCAACAGCTTTTTTCAAACGAACCCAACTGGAGAAATACTTCAGATTTTCGCAAAAACTGCGTAAACCAATTGCATCTGTTTGAGTGTTGAAGACTTGGACTTTCTTCAATTCACGATCATCTGGAGAAAGTGTCGGTATCTCGCCATGATGCGATAGCAATTCTGGTTCCCAAAGAAATTCAGGACCAACGAACCGCCGAGATCTGTTTATTAGCTGGTCAGCAGACACGCCGCGTGATGCAATATCAGCGGGATTTTCCTTCGTATCTACATAACGCCACTGTGACGGATCAGTATGGTCATGAATTTGCTGCATCCGATTTGCTACATACACATGCAAACGACGAGAGTCACTGACAATGTAGCCAAGCACAACCTTACTATCAGTCCAATACCATTCTACGGTATCGATAAAATCCAATTCTCGTTGTATCGAGGCACTGATCCTGACAGAGGTTAATGCTAGAGTCAGCTCTAAACGAGGAATGGTAACAGGTTTCAGAGGTGCCACTCTGGCCTTACTCATGATCAACGAACAATGCACCTTGTTTGTGTCGTCTACCAAGCGTATATAAGAGCACTGTCCATATCCACACTGACTCGCATCTGAAAAATGATGCAGTTCAGTTGTAACGACCGTTCCGAATCCCTAAGGTTTGAAGCATCTCTTTATCTCGAGAGATCCTAGATTGTGAATATCGTTTCTCCAACGCTCCCACTTTGATCTTAAGGACTCAGGCATCGGACTGTCACAGTTTGTTTGATCTGTACAGAGTTGTTGCAGGATCTGCTTGCCAACTAGCACAACGGGGGAAATAAAGCCAAGAGGGTCGTACACAGAACTAACTGTGGATAAGAAACCACGTCTTGTAAGAGGCCTGTCGGAAAGTGTAATTCTGAACTGAAAGCAATCTGATTCTATGCACCACTGAACACCTAATGCCCTTTCTATGGGAAGAGTGTCATTAAGCAGGTCAACATTTACAAATCCCTTAGCCCTTTCTCCAGGTGGAATCTGCTGTAGGACTGACTTTGAGCTGGACACAATTTTATGCAATTTTAAACCACCTTTACTGCACATCTCTTTGCTTCTTGTTATCAAGCTCATAGCTTTTCATCTGTGGGTACGGATGTCAGCCCGTCATCCACATAGAAATCACGGCGCACAAATTTGGATACATCCGAACCTAGCTCATCTTCTTAATCTGAAGCAATCTGTTTCAGTCCAAAGTTGGCACACCCTGGGGAAGAAGCTGCACCGAAGAGGTGCACACACATACGGTATTCAATTGGTTCCTCATCGAAGTCATTGTTCTCCCACCAAAGAAATCGCAAAAGGTCACGCTGACTTGGACTTACCCGAAACTGGAAGAACATTTGCTCAATGTTACACATAAATGCTACGCTTTCTTTTCTTAATCTGCAAAGAACTCCAACCAATGTATTGGTTAAATCCGGACCTTGCAACAAATGACTGTTTAACGATTCGCCCATGAATGTCGCACTACAGTCAAAGACTACCCTAATCTTTTCTGGCTTCTTAGAATGATATATGCCGTGGTGAGGGATATACCAAAAACTACCGTCATTCCGGTCGAGAGCTGACTTTGGGACCCTTTCTGCATAGCCCTTACTAAGCATTTCCTGCATAAAGGAGCAATAATGATCCAGATATTGATTGTCTTTTCTCAGTCTACGTTTCAAATGAGTTAAACGATGCAGCGCCACTGCTTTGTTCTTTGGAAGGCTGAACTCCTTATCCCTCAAAGGTAATGGCATCTCATAGTGCCCGTCTACTTTCTTAATGCCAGCTTTCATTATGTCAAGGAAATGTTTGTCCTCGACAGAGAGAGAAACATCACCACACTTCTGTTCTACAAAATCAAGATCCATCATTCTAACAACGTCCATAGGGTTTATTGCCTCTTTAACCTTATTTCTGAAAGAAACCAGCACGTAATCAGCATTGATACCACTGCTCTCTTTTACTGACAAAGATGAGTGAACTTCACATACTAGAACACGATGACTAACACCAACTGGATCAAGGTCAATTTGATTGTTACTATCCGTATCGACAATCCCAACAATACCCCAACCAAGATCAGTATTTTGTGCGTATGGACCATTTTTATCCGGTGCAATGACATCCCTTGGCATCAACGCACGAGCACAGTTATAGCCAATCAACAAATCTACCTCACAATCTTGTATTGGCATAAGCTCGCTCGAGATTGCTCCAAATATGGCCATTTCCTTGCCATTTCTGGTGTAGGGATATGAGAACGATTCGCCGGCATAATCTGCCTGGTATATGCAACTGGGAGGGACAACTTCTATGAGTGCTTAAAACCTCTAACTGTCAGACCGTTGATTTTCCGACTTTTCACTACCTTATTCTCTTCATACATGGTAGAAAGCAACAAATCAACCTCGACTCCAGATACTCCTAATGCTTTACATGTATGCTCGAGGACAAAAGTTGTATCTGACTGTGAGTCTAACAATGCGTACACTAATCTTTCCGTATTCGAACGACCTTCATGAGAGATATACACCGGCAATATCATCGAACTCATACGGCATGAACCAGCATAATTCATAAAGGAAACACCACGCAATGGAGAAGAATGTTTGTCAATGCCTGACTGACTTTCTTTAACCTGACTATCCTTCTGACTGAGCGGTTCAGGAAAAATCTTATCTCCATGCAGAGAAGTCGGATGCAGTTTATTACATTTTTCACACCTTTTTCTTTGCCTGCACCTATTTGCTACATGACCACTACACAAACAACCAAAACAGAGCCCCTTTTTACGTGCAAGAGCCTTCCTATTCTCTAAAGACTTTGCGAGAAACTCTTTACAAACATCAATATCATGACTCTTCTGACATAGAACACATTCTTTTCTGTCGGGTTTTACTGCGTTAAATGTCGCTGACCCGAAGTTATCCATAACTTCTGTCGCAAAGGAACGCCCTTTCAATGGAAGCCGTTTATATTGTTTCGCATAGTTGTCGGCCTTACCCATGTTACTACAACCTTGATCAATCTTTAATGACTGAAGTGACGTGACAGGATCACAAGCTATTTTTGCCTCCTTCACCATGAATTGCATGAATTCCTTAAAAGGTGGAAATTTGCCCCTTTGCTCTTTCCACTGAGCTACATACCTACTCCATCTAGTTACAACCCATTCTGGAATTTTGACCAACAACTTTCTATTCTCTCGATCATCATCAAGAATGCCAAGACAATTAATACTTTCCATAGCAGTATGACACTGCTTCAAGAAATCTGCAAACCTTTGCAAACCATGACCATCTCTAGACTGAATCTTGGGCCAATTTTCAAGTTTATCGCGGAATGCATTTCCAATTATGAAAGGATCGCCATAATGTTGATCTAACAATTTCTTTGCTTCCTCATACGCATCTTCGGTCGTAAGCAAGAAAAAGTTCTCAACAACCTCCCTAACTGAACCCCAAGATATTTTCTTAAGTAATGAATTTTCTCTGATGGAGGGATCCGTTTCTGTTCAATTAAGGTGTGAAAAGCAGATTTCCAACCAGGATACTTTAATGGGTCACCATCAAACAAATTAGGTTCAGGCGGAGGAAAACGGCTTAGACTAACATGCTCTGCCAAGGTCTTGGTAAGTTCTAGAATTTCTCTCCGAGTATCATTCCCATTAGTTTCATGAACAGACGAGTTTTGTACCAAAGTTGTGGGACCATTCATCAGTGACATGTTTGTTGAAGTTTGAGTAGCCATAGCGATAGGGGGTGACAATACACTCTCCGTTTGCTGTGAATGTGAAGGTAAAAATGACTCAGCAGTAGGATTTAAAGAAGAAGCATTACAAGCCTTAGACTCTCCGAGGGCACAAGTCTGAAATGCAGCATCAACACCTACATTAATAGGGATACTGTGTTGTGAGTGGCTATTATTCATAGGCGGCTTTACACCAGCTGAAGAAACGTGAGAATGAGTCTTTACATAGCCATTTGTGTAACTTTCCCTATCATCTTGAAAAACAGGTAATTTGGGCTCAAAATCTAAATCAGCTAATGAATCAACAGAATCATCACCTAGAGCCCCCAGTTTAGCCTGTGCCATCTCTTACTTTCTCCTTGTCATAATTTTCTCTAGCTCTGCCTTTGATTTTGCCTCAGCATCGATATACTTTAGTTTAGCCTTTAATGCGGCTGCTTCGGCAGCAGTATCAGACACCTAGAAACATTAGATGACCTAGACCGCCGCGATAGACTACTTCGGGAAGATTGTACAGAAAAAAGCGACCCAGTTTCAACATTTTCGAGTTGAATATCACAAATTCTATCTGCAATTTTGCACATAAACTTCTGATTTTCTTCTTCCAAATTCTCAAATATTTCAGCAATACCACGGATTTCTGGCATGTTTGACCCATGTAATTCCCTAAGACGACAGAATGTAGTATCTACGTCATTCATCGAACGGTCAAGCGAATTTCTGCCATCTCTAATTAAATAAAGATTATTTTCATCTGAAAGCAAGACCGACATCTTACTAACACTGCTACGCCACATTGACACAGCAGCCTTAAACTTTCTTTCACATATCGCAATTTCATATTGTAAACCCTTTTCGGTAGGCTTACGCTCGCTTGTGCCAGCTCGTACTGGCTCAGATTGAGTATCTGCCTGCGCTTCACAAATGTTAACATGCGATGAGACATCAGACATTTTGACTTTGCAGTGTCACTATAAAATTCTTATCAAAATAAATTCAACAAAAAGAATACATTTAGCAAAATTAAACTAAGTCTGTGATCAGCAGAAAAGGCTGTTTCAGCAATAAAGTCACAAATCCTATATTAAACTTTAACACATTATAGCTGTCTGAAAAAACACTGTATTTGAAAACCAAATATACCTTTTCTGTGTATTTGCTCCACTTTTATAAAGCCACAGTATGTTATTTTCTGGGTGTAAATATCTTTGAACGCAAGCTTTCAAATATTTACCCTTACTGTCACTTATTACGACTGGTTTCCAGCTCAATATATCACTTGTCCCAGCATCACTGTCTAGCTTCTCTATATTTTTCAATAATCTTGATTTACTCATCTGTAAATAGATTCGCAGGCACCGATACAATATCTGTCATTAAGACCCTTCTAGTACACCATTCATAGTTGCCACACTGGACCGGAGTTTTCACTGATACGGCATCGGTTTATTTTGTCGTAAATTGCCGTAGAATGATCATCGGAGGACATTAATGGGCTGGAAAACAACAAGGCATTCGACTGAAGACTATATTTTTACTTCATGTAATCTACGTGAAAACTGAAAAAACACAATAAAAATCACTAAGAAACATGTTATGATCTGCGCATATGTCATATATTGGTTTAAAATGATTGCAGAGCTTCAGACAAACTGATGACTCATTGCATGATCAAATACAAATTAATCAGACAAATCCTCGTGGCGTTTAATCCGGATCAAACGCGTCTCAAATGCTCAATTCAGAATATACGACTAAAATATGTATCTCAATTTCGCAGTTTTCTCGCAGTTGTTCGAGACGTTTCTCCAACGCATACAAATGACGCCCTCTTACTAAGGGAGATAACTACAGACGAAATGGTTATCACGGACTGCCGAAGTATATTTCCCGGTACCGACCGGACAGTCGTACCTTGATGCGTTATCGAGATGATGAACCGTCAATGCAGTTACAACATGTTTTAGGATAAAAATGAGTAAATATATGGTTGATTCATGTACATGAAGTCTAAACAAGGGGCAAAATTACAGCCAAAATATGAAAAAAATGACAATTTTTCTGTTAATATATGCATTTGGTGAATGCTTTGGCTGTATATCAATTCATAAATGCTTGTTTCTGGAGGTAAAATGTATGCTAAGTCTAAAAATATACTTTTTACTAACGGCTGCTGGGGCGTTTAGTCACAAATTGAAGATGGCTACCAAAATAGCCGCCAAATATTGATATTCATACATAAAAATCTGATAGAAAAACACTGCAAAGTAATAACATTTAGATTGATTGTTTTGTAGTAGGTTGTATGACACGTTTTATGATAAAATAAGTAAACAAGAGGGCCAAGATGGCACTATATCGTTCACCTAACTCACCTTGAGTCACCCAACTTAAGTAGATTATATAATACATGTAACTAAAAATTCCAGAAAAACGAGATAGGCAGGTAGTTAGAATTTTGATTTGTTTTGAAGATGTTAGAGATGCGTAGAAAATGTCAAAATTGGTAGAGGTTCACCCATGGTAAATGTCAGTGAAATTACATCAAAATCAGGTCAGTAGATTCTGACAAAAAGGCTTTTGAAGTTTTTACTATAGCTGCCTAAATAGTAAACTAGCACCTCACTGTGGCGGTCATGTTTTTTAACGAATCACAACGGCTTGAACAAACTTGGTAAAGGGTCACCCAAGGAACATTTCTGCGAAATTGTTTTAAAATTGATCCGGGGGTTTCTGACAAGAAGATTTTTTAAGTTTTTACTCTAGCTTACATAGTAAACTAACCCCACCCCCTGGCCGCCATGTTTTTTGACAAATCACTACGGTTTGAGAAACTTGGTGAAGGGTCCTCCAAAGAACATTTCTGTGAAATAATTTTAAAATTGAGCCGATAGTTTTTCACAAGAAGATTTTTTTAAGTTTTTACATATTATACTTGTCCCACCACCTGGCGGCCGTGTTTTTTGCCGAATCAAAATGGCTTGAACAAACTTGGTAGAGGGTCACCCAAGGAACATTTCTGTGAAATTATTTTAAAATCGAGCGAGTAGTTTCTGACAAGAAGATTTTTAAAGTTTTTACTAAGTTCCCTGACGGCCATGTTTTTGACGAATCAAAATGGCTTGAACAAACTTAGTAGACGGTCATCCAAGGAACATTTCTGTGAAATTATTTTAAAATCGAGCCAGTAGTTTCTGACAAGAAGATTTTTTAAGTTTTTACTTTAGCTTATATAGTAAACCAACCCCACCCTCTGGCCGCCGTGTTTTTTGACGAATCAACATGGCTTGAACAAACTTGGTAGAGGGTCACCCAAGGAACATTTCTCTAAAATTATTTTAAAATCGAGCCAGTAGTTTCTGACAAGAAGATTTTTTAAGTTTTTACTAATTAAACTTGCCCCGCCCCCTGGCGGCCATGTTTTTATATGAATCAAGCTGGCTTGAACAAACTTGGTAGAGAGTCACCCGAAGAACATTTCTGTGAAGTGATATCAAAATAGGCCCAGCGGTTTCAGAGGAGAAGTTGTTAGAAGCTAAAAGTTAACGACGGACGACAGACAACTGCCGACAGACGACGGACACCAGGCGATCACAAAAGCTCACCTGTGAACCTTCGGCTCAGGTGAGCTAAAAAGATAAAGTAAATGTCCCTTTAGGTCAGCTACCACCATTGTGACGAGCTCTCTGATTGGCTGAATAAAGTATAGGGATGTTCAGGTCATATATTTTTATAGAAAGCTTAACTCTATTTGGATGAAAATGTTAAACTGGCAAATGATCACAATAATATATAAGTTTATTATGTTTGTGTCAATAAAAAATTAAAATTATGTTTCTGTGACTGACTAAATTCATTTTATCAAGGAAACTGCATTTGGGGACATTTTAATTTGAGTCTAGGACAGTACTTCAATAGAGAGCCGCGAATACGAGGGAATGCGCGACAAAGCCGTGCATTCGCGAGTATCTGAGCTCTTATGGTATCACGTAAGATTAAAGAAAAAAGATATATTTACAAACATATACTAACGTTGAAAACCGGAAATGACCCTCTGTTTTCATAGTAGGTTGTTTTTAATTTCATAAAATATAGGAATTCTATACTAAAATCAGAGTTTACAAAGCCATTTTTTTATCTTGAATCATGAATATTTATTTCAAATCTCTCCTTATATTTACGTACAAAATATAATATATTTAAAAACACTAAAATATACACAAAAAGTACATTATAATAATTTATTTATTTCGTAAATAAAATTCTGCTATAGGGAAATTTACCGGATGACGTAGTTAAATAGAACGTTAGTCTGGTTCCCAAACCTACAAAATAGATAGTCAATTTATGGAGTAGGTCCGAAAACCAGGCAAAATAGAACGTATGCAAATGAGTATGACCAGAAGTGAACCAATCGAAACGAAGCAGAATTTTCACAATACATAATTAGTAAACAAACGCTGTCTGCTCTGTTTGTTAACACTAAAAGAACAACACAACTGTTTTTAGTCACCACTATTTTCCCATAAAATTC
This sequence comes from Panopea generosa, assembly GCA_029582155.1. Lineage (NCBI taxonomy): Eukaryota > Metazoa > Mollusca > Bivalvia > Adapedonta > Hiatellidae > Panopea > Panopea generosa. The sequence continues at coordinate 26,562,904 of CM055898.1, forward strand.
AACATTCTGTAGATCTAAATCTAAAACAATAAAATTAAGTAAAACTACAAGTTGCAAAATGATTCTTCTTCTTTCTTTCTTTCTTTTAGCTTTCAAAACAAAAATAATGAAATATCTTTTATGTAGATTATGTGTAAAATCAATTTAAGTAAAACAAGAGGCCCAAGAGGTCCTGAGGACGCTCTACTGACTCATGAACCCTCGAGGCGGGGTCATTTTAAACCTAGGGACACCATTTGAACAAATCTAACAATACTATAGTTGTCCAACATTACTACATAAACATTTTGAAAATCTGTTGGGCTGTTCATGAGAAGAAGATTTTTTATGTTTAAGTTAAGAATAGATTAAAGACAAAGATAATTTTCTGTTTTCCCATAGTATCTCTATGTAAAATTCTAAGTCCCCTATAAATTTTAGCCCCTTAATTCTTATCTGCAATCAAACCTCTACACATAGGGATAATTTATGCCAAATATGAACATATACGACATAGCGGTTCTCAAGAAAACAATTTTAGTAATTCCCAATTTTTACCCTTTTGGGGCCCCTCATGACCCCTTAAGACAGTGGAACCCATTCATTTTTACAAATCTGAACCTCCTTTACCAAATAATGCTTCTGTGAAGATATAGGCAAAATCATTTTCATTTTTAAAAAAAAAAAATATATATATTATAATGACATGTGTCCCTTAATTGAACCCTCGGGGCGGAGTCATATTTAACTCTAGGGACACCATTTGAACAAATCTAACAATACTATAGTTGGTCATCATTACTACATAAACATTTTGAAAATCTGTTGAGCCGTTCATGAGAAGAAGATTTTTTAAGTTTTGGACTATTTTTAGTAACAGCGGCCATCTTGAATTTCAAATCGAAAAAAAAATTCTTAAGTTTAGTCTCCTATGCAACAGAAACATGCATGTGAAGTTTCAGTTTAATTGGCCTAGTGGTTTCAGAGAAAGTGCTGCTAACAGACGACAGACGACGGATGACAGACAACGCGCCATCGCATAAGCACTTCTGGCCTTTGGCCAGTAGAGCTAAAAAGAAATAATTTGAGTCTCTTTCAATGCATGAATATTTGCAACAGTAAATTTGTTGTAAAAAATGTACCTGGTGATGGAAATTGTTTTTTTTTTCACTGTCTCGGTTACATATACAGTGGGGATCTTTCCCTCCGAGTCGCAAGGCAGCACAGACATGCAATCTGCAGCAATATATACTATAACTGGGATCACTGGGAGGAAGAGCAAGACTTTTTCATAGTCTGTAAATTAACAAAAAGATCCTACTGGACCTCAGTGTTGCAAATGAATGAGTGGGCCACAGCTTGTAAAATGAAAGGTGCAAGAGAAACTTTTACACTTTTTACATATGAACCTCATCAAACTGAAAATGAAGAAATATTGCCAATTAATCTGTTGATTGACAATGGTCATTTTCAAATTGTGTTACCAATGCCCATAGCAAACGAGGTAGACCAATCAACCAAAAGCTTAACTGAACAAGTAAAATCTGCCTCAAGCACTTATCAAAACATTAATGCATCTAACATTCACTTGGGATCAATAAATACACACAAATATTTTAATAACCAGGTGCCATGTAAGTTGTATCAAAAGTATATTCGTAATTTCTTTTCTTTTTTAATTCATACAGCATCCATATAGTTATTGGAACAGATTCGAGAGGGAGGTATCTGCATCAACACATAAACAAATTTCATCCATTTCCTGATCACTATCATGTATCTGATTGTCATTCCTTGTGGTAAAATATCACAGGTCTATCATGCTGTTCAAAATAAAATGGCTTCTTATCCTACTGAGCAAACAGTCATTTTGATAGCAGCTGAAACACTGTGTAGCTGACGTTTAATAAAAGGCATGAACACATTCTCTGAATACTCAAGAAATGTTTGACAACCATTTGTTTTTAACATAATGATTATTGCTGCATCGTCAATAGTCTTTACATCTACATCTGGCATTTTGTATTGAGGTGGGCATATTTGCTCCAGGCAGATTAACAGATCTGACTTGTTTCCAAATCTTAGATGTCCAAACTGTGAAATTGAAGGTGGATATCTACTGTTCTCGTGTAAGAAAAACTCATCGAGGTCCCCCTTACGAACCTGGCACGATACATACAGTTGTGAAAAAGCAAGCATGTATCCTTCAGTGAGGAAATGTGTTGTTTCTCCTTGCTTTTTTTTTTTAACTGTGGGTCTACTGAAAAGCGGTAACTTGTTCTGCTTTATTGGATCTGTAATATACTTTTGTCTTGTATCGAGGCGTTCTGTTACAAAATTTTCGTACTGCTTCTTGCCAACCATTTCTATTTGCTTTACTGTCTCCTTAACCTGATCATCAAGTATGTCACGAGAATCTAATACCAGGAGATCACCTGTATGATCTTTGGATTGATTCCCCATATCTTTAATTACTGCGCATAAGTCATTTACCTGTTTTCCGAACTTTATTTGTGTGCTTTTGGTCTGTTCGTGGTGTCATACATTTTAGCTTGTTTTGTACATGGTTCTTACATTCCTGTCAATACTCAAATTCATGTAGAACTCTTGCTACTTCTGGTCCCGATACCATCCATCGTAGAAGTTGGTTTGAATTTTCAGTAAGACCGATAGCTCCACCATCACCTTTTACCAATTTATTGTTTTGCTCGTGAGTTTGGTCAATAGGGTTCGAGGAAAAAGCATGGTGAGATATGCTGACAACACCTATGTGCGCTAAACACGAATAATAAATTTTTGCCAAATCTGCAAGTTTATGTACTGTTATCGTATCAAAATCATGAAACGAGTCTCCTCTTTTTAAGAGAATAGTTCTGCGAGTGCAATGCCATGCGTCTGTTGACAGGATTTATCCAAATCATTATATGTTTGCAGTTTCCTTGATCTATTGTATAGTGTTACCAAACACTTATAATGATACATGGCTTCTTGTGATATAAGGTCTCCCACACTAAGTTTTGCTAATAAAACCATGTCTTGTAATTCTATAGCACATTGTCTCACTCTTGAGTCCATTTCAAATGTTGAAGCTTGGTGAAGATCGCCTGATTCAGTATTACAGAAGAAGCATTTATTTTGATAAGCTGCTGTAGCTGCTCCGCAGCTTTTACGAGTTATTTTACTTGATGTACTGCATTCACCATCTTCTTCATCTTTAATCTTGTGCTTTTGTAACCTTGCAAGCTTTAGTTTGCTAAACTTATTTCGACAAGCCTTATGCCACTTAGCTTCATTGCTTATAAGGAGTTCAATTATATTTTCTTTTTCACCTAATAATGATGAGTTCACCGGCATTGGAAAGTGTCCTAATGCATGAAAGCTTGTAATATCACATAACAGGGTCAAATAGCCTGCACCTTTATAACAACATCTTGACGTTTAATAAATTTATGGCATTGTAGTAGTGTTTCATTGGATGATTTTTTAAAATAAAATGCATTTAATCCAGTTTATAGGAGAGTAAACTACTTCAGATTTTGATAATGGAATTACAATTTGATGCTCGACCCTCTTCATTGGTTTTGACATATTTAAATTTGTTTAAATAACAGATAGCTACTCTTTATATGTTAGGTCCAATCACTAACATATCTTTGTGTCATCATATGTTTCATATCTGAAAGTGTATAAAGGAAGATATAGTCGTTCTAACTGCGTTAATCAAATTAATATTTAGATTTCTTCTTTTTTTTTTTTAAATGTTTGATATTATAACAAATACTTTTATTTAAAATACTTCTTATTTTAAAAATAAACTTAAAATGAATAAATAACCATCAATTGCTACATAGTGACATATGAATACAAAATTTTAGAATCGCACATTTCCCATTTAATCCATCCAACAACCGCTTACTAGTGCGTATCAGAACACAATTACAGTTTTAAAAATCATTGAGCATGACTCCATTTAGGAAAGTCTATTAATAAATGTATCTTAAAACAATAGAATGGTATCTAGGAATGATAACTTACCTAAATATATCAGCAAATATTTTATAATAAGTCAATGATTCACAAAAACAGCAGCAAACATATGAATAGAAAGTTGTTCTTCTGCTACATACAAATGGGAGAATATTTAACATAGGGAAGTTACTTTTGCTATATAACTTATAAGTAACATCTACAACTTTATATTGAAAACACAAAGTTCTGAAAAAAGGAAAAAAAAAATGTTTGGCACACATTAAAAATATGACATAAAAATGTTAAATATATGTGATTTTTTTTATGGTTTATTGACCTTTTGACCTTTCAAATTAATATAAAATTTCACATTCTATCTAATAAACTTATTTATTTGACATATATAATCAAATACCAACATAATGATTTAAAATACAATATAATATTTGATATATATTACGTATTGTAGACATAAACAAATTACTACTCAATATTTTTAATTTTTGTGACATGTTGGTGGCCATTTTGAAAATAGCAGGAAGGGTCTATAGCCTAAATTTCCTTAAATACACTGAACTACTACTGTGCCCAGTTTGCTGCTTTTATCAAGCACGATATTCTTCCACTATAGGTAGGTGTGCAAGATACGGACTGTATTAGCGTAGGTGTGCATGTTTCGGACTGTATTAGCGTAGATGTACAAGTTACGGATTGTATTAGGTAGATGGGCAAGTTACAGACTGTATTAGGGTAGACGTGCAAGTAACGGACTGTAGATGTGCAAGTTACTCAACTGTATTAGGGTAGATGTGCAAGTTTCGCACTGTATTAGGTAGATGTGCAAGTTACTGACTGTATTTATGGAAGAGCAACCAGGTCAAAATTCTATTCCGCTATTGTGCATATCTTAATCTCAAATGTTATTACATTCAAGCGATTGATACTGATATTATTTCGTGACTGTCTTTTCAATTGTGGTATTTTATATATGTTTTCATGATTGTTGACTTTTTAGACAATCATTTCTTTTAATTTGTCGTGTTGACTTTACTATCCGACACGCGCAATCCGGTAGATCTACATTGCATTCCGTTTACTGCAATCCGCGTTACGCTTGTTTCTAGTTGCCAATTCGATTGTGAAATTTAAAAGCTAGCTCTGTTTGTAAACGGTGTGACGGTACTTTTTTCCACACAACTTAAACGCTATAGGAAATTTCCGCCGAAACAGGTTGGGTAATGCTAGACGCAAAGCGACTTATGAACTAAAATGGCCCATAAGCTCGGATCGCATAAGTCATTGATTTTTGCGTTCTGCTCAATCAGACTATCATAACAGCATTGGAAGCTCCTTATTCGAAGAGGTTCTTTAGGGGGAAATCGGAGATAGGAAACATGAAATACCAAACATGATCTACAATTTAGTTATACAAGTGTGTTTTACAGATGAATAATAAAGCGCATGGGATGCTTTTATTTGTGTTAATACAAAATATTTTTTTTGTTTAAGAAACATGTCTCGAAAAGATGACGTATCACCAATTCAGGAACGCAGCTAGCCCCCCAAAAAATATGTGCATGCTAACACTTGTGGGGTCAAGGGGTATTTAATACCATCGATATATATATCTATATATCTATTGCACCAGAAAATGGATCTAACAATGCAGATAGTACTGTATCTTTTTTCTAAAGCAGGTGGGTCCAATGGCGGATTGCACCAGTAAATTGATCTAACAATGCAGAAAGTAAACATCAGCCAGTGTACATCAGCATTATAAAGATATAGTATTACCTGCTTTAGAGATCAATTTACTGGTGCAATCTGCAATTGGACCTCACCTGGTATAGAAATATACAGAACGTTCTGCATTGTGAGATTCATTTACTGATGCAATCCGCCACTGGACCTCATCTGATATAGAAACATAAATTACATTCTGCATTGTTAGATCCATTTACTGGTGCAATCCGCCATTTGACCTCACCTGATATAGGAAGATACAGAACGTTCTGCATTGTGGGATCAATTAACTGGTCTACTCCGCCATTGGTCCTCAACTGATATAGAAAGATACAATACTTTCTGCATTGTGAGATCCATTTACTGGTACAATCCCCATTGGACCTCAACTGAATGATTCAATCAGCCATTGGACCTCACCTGATATAGAAATAGTGGTTAAGTTAACTGATCGTCTGTAAGCCATCGATTGCATAAAAATGACGCTAAATATTCATTCAATCAATCTATTTCAGAAAACTTTGTATTCCGTCATGTCAGCCCAAGTTATATAGTGTTACGATAGTTTCCAACAAGTACAAACGTGGAGGTCTGACTGAACGACTTTTTACAAGCCATTTTTAAATAAATATAGGCCCTATATTCACAAGGGGTAGACATACATAATGAAAATATGTCTTCATAATAAGGAGAATTATCACATTTCCATCAAGTATATATATATATAGATCTATATTTATATGTTTATTGTTGTTATACATGCATGGTAAGAAATATTCAATCGCACATATGACATGTACAAGAACCATAAAAAAGGGTATCAGTGCTCACAGGCTAGGGTCTACTCAGTTTAGGAGAAATATATAGACAGAAAAGATATACAAATTTCTACCATTTGAACCAAGGTATTTTGTGGCTTTGAACATTGAAAATGTTGTTGTTGTTTTTACTTTAAATTCTCTCCGTGCATCGTATGCTTCTTGGACGGTACGGATTTGTAGGATGGTCGATTAGCGCATTTTGAAGTTATAGATCTTTTGAAATTAAAGTTTCCCCAACTTCCCTCTAACAATAATCTTCGTTAGTCAAATGCTTCGAAAATGGGTGCAAGCGCCTGGATAAAAACGGCAAAAATTAATGACGTAGCTTGGTCTTTTCGGGTATTACGGCCTTAGGCCCGATTACAGATTGCATTTAGGCTTTCCCAACTAAATTTTTAACGCGACACCGTTTAAAGGCAGAGCTAGCAAAACTTGGAGGAACAGGTACTTGTAGTTTCGCAGTCGGATTACGATTGTCGAAATACGGTTAAGCGTTAAGCGGAAAGCGAAATGGCAAACAGAAACCGCATATTACCATGTAACAGTAAGCACTTCGCAACTGTTTTATCGAGAATGACGAACAAAGTAATGGCGGAATTGAAATTACTAAATAAAACACAAGTCTTACAGCATTGCATGGTTTGATTAACAAAAACACAGAAAGGCAGTTGTATTTAGCAACAACAGAATAAGTAACAAGAGGAATAGAATTTTGACCTGGTTGCCCTTCCATATGTATTAGCGTAGATGTGCAAGATACGGACTGTATTAGGTAGGTGTGCAAGATACGTACTGTATTCGGTAGATGTGCAAGTTACGGACTGTATTATTTTAGATGTGCAAGTTACATACCGTATAAGCATGTATGTGCAAGTCACGGACTGTATTAGCGTAGATGTGCAAGCGTAGATATGCAAGATACGGACTGTATTGGCGTAGGTGTGCAAGTTACATACTGTATTAGCGTAGGTGTGCAAGTGACGCACGGTTTTAGCGTGGATGTGCAAGTTACGCACTGTATTAGGGCAGATGTGCAAGTTACGCACTGTATTAGCGTAAATGTGCAAGTTACGCACTGTATTAGGGCAGATGTGCAAGATACGCACTGTATTAGCGCAGGTGTGCAAGATACGGACTGTTTTAGAGTATATGTGCAAGGTACGGACTGTATTAGCGTAGGTGTGCAAGATACGGACTGTATTAGGTAGGTGTGCAAGATACGGACTGTATTAGCGTAGGTGTGCAAGATACGGACTGTATTAGCGTAGGTTTGCAAGTTTCGGACTGTATTAGGTAGGTGTGCAATATACGGACTGTATTAGGTAGGTGTGCAAGGTACATACTGTATTAGTTTAGATGTACAAGTTACATACTGTATTAGCGTAGATTTGCAAGCTACGGACTGTATTAGCGTGGATGTGCAAGTTACATACTGTATTAGTTTAGATGTGCAATTTACGGACTGTCTTAGCGCAGATGTGCAAATTACGGACTGTATTAGCTTAGTTGTGCAAGTTTCGGCCTGTATTAACGTCGATATACACGTTACGGACTGTATAAGGGTATATGTACATGTTACGGACTGTATTAACGTAGATGTGCAAGTTATTAATTATATTAGGGTAGATTTGAAAGTTTCGGACTGTATTAGAGTAGATGTGCAAATTACGGACTGTATTAGGGTAGATATGCAAGTTTTGGACTGTATTAGCTAGATGTGCAAGTTACAGACTGTATTGGGGTAGCTGTACAAGTTACGGACTGTATTTTGGTAGGTGTGCAAGTTACGGACTGTATTTGGGTAGATGTGCAAGTTACAGACTGTATTAGGGTAGATGTGCAAGTTTCGGACTGTATTAGCTAGATGTGCAAGTTACGGACTGTATTGGGGTAAATGTGCAAGTTACGGACTGGTTTTGGGTAGGTGTGCAATTTATGGACTGTATTAGGTAGATGTGCAAGTTACAGACTGTATTAGCGTAGGTGTGCAATATTCAGACTGTATTCGGATAGATATGCAAGTTTCGGATTGTATTAGCGTAAAGGTGCCAGTTACAGACTTTATTAGCATAGGTGTGCAAGATTCACACTGTATTAACATAGATGTACAAGTTTCGAATTGTATTAGGAAAGGTGTGCAAGTGACAGACTGTTTTAGGATAGATGTTATGGCACGTGCAAGGTTCTCTCGTACAGTATGAAATGTGTACATCTACTTCATAAAGTAAAACTTGTGAATATCTATTCTCATACATTCGGACATTAGCACATCTACAGTCTGAAATATGTACAAGTTCAACTACTTTCATTCTGTCGGAAATGTTCACACATACTTTCATACACATTCGGAAATATGTACTTCTACTCTCATCCAGTAAAAAAGTACACACTCCCACTCACCCAGTCGGAACTGTGCACAAACATGACGATGCGTTCATGCAGTCGGTAATACAAAAGAAGAATTAAGTAATGCTTAAATTTTGTTTTATATTTATTTTCGATTAATCATGTACCTTTTTAAATATTTTCATTCATCTTCCTAATTGAAGTAGTTATATAACATAAACTAATGAGAAAAATTAAATAATTAGGCACTTTTTTAAATAATTTAACCTTTAATCAAGTTTAACAATTTTGCTACACTACATTTACATGTACATTATATAAAACACTACCTGACCGACCACTGGGTTATCATCATTTATTAAACTTCATTTAAAATAATCAAACATGCTAAAGTATTTTGATACTTTGATGAATTTGTAACAAATCTTCAGTTTCACAAACGTTTTACTTAATTCATGAATATTACATTGTGTAATAAAATTAATTTAATTAATTTACGTTCGTTACACGTAGTATTTAAAGATAACATTAAACTTGTAAATGAATTTCTGGTAACACAGAAGTCGAACAAGAGCCTTTTTTATTTTCATTCAAGATTTTATTTAATATAACTCGAAATAAAAGGAAAACGTGCAGCATTCTCTATGTTTATTGAACATATATAGTTACGTTTGTGCAGTAACAAACTGCGAGATAATAAACAATCATAATCTATACTATTAAAAGGTAAATAAAGGTTGGCATGTCTAGGCCGCTCTATGGTGTATAGATTCCTCCACCGAAAGGCGACCAAGCGCTACAGGCAAACTCCAATTAACAGAAACCCAGCTTTTGATTAAAATGAAGGCAAACTGAAGCAACACGCAATACAACACAAGTCAACAACGGGCTGGCTGACGGCATCAAGCACACAGACTCCACCCGAATGCATGACCATAGGCCCCAGCTTACAACGGCTATGCACCGGAAACCAGTGCCACATTGAAAGTTAGGGTCTACCGCCAAACATCCGGTGCTAAAAGGGGTGCCGACAACTGCTATTGTAGTTATTCAATACCGGTGGGAATGACAGCCCATCCTACGGTTTACCAGCATAACAGTGGTTACTTTAACCACCATAAACTCGTATAACAATACGGTTACACTTACAACTGACCAACTTTGGTATGCCCTTCATGATGCATTGAGTCACCAAGCAGCAACGCAATCTAGGTCTTACCAGTACTATTAGGGCAAGACCTAGTGAGCCAAAGCAACTCGAGTCTACCATTATTAAGTGGCAACATGCATCATGTACAGTTTTCAGACAGATACAGCCCATCCTACGGTTTACCAGCATAACAGTGGTTACTTTAACCACCATAAACTCGTATAACAATACATTTACACATACAACTGACCAACTTTGGTATGCCCTTCATGATGCATTGAGTCACCAAGCAGCAACGCAATCTAGGTCTTACCAGTACTATTAGGGCCAGACCTAGTGAGCCGAAGCAACTCGAGTCTACCATTATTAAGTGGCAACATGCATCATGTACAATTTTCAGACAGATACAGCCCATCCTACGGTTTACCAGCATAACAGTGGTTACTTTAATCACCATAAACATTTAATAAAACTAATTTTGTTGTTGCATGTGCTTTACCAGTAAAGAATGTTTTTGCAGCTAAAATCTGAGCTTGACAACAGTCCGTCATGACGACTTTTGGTTGCCAGTCTTTGTTCCATTGTTGTAAAACTCCTAAACCGTCGCTTCTACACTGTGCTGTTTCGTCGCTGGAAATGAAGACACCAACAACGTAATAACCACAGTTGGTGGGTACTACCACTTGGAAGCATGGAAGACCATATCTTGTTGTTACAAAGGTACTATCCAAAACTCTACCATATATGTTTAAAAGATTTTGCTGCTCTTTCGTCTGTAATACCAATAAAAACTTTTCATCCTCAGAATCACCGAAAAGAAAACATGCACCTAGTTGAATATACAGAAAATGTTAATATTTCTTTTGTTCAAATGTGGCTTTATTGATAAAAGTAATAGTTGTCAATGATTCAATACGTCGCGAGAATTCTGTCCATTTCATTTCTTAAAGCATTTTATAAGAATGAGATTTACACACATTGTAACATGACAAGCGAATACATATACGTAGTATGTCATTATGTAAGCATTGCCCTTGTACAAACATTTGTATATAAGTATGGTATCTCCATAAAGTATGTTCAAGCTTTAACATTTTCTTTTGAAAACAACTTTTGAGCTGGTTCGAGATCCCATATTAAGTAATTATATTACTGATGCATAAAACACCAACTTGTTTTCAACGGAAAAAAATATACGAGGGGCGTTTAATAAGTAATGTTATTCGTTTCAACATTATGAACCGTGAGTCGGATAGATTTAATGTTTTTGTTGTGTATCCGATGATACAAACAAACAATGCCTGCGGTTTCCAGAAGACCTTTTATCGTAGACTTGCCCACATACAGTCGTATACACTGCAGTCAAATATAGTTGGAAAAGAAGCTGTTAATACATGGGGCTGTTTGAATGCGCGTTGCCCAAATGGAATACGTGCATCGCATAATTTTACATGTATATGGTGATAGCAAGATAAATAAACATTAGACAACTATTTTGAGTCACATAGAAAGGATGTCAGCAAACAATGGCCACCAAAGACAGGCGAGGGTCTTGTATCGCCCACAGAAGTGTGGAATATCAGTGTCTGGTGGGTATACACACAACAGACAATGAAGAAAATTTCGGAAGTTATTGAAAAGATTAAAAAAGTACATTGCTGTTAACGAAGTTTACTTTGAAGGTATGAAGTATCAAGATAGTAGTTGTTGTTTTTATTTCATTACCAATATAACAATATTTATTGAACGCCGCTCGTAATAGGTTTCCCTAGGAGAATAAAAGCCTGTGGTAATTATATTTTAAGTAAAAGTATATACTTATCAATGATTGTTTTATTCATATTTCTGCTCCTCTGCCAAAATAGCTTGTTTGCGATATTGAAACATTATTCAACAGCATTTTTGTGACAGTGCAAGCCTTATTGTAGTGTACTTAACAGTCATCGTTATTGTTTGCGACAAAATAGCAAAGCTTCCGTCTTAATGAAAGTTGGATAAAAATAGAATCTATAGCTTTATTCATATCTTTTTTGCAAAACTGCTCCTAGAGATACACCAATCAATAGTAGACAAACTGTAGATTATCTGATCACCATGTAATGTAATTATTTCTTGCATGTAGGACAAGTACTAGTAACCATCAAATCATGCACATGTAATTATTTTATCATGTATGCAGCTCAAGTATTTCATCACGGAAATAGCACACAACTAATCATATAATTATGATTGTAAAATTTATATTTGTATACAGTTTACAATACAAGTAATTATATCATAATGTTTATAAAAAAATATTTGTATACAGTATACACAACTAGTTATTGTATCATAATGTTTATAAAAAGTTTATTTGTATACAGTATACAATACTAGTAATTATCAGTATACAATACAAGTAATTATATCATAGTGTATGTACAATTATATTTGTATACAGTATACAATACAAGTAATGATCAGTAAACAATACAAGTAATTATATCATAATGTTTGTAAAATTTATATTTTAATACTATATACACTACCAGTAATTATATCATAATATTTGTAAAATTTATATTTGTATACAGTATACAATAGAAGTAATTATATTATAATGTTTGTATAATTTATATTTGTATACTATACGCAGTAATTATATCACGCACGTAGCACAATAGGTTAATCGCAAATTACTATTGTTCCATTTACTAAGCATTACACTATCAATATATCCAGAATAAAACATTTACATTCGCAGAAAGAACTTTAAATTTTAAGTAGATCACAAAATGTTTTAGTGCTTTCCAAGTCTTCATCTGAAAATCTAAATATCAAAATACTCATGTAGCTCCGCTGATATGCTTTATAACATGTATCGTATATACTTTAAGATATTAGTGTCCACCGAGGCTACCGAAACATCATTTTCATTTTAAATTTTACAAATTCGTTCATATTTAGTATTTAGATAAGTAGAGATATCTGAAAACGACGACATGGTTGCATTTATTTCTTCTTGAAAATGAACCGATTTCAAAAATTGTACATTTTCAAAAAACATCCATTTAACATAAAAAAGATTGATTTTAAACCTGTAGAAGCACATACACATGACATTTTTGGTTGCTATCTGTATTCACAACAGATTCTTTTATCAGCTATACTCGTAATATGCATTATTTCATAATTCAAGTCATATAACTTAATAAACATAGCTACTGCGTTTAGATGCAGAATAAATAGTTTTGCATTAACAATTAGGTTTGACGTTAAATATAAGTTATAAAAAATAAAATAATATTATTTTAATGAAAATGTGAAATCCTTAAATAATTATACAATTTCTTTGTTTTAGTATAAACATGATCTGTGACACTAACAATGTTAGATAACATGTATTGTTAAACCTGAAAATTATATGTCTGCTTGATGCAAGTATTAAACAGAAAGTCTCCAGTCCTTACATTGTATCAATGACAGAAACTGTAAGATAAAATTTTAATTCCAATTGTTTTTATCGATTTGATTAAAAGTCAAAGGAATTATTCGTTTTATAAATACATATGGTCTTCAGCAATAAAGCTTATAATAATTTTAGTGTTTTTTATATCAATTTTAAAGCTAGCATTAAATATATTTTGGCATAAAAACATAATAACACAATAAAGCCAGTTTGGGTAAGGTCAGCCATTAACTTATAAAAGGCTTAAGGATCCTACTTGGTCGAATGGTCTAAGACGTTAGGGTCTTATTACCGTTCGAGTCGAGCTTGATCCAAGAATGTTTTTCCGTTATTTGTAGAAAGTTTCTACATAACTTTATCTGAGGTTTTCCTCCGCCAGTCTTTATGAGGGTTTAACGTCATTTTCAACACATTTCAAGTTACATATCCAGTTACATTGGGGGATGAAGATCTCAGACTGAATCTGAGTAGAACAATCGTCTTTCCGCAAGTAACTGGCGAATTTTATTTTTTTATTTTTTAGCGAACGGGACTCGAACCTATGAACTTAGCGGTGAGAGATAAGTGATCTTGAGACGGCGCCTTAGACCTCTCGGCAGCAGAAGACACTCCCTCTACCAGTTAAACTGGATATGCATATGCAATATGTTGTATATGCCATTACAGTCATAAAATCGTTTTTTAATTTTTAAACGTAATCCATTGAAACCTTTACAGGTGTTATAAATTTCTCACAAAAGGTCCTTTATAGTAATAAATAAATGTTAAACGCAAAATGATCCTTATTTGTGAACATAAACATGTTGCAAAGCAAATACCATCAAATATTTATAGTCAGATTATAGATGTAAAGACACCAAACAAAATATAAAAACAGCTCGCAATGATGGACACGAGCTCGTTATTTGTATGAATGCATTACGTTTTGGTGCTGCTAAATTAATGTTGTACAGACACCTTTCGTCGTTATTGACTGTAGATCAGAAGACAGCTTCTCTCTACATTTTATTTTATTTTTTGACTTCCGTTAAAAGTTTTGTCTCTTGATTTTACTTTCAATATAAGTATATAATGGACATAAATAACAATGGCATATGTTTTGAAATTCCCTTTGGTGTTTTGTCACCGTCTTAACTTATAAAACTAAAAATCAAAAACCACCAGACAAGGCAGATTAATAAACTATTACATAGTTTACACAACCCATGTGGTTCAGGGTAAGAATAGAATTACTGTCGATCTCTGCATAGGGATAGGATTCCTTCGAATGGGTGTCATGTTCGTTGTATCATTTTTTGTCATGTTTATTATTGTGACTACATTACCAAACCCTGTATGGTTCCATGGACACATATGAGTGATGGCAAGAATAGGATCACGGTGGCTCTTGCATGTCGTAAGAAGCGACAGTTTGAGTATTTCGATAATATTTGCTGAAACTGCAGTTCTGTAGGTACGAGGTTCCAGGTTCATTCTGCATATTAATGTATTGCTTTTGTACATTTGAGATATTTAATATTTTGGACAATGAATATTTTACAAATTTGGGTAAAAATATATAATATAACAAAATATACTATATAACACATTGCAATTTAATATTTTATCAATGTTTATGTGTCTTTCATTGAATAAAAAAATATTAACTTCGAACCACATAAAAATCGACCAAATTTCTGAAAATTTGTCGATTTCTAGAAAAAAACATTACTTTTACATGGTTTTACTATGACAAAAATGGTTACGCGATATTTTTTTTCTTAGATTTTCTGTAATGACAATTAAGTACTTATTGTACACTGTTATTAAAAAGATTGGTCCTCATTCTCATAAATATTACGAAACTGATTATTTTTATAGAAAAAGGATACAAATAGATTTCCAGTAATATTTTAAAATTAAGTCAATGGATGGGTTTGTATAAAATATGTATTACCGATTAATAGTAAGATACAAATGAAAACAATAAGTCAATTCTACAAATTCATACTAGATTTACAGTCACTGAGTAAGTTATAAGACGATCCAATAACATACGTAGAGGTCTGAGTGCACTGAAGGCCATAAAAGTAACTCAACCAGTTCAAACAATTGTTCGAGACTTTATCACACGTTTACGAATATAAAGAGGTATTGTGTAAGTTTAGTGAAGATCCAGTGCTAAAAGTTCACACAAGTT
This sequence comes from Panopea generosa, assembly GCA_029582155.1. Taxonomy (NCBI): domain Eukaryota; kingdom Metazoa; phylum Mollusca; class Bivalvia; order Adapedonta; family Hiatellidae; genus Panopea; species Panopea generosa. The sequence goes on from CM055898.1 coordinate 26,578,539, forward strand.
TGAAATTAAGGACCGAATGCCGGAAACAAGGCAATACAAATGCCAATAAATGTAATTTTAAACAATCTAAGGGCAATAGCTCGTACATATGTATGTAATCCAACTCAACCAATTCAAACAATTGTTCGAAACTTTATCATCACACTGTTATGAATATATAGATCTATTGCGTAAGTTTATGGAAGATCCTGTGCCAGAAACAAGGCAATATAAATAGATTATCTTGAGTGTTATACTCATGTGATATAAATATATATATTGCAACTACTGGACAGATGTTACATAAAATTTTAGGTTCCAAAATAAATCCTATACAAGGGTTACTGTATAAATGTTACGGTATTAAAAAATTTGAAAATTGTAAAACTTTTTCTTTTAAATACTAGTCACATCCATTCGTACAATCTGCAAAAAACCAATCACAAGCGGGATGCATTACGCTTTTTTAAAACCGCATACCCATATACCTTGGTATGTTTGTTACAATAATGTCTTTGTACCTGATTCAATCCCTTGTTTAATATTAATAAATGAAAATATCACATTTACACGCCAACTTTGCTGTAAGGTAGACATGATACCATTAAAATTATTTGTTTCAGTTACTAACAGAAACTAAGTCGTGAGTTCAAACACCAACCTCTACGGCAGTGTGCTCTTTCCATGAGCAAAACAATGTATCCGTATATACTTATTACTGGTTATGACCAGGAATATTTCAAACGTGATTTGTAAAAATCAGTTTGTCATACAATCGATATAAAATAACTTTTAACATCTAAAATGATGTTTTTCTTCTTATTTTGCAGTTGTATGATTCCTAAGAGGTGGTTTAACTTAGTAATATTGATATGTATGTGTTTTCAGTTCGCTTATTTACAAACAGCAACATCAGCCTAACAGCAAAATTGTGACCCTCCTGATGGAAAACTACAGTGTCTCTGTCTATTTTAAAACTCTCACATGTGAAGATGAATCAAAGCATTAACGAAATGAACTTTTTGTTTATAGTATTATAACCTTTCATATTTATTTTAATTGGTTATTCTTTCTTGTTGCGGGCCAAAAGCTCTTTAGTCAGTTTAGTATTAGTAAACACTATTTTATACTTCTGTTAAACAGATCGGACGTATTATGGTATGCCTGCCCGGCAATAATCTCATCGTTGATTGGTCATGAAATATGGTCTACGTCAATGAACCTTCCACTACTGAATATGTGGGGAAGTATTCGTGGACTTTCAGAAAAAAATATTTAGTACTGCTTGACCGGATCCTGTTAACAAGACTTGAGTACGCAGACTGCTATTAAGTGACTGAAACAGGTAAAAACAAACATACCAACAGCAAAAACATCTTATGGTGAGCGTAAAGAAATCGAATTAACTAATATAGTTTTATGTTTTGGTTTAAACACTATATTATTCACAATGATACATATTTATACAAACATTTCGATATAAATATTTCAAATATCAGATATGTGAAAAGAGAACCAGAAAGAAGCTTAACGCTTGTATATTTTTTTCTCCTTATATGTTTAGTTCAAGTATACATCAAAACTGGTTTTATGTTTAAACCATATACGGAATAAATTATACTAAAAGTACGGTTAAGTCAATACATGATTCAGCATGAATTCCAGTTAGATTTTGCAGGTAAGGTTCTTTTACAAATATTTTTTTTACCTTTTTATATTTTATATTTTTTGTCTCCTCAGTTTATTTATATTTGCACGCCATCATGACCTAATACATAAATACAACATAATAACATGGATGAAAACTTTATTGATATGTGTTTTAAATGGCATACAGATAGTTCTTTTTGTTGCTGATCTATTGCAGCCATCAAGTACATAACTTACAATTTAGAGAACTTAAATCAGTTTAGCTGGCAGAATTATATAACATTTCACATGCTTGCTCTTTCGAATGATAATAACGGGCAATGTATTGAATTGTAAATACTAGGAGTTTAAATATGCACTTTTTATAATAGTATCTATTTACTGTCATTGTAATGTAAAATATTGCATTTAATGTAATGCAATCCATTAATTGTAAACAGAACATATTATACAAATGTTATCGGTTGTTTAAGGTTATTCACTTTGATACAAACTAATAACCGATGGATACTCTAATCATAGATATGCGTATGCTAGTTTATTTATGTTCTTTAAGGTGGCCGAATGTTCTAAAACGCCAACGTCTAATAACCACTTACCTCTGACCACTGGGGTCATGGGTTGGATCTAGCTGTTTTTGACGGTTACTTACGGCAGGACGGGGTTTCTACTCATTTTGTTAGAAAATTCCGTTCAAATTGCATGACTGCCGAGAACATACGCCAAAAAATAAATGACCCTCAAAAATGATACCGACAATGCAACTTCTGAAATTGCCATCGATGTATTTGGACCTTTGACATATATGCTCAAACTGATCAAAATACTCACATTGTGACTTTGTTTGGTATACTCCTTGGTGATACAATTATTACTGTCAAGTTGTTCTTCACCTATGAGATATTGTAGGACAACAGACATTCAAACAGGGTTGTTTCATTTAAAGTAATTTCATTCACATGTTTATGTATTTCTCAATAATTGTTTCTAACTCTATATAATTCTAAATCAAAAGCTAACATCTTAACCTTTAACTAGCATGTTACTCTAAGCAAAGCCTTTCTCTAACTGACCATCTAAGTCTGTTTTTCATACTCCGTACAAGGCTTCGAGCCATTTTCCAACTCATTACTACCTGATTATTGGTCAGTTTCGTAATTACTAAGTCCATATTTAACACGCCCACATCTAATCCTTAACACGACCTGTCATCTTCAATTGGTGATATACCTAAGGCTATATTTTGTCTGACATATCATCTCCAGCTGCCTGTCATCATTGACATTCATTAATCTTTGATATTAAGGTTGTGGGACCGTAATGGGCTATATTTCAAATCCTTTAAAGCCTTTTATTTTTATTAACTATATAATATCACTGACTTATTTCCAAATTTTTAGAAACTTTTACCGTCTAAAAAAAAAGATATCCGCATTTACTTTACCATATCCCATTTTCAAAAAGCCGCAAAAAATTACAAAGTCCAAAATAGATAAAATTGCTACAATTTTATTAATTTTCAATATTTTTTACATTTTTCAGTATCAGTGTATTCTAAAAGCATATGTTTTAAGGAAAAATATGAGCATGCAACATTAAATTGAAAAAAATAATCTAAAATGAACTCATTTGTATTATAGTGGACAGGAGAAATCCATATTTTTGATAGTTTTGAAAAAAGTTATTCTAAAATAAAAGTGTAGAGAATCCATTCTACTATTGGGGCATCAATACTACATGACTAACTTTTATATATGTACTATTCCATAGATGATATCAAAAGATTAGGAAGTTTTACCAACTGGTTTTTTCTCAATAACCTTTTTAATATGATAGGGTCAAAATTTCAAAATCGGCACTTCTATAGAAATAAATGTTTATCTTGAAAGTAATGTTAATGTTTCCAAGTTTATATACAAAAAGTATAATGACAAATTTTATTGAAATAAAGATGTTCCCACATTATACAGAAATAGCATAAAAGCAATAATATGTCCTTTTTATGTGAAAATAGAACATGGAATGAGAACCCCACCCACCCCAACCCCACTACACGTGCTTATTCATTCTCACGATTCATTCTCGTGCTTAAACACTTAAATTATTTATCTTGCGAAAAGTGTCAATTTCAAAACAAACATAGTATGACATAAACTATTAAATATTAATACTATGTAAAAAAGTTCACATTAACAGTATAACAGAATAGACCCCCCCTCCCCCCTCACTTGACACACACACTTCAAGTCATAAAGAGTCATTATTTGATATATATATATATTAGCCATCTTTGATATAACCTCATCTAATACTTTTTTTCTTTGGTGACCCTTGGTACACCATCACCATTATTGGCAGGAAATATGCCTCTCAGTCCATCCTCACCAGAATGTTTATAAATTGTTTTCATTTGGAGCGAAACTGTCGGATAGGAGCTCTTTCGGTGTCAATTATTTGAGGAGTTGCCAAAGGGACCACAAATCGGCATTTTGTGCACTGTAGCTGATATCGCACAGCAATTTCACAAGGTCTTCCATTTTATGTGAATGACTTGGAAACAGTTTCCTTAACACTGTCAGGGAATAATTAATCCTGATACACACTTGAAAATTGCTCTGTATTGTTGGTACGTCATATACCACTGGATAATAAAATCATCTTCCATTGTAAGCGACTAATACGACTTTAGAATATTTTCCCAATCATTTACAAAGTTTCTGGATAGCTGTTTGAATGTAGACTGGTTTCACACTATTACCATTGACTCTCATGGTTCCAGAATCATCATCACTATACCAGTAACCTTCTGATGGTATAGGCAATCCTGGTCTAACATAGGTAGCAAATGTTTGTGAAGACTCAACTTCCACTGCAGCTATCATAGATGTAATGTGTGGCATCAGTCCACCACGTACTACAAATACAGAATAAAGTACTGTTATTATTTGAGACTGCTTTGAGCTAATATTTTCAAGAAGTGAACTATAATTGAATACTATTATTTTCTCTTTATCTTCTTCCTAATGTCCCAAAATGACTGACCTCACTGTTGTAAACACAAATTCTCAAAATACTCAAAGTGAGACCGTAGTTTCGTGGATAGTGTTGGCAGCTCACGCCAAAAATTGCGAGTTTGATCCCCAGGTCGACCCAGTGCCTCTGAAAAGCAACACACAGGACTGGTTCTACTCGGGAAGCAGACTCAAGAATGCTTAATAAAAGCTCAGAGCTTTCTTCGCAATCAAGCTAAAATAAGTTGGTATAAACCAATTCAATTCATTAAAGATGGTTTTTCATAAACAGGTAGTCCGGAAGTTTTGTATTGATTGTTAAATATGAAACTAAACATCTACACGGATTATCTGACTGCATTCTATAATAGAACATATGGCAGAGAGACAATGACAGATAATAAGTATCTAGTCCTGGTTAAACCATTGCATATCTACAAAAACCCGATGACTATGTACATCATGGACTTGTATAGCTGTATATAATTCCTTGTGTACATGTAAGGGCATCAATACAATTGTCACGTTAAAAACAGCGTAAAATTCATTCATTATTAAATACATACATTTTAAACTTTCGAAGTCTTGTGTGTGCCATTCAGCGTTTACTGCACAGAACATTGCACTTCTTGCCCAACAGGAAAACGTGGCTTACTCTGTGTGTTGACCTGACAGACCTCCAGACAGTAGAGAGTCGAAAGTGAATCACTCTCTTCAGTGTAACTGGATTACTGAAATCAACATACACAACATTCTAACTGCAATATATTATATCTAATATCATTGTATCTACATGTATACAAAAACAATTCTTACTACTTGTTTACATTTTAGTTTTATGTATTTTGTTGATATGAGACAATGTGTCTCATGGGTTCAGGACGAAGCATACCAATGTCTTTCCGTACCACTGCCTTTAAGTACCATTTCAGGACGAAGCGTACCACATATAGATAATATAGTAGTAAATACCTGGTGGGACGCTCGATAATACGTTGTCAACTAGGTGTGAATTACAAGTATCATTTGCTCAAATCAGTGATAAATTAAAGCAAACTGACAAAAAGAAAGTAGTAATGGGTATTATCAGGTTAATTAATCCCGATTAATTGTAAAAGCAGTACATTATAGTAATTGTAAGTTAGGTTATAAAGAACGAGAAAACATATAGATCACTTTCTTTTTTATATAAGCATTTTATTTTTTTCGCAGAATAACGCATAAAATAAGCACAAACATACATACATTTTTTTCTTCATTCATTCATAATAAAAATCATAACTCATCGATCAGTATAAGCACATTTCATATAAAGCACATACTTATAATTAATAGCCATAATGTCTCATTATCAATATAATTCGTATCTCACCACTGATTGATGTGGGAAAGTTATCAACTACTTTTAGAAATGGGTGTACTCGAGTACAGGTTAAGCTTCCAGGATCCCGTAAAGAGTGGTTAGGTTAGCTGATCGTCCATTCGGTCTCGGTCTCGATGGCACGAAAATGATATTCTATATATTCAATCATCAATCAAAGTCTAGCAAAAAAAAAAAATATATATATACTGGTCAAAACTCATACCGCGAGTCTAATTTTTTTTCAACCATGTAAAGAATGGCGTCAATAATAAACAGTTATAAGGTTAATTAAATATGAGTAACAGTTGCCAATAAAAAATGCAAACAAATGCTGACGCTAATGGAAGTTGGAGCTTTGCACATGTCTTCTCAGATTGTTATTATATGGGCATTCGCGGTAATAGGTATATCGCGGTATTAAGTATACTGTATATATATGTGTATCTCAGCATTTTTTAAATTCTGGATAATTGAACAGTTTCATCGCAACTAATTACTATCAGTTCTAATAAAAAAATCAACGTTATACAACAGACAGTCATCAAAACTATCTTACCTGGCCTAGCTTTGTGTTGGCTGCAAAACAGGGCATTCTTTTAGATCTTTGATGGTGTGTTTTTGCCATAGGCAACTCTGTTGACATGTCCGGTCACTGTTCTGACGCACAACACACACATATTCGCCTAACCCTTTCTGAGCAATGCTGTCATAAGTATTTGGTACAGAGCTAAGTCTGCATAATTGACAACGTTTTAGGTTTGACAACAAAACTTCGAACACAACCAATTTTCGATCACTTTTTCCAACGCGCTTCGTCGATTCTTCATTTGATATTGATACACTGGCTCTAACACATTACAAGCGGTCTGATTGCTATATGTGTGATCAATATTCCCACCATTCGAAGGAGACTTTTTCTTTTTATTCGAACAAAAACATCTTCGACGATTGTAAAAATCCATTTTTGTTTACAACCGGAAGTGAGCAATTATCGTTTATTTTTTTTATTTTTTTTTAAATTTAAAGTTTATGACGATAAAATGATATTAAAAGCAATGAAACAAAACAGGATATGGGATTTTTTGTTATGAAATAAAAAAATATATATACATTATGTATTTATAAGTTTATTCCGATCTATACCGAGATGCTCCGAAGTCGTTACGGACGATACCGACATCGCACGAAAGTTAACAAGCCAATTACGGGTCCACTACCTTAATTACACTGTACAAAGAATTGCATCTTACACATTTAAAGCAGCCTCCGCTGATGTTTTATATATTACAAAAATCCCAAAAACACGTAATAATATAACATTATGTGTACACCTATGTGCTTAAAAAACGGTATTTTTAAAATTTCAATTTAAACATAAAAGTAAAGCACATTAATTATTTTTATCACAATACTCAATGAATATATATATATTATTAATAAGAATATTTAAACTACTTATAAAACAGAATATTTTGATTCTCGAGCTCTCTTGTACCGTACACTAAATTCTATGATTACAAGAACAATAATTATGGGAATTAAAATTGTCAATACGTCCGGATGCATTCCTCCAAGAACTATTTTATAATATATTTTCCCAACTGAAATAGCTGTATTTATTGAAAGTATTTAATGATCTTAATTTAATTCAAGTATGTCATTTAGATATTTTATTATTTGCAATTAAAATATTCATACTAGTTTCTTAATTTGCAAAAATATGGAATAATTAAGTTGGTCTACTTATGATGTGATTTCGCAACATTCTTGGTTACAACAATGATAATTGATACAATAAAATCAAAGTTTGGACAACCCTCATCAGTTTTTACAAAATTTATATAGCAATTGAAGGTCAAATGAATTCATGACACAAAAGCAAGCGCTACGACACTGTAAAGTGTTATTATTACATACTATATTTTTTCACTACGAATTTAATTCTGTGTAAGAGACATTGGTTAAAGATATCTGCTTGTATGTTTCGAGGACATGTTATTTCTAAAAAGGTCAGTAAGACTGAATTGTAAAACAGAGGAGAGTGTGATACTATACAGTTATTGTACAGAGTTTTCTACAATAAAGAATTATATTTTACCAGTATTTATTGTGATGAAAACTGTCTTAGGCGTCTCGTCCAATTTGATTTTCACCACAATACGTACGAGTACAATATATTCCCATATTGTACAAAACACTGTAATGATATTTTTCTTTTATACCTCAGTCTTAAGGAATTTATAAAAAATAGTAAAGAACTATCAAGATGCTTTTAAAGAAAAAACATCGTAAGTTCAGAGCGACAGACAAAGGTAGTTGCAAAGACAGCTATTCGGATTTTCTCAACGTCTAGATCGTCATGCGGATCATTTTGTCGGTTTTTTGTTTTAATCGTTGCAATTTCTACTACATTTATTTTCTTAGGTCACATGAGCGTGTGCACCCTATATAATCAGTGATCATTCGTTTAAGACAGTCTCGTTTTAAAATGCATCTGTGTGCAACATTATATGATGGTTATCGTCAACTGTATGCGTTAAATGAATGGATGCGTTCCCAGAAGGGAATAACATATTCTCAGTTACACGTGTGCGTTAAACAATGTGTATATGTGGAAATGAAGTAGTTAAAGCGTTATATTGAATACAACTAATGATATTGTGTCCGTTATTAGATTATTTTATAGAAAAAAACAACCTCTTCCTAAAACAATCGGTCCAAACAGCAGAAGCGAAAATTTATTTCCCTTTCACCTAGTGTAATGTCACCAAGAACATCAAAAAAGAAAAGTTAATACTCCGTTATTATCCATAAAGAAAAGACATAGACATGAAAAAATATTGGCATCATTCACATTTTCAGACTATTTCAAGATACCACATTCTCTCCTGGAGTATACATTGTCAAAAAAATAATGAAAACTACAATAATTGACGTTTCTCTACTGAAAACATCGGGTATACAATGTTTAAAGACAGATTGAGATAATATTCTTCCGGAAACACATCTCGCATAAGGTACTCTGATGAAACTAAAGAGTTCTTTTGGACAGAGGATTTGCACACAATGAAGCAATAGCTCAACACGTAACAGTGGGAGGGTATTATTCGCCGGACGATATCTCAACTAATTTCCCAGTTCCATCAGATAGAAGTTACAAGAATTTAAACACAGGAAGAAATTAAACGTTCTTCTCAAGAAATAATGGCAGCTTATATTACTTTATATTTCAAAACTAGTTCTGATAAATCAAATGTAATAATGTTCGATTGATAAAATATTGTAACTGAAAGTGCTGTAGTAAACCTGCTTGAACAAAAAGACGAACCTAAATAATATATAATGAAAGAGGCATATAACAGTAGTTAGATAGAGATTATTCAATCGTCTGGGTGAATGACGGTGAATTCATTCACGAAAGAAGGGGCGTGGTTGTGTTTTCACGAACGAGTGTAGATAAGAGTAGATGATGGACAGTATGCGCCTAAATTTCTTTCGTGGTGGACCTTCATCACCACTATTGATACTACTACCAGTACTGAAAATGAAAATACCTCCATTAATTGTTGTTGTCCCAAAATATGTTGACATCACTTGCTGACCGAAAGCAAAGGAATCCATGAAAGATGCCGCTTGATGTGCTGGGTCAAATGAAGACGGTGTCAGTTGAATTGGTGAGTTGATTTTTCTAGAGTTTGTTCCAAATAAGTCGATACTAAAGGCCCAACACATTTTGTTTTACCCAACGCCCTAGATACCAATTTTTGTTTTTCATTGTTCATTCGACTGTAGTTATTAGCGTTTTGTACATTTCTTTTACCATTGATTTGAACCGTATTTGTAGGTGCTAGTTGAAGATCGCAGCATATCTGAACTAGAAGTCTTCTGACACTGTGATTTGTAATACATATGTCGTTTTAAATCTCACTGCACTGTTCTTTCATATTTTTTTGTTATTTAATAAATGTTGTTGATGCCAATGTGACTGTTTTTGAACTAAGCCTGGCCTGGCTTTGGTTCTTTTATATTGATAGCCGGGAAAAAGGGTGAGTCTGGTGAAAGCATATTGGCAGGCCGTTTTGTTGCATACAGCTTGAATGCCTTTACGAGACATCCTTCAGGAACATCACAATTCCATGCCTTTGGTTTCAAATTTCTTTACTTTTGTGATGTACGAACCGGATCTCGTTTTAGTTGCCCGCTTTTTTACGTGAACCAAATATTCATATCACCTTCCTCTTAACCACAAGAAGTGATATCATTCATTCGAATAAATAGGTGATATCACTTATTAAAAAAAAGTGATATCACTTATTCGAATACGTGATATCACTTTTTCGAATAGGCTTAAGCAGCCAAAGAGCGTATTTAAGAATAATTATTTATAAAAAAAAATATTATTCAAATTTGTGAATCTACATTAATCGTTACCTCTATGACTAAAAATATTAATATTTGACCTATATAGATTGTCAATAGGCCTAGCAACAATCTCTTCGTCCTCAGACTCCGAAGCCGCAATTTCATTTTCAATGGCAGGGAGGGCTGTGGCTATTATGCCTTGCATGTAACCGGTAGCCACCTTGTTTGATTTTAGCCAACAGAAGAGGACGCCAGTCGCCAAAATAAGTGGTCTTATATAATGATTAAAGAATAAACCAATATATATTCTACATTCACAATGATAATTATTTTAGAACACAATATTTTTTACACAATATATTTGATATTTCCATTTTATTTTCGTTATAAATCTACATCTATATTTCATTAAATATATTAACATCCTTGGGAGAAATCATTGCCTATATTCATTTCGAATAAGAGATATCCCCTATTCGAATAGGTGATAACACTCATTGGAATAAGTGATATCACCTATTCAAATTAGTGATATCTCTTATTGATGTTAAATAATAAAACGGCACCCAAAAGTGACCTCACTTACTGACTTAAAATTGAAATTACCCAAAATATTTTCTTTCATTTTAGAAATATCATGATACAGTTAATTTTACACTTTTGATAGTCTTTGAAACTAAATAAAAACACACACACAACACACACACACTTGAATAATTGGTTTCATTGTTATCTGTTTATTTTTCCAGATGCCACAGACCATTTCGCCACCTCTTGCAACTAAGAAGGAACACTGAACATTTTGAAAGTTGATTTTATTGTAAAATAAGACAGATAAAATAAATGATATAAAGACTTACTGTTGTTTTTGTTGACAGCTTGTTTTCATCTGGGAATGGGTCATAATCTTTCAGTATCTCGCCGATATGCACCCAGTCTATATCTCGCAACAGATCTGACATTTTAACGTTTGGCGTTTGTTTCAGCGTTTGTTGTGTCTTTACATAATTTGCATAAAAAGCAGTCCCACAAAAACGGTACATGCGCATTGGAAACTTGTTTATCTTTCACACGTGTGTAATAACAATATTGTGAAGTGACGATGATATCTTTCACTGAGAGATCCTCATCTTTCTCCGGTTAAAATGTAATAAAATGAAAGAATAAATCTAGTTGAACAACTAAAAACGATACAAAATGATGACGTACTTATACATAAAATCGCCATTATCAGGAGCCTCGGTGAAATAAACGTTCTCACATAAAGTGTTTGGAGAGAGCGGGAAACTACGACTTTAGCGGTGAGAGGTAAGTGATCTTGAGACGGCGCCTTAGACCACCCGGCCAATAGGGGACCCTGGGCTGAAAAACTCTAAGTTTTGTTATTGATATACCAGTAGTTAAATTATTCTTTACTCTTGAGAATATAAACTTGTATGCGTTATATTTAATACATATATACGGGTGAGAATGAACAGTTCCGAAACATTTGAATATTTTCTGCAATGAAACAGTAGTTCATGTTACATGGTTGTAAAAAGTATTGGAACATTAAATCAATTAAGCAAGTTCTATATAGGTTCAGCAAGAATTGTAGGCACATCTAAAAATTAAAATAACTAAGTAAACTTTAAATGGATTACGTCAAACTAGTAACGACGATTTTCTGCTATCAAGAAAATTTATAATTATTATTTTATAACAACGAATATGACGTCTCTTTGATTTCTTTCCTCATTTATTCAATCCTATGGTATTTGGAATTCTATGCATTACAAGTTAACTTTTATGACAAAAAATCAACGATTGTCAGAAAGTTGGTATTTTGTTTAATGAAATTGTAGAAAAGCGAACCATGACATTATATGGTAAGTATGTTTTTACGAAATCTCGTCAGCCGCTTAAAACTAATACAAAACGATATATTTAGTACAAAATAAATAAGCATTGTGAAAACATTCGTGGATTTGACTTTATGAATACTTATAATAAATAAATATTTAAGGATTGTAATGTCAGGATTCCACAGTGTACGAATATGTTAAATTTACATTGCCTGGATTGAATTTAGCTGCATGCTTACATTTTGGCAAAATCACATCTTCAGTGGTAAAGAAATATATAAGATAGTAACAGTGTACATGGTAACTCAAAATAGATAAATTCGTCACTTGTCAAAAACCTATAAACATCGACCATTTTTATACTCGTCTGGTTTCTAATCACAAGAAAGTCCACATCAAAAGTTCTCAGCTAGAATGATCCCAATTAATAAGACATAAGCACATAGAAGCACATAGAAGTGCACCGGGTAAAATTATGATGACAGCTGTTTGAGCCAATTTTATTTGTCTCTGCAATTTGTTGTCCAAATTAATATCTGCATTTCAAATTATATTATATCATTCCAACTTCTTTGTTGTTAAACCATACAGAAAACAGGTTATCTTCTCGATTTCAGTATATTAAGATCTGGTCTGCGTATGGTTTATCACGAAGTTTTATTCTGTTTTGGATGTCCTTATAACCAAATGGTGAATGTTACATTGCTTTTCTACTCATTACCTCAAAGTTCAGTTTGCAGAGAAAATACAATATTAAATGCAGATCTACTTTAACTGTGTAGCTTTATGACCAACAATTTGATTTCCTTTGATTAACGGATGGCAGCTTCTTATGGACGCACTTATGTTAATATATTACGCTTTTATTGGTGAAATAAAAAAAAATTTACGATTTGATTGTTTGCCTTGTAATACAGAACAGAATCCATGATATCAAATGCCGTCGTGCTACAGTCTTTAATAACAGAGTCAATTAAAAAATCTAGTAGCACTAGTATCATAGTGTATTGCTCAATATCATTGTACACCTTCTTACGGTAATTCAAATTGTACAAGGGTGATAACTTTACACACTTTGGTTTATATTATGAAAACAACATTTTTCCCCCTTATCACTAGCATGAGTGATATTTTCGAACGTATATTACATTCAAACGTACACTAAGATTTTTTAAGACCATTTTTAAAAGAATATGAAATAAATAAAGGTATTAGCTCTGTAATTACCTTTTGGTGACCATTTTAAGTAAAATAACTAACATTTGCCCAAAAGTTATTTATTGTGAGGCAAAATCAAATATTTAAGACAAATTATCAGTACTTTTATAACACTATAGGTATTTTCGGCTGCAGATGGAAGTTTTATTCAATAATTCACTGGGCACGGTCTTTCGAGTCAGATGCGCAAAATGTGTTTTATTCATGTACAACTAGCCATAACATATTTTGACATCTTGATGGAGATGAATTTACATATTATTAAGCTTTTTAAAGCTCATTTTTTGATATTTTGTACTTTGTTCGTATATATATGCGTGAAATATAATACAATATATATTGTTTTAAGCCAAATCTTTCAAATATTTCTTTTATTAACTTTACTCCTTTTACTTTGTAAGAGCATGCGTCACTTATTTGTTAAACATATCACTGACTAGACGTTTATCTAAACGAATAAATTTATTGATTAAATTCTGCAGTATTCTGTATGACTGGTGATTGACCGTTTGAAACCATCATTTGTCATCCTGGTTTCGATGGCCAGTTTCTCTTGAGACTATATTTTAACGAAGTGGAAATGGTCATTAATTTCCGTAACCACTTTTAGACTAACTACTCGTGTGAACTTTATCAACTTGTAAACTGTTTGAACAATCATTGAACCATTTAATATATTTTGTAATCATTTCACTTAACACAAAAGCCAGGCCCGGGAAACCCAGTCAGTAGTGCGCCTGATTATCATATAGAGTCGTTAGTTTTACTTCGAGCACGGCCACAGTCTCCGTGATGATTGGCATATGTCAGTTAGTTTCATGGTCTCTCATCGCTGATTTTAAGTTGGAAGTTATCAGTTACATGTGGATATACTTGTATGGTCGAATATTGGTTAACTTTCCAGGAATCCAGAAAAGATTGGTTTGCTTACCTGACTGTCTGCTAGCCCTCCATGTCATAAACATGACGCTAAACACTCAAACACATAAAAACAAACATGAGACACATACATTCAATATTGGACTTGAAAAAATGAACGTTGAAAAAGAAGACGAATATAGTAAGTTGTTAGAATCAAAACATTGTTTTATATTGTCACTAATGGAAGTTAAGCTTGTTTTAACCCGTAAAAATAAAATATCTCATCATAAAAATTGAATTCATACAGAAAGCATGCTAAGTCGACACGAAAGTTGATATTGAGACAATATGATTGGGACCTGCTTTGAGCCTTGCGTGGGATAGTTCACAATAGAACCAAATGTCTTTTTGTATAATTATTCGTTTGCCCGTTATTCTTTATTTTAATTTGTGAAATGTTTCTCAGTTCAACAGTAACCAACTTCAATTGATTTTCCCATACATATTTAACAAGATGTTATAGTGGATCTAAATGTCCACGGCAAAGACAATGAAGGCAGATTTCGTAAAAAAAAAAGAAAACGAAAAAAAAAAAAAAACGAAAAAAAAAAGGAAATATCACTTAAAAATGAAATATATATTTTATATATATTTTTACTTAAAAAGTATACAATTACATTAATACGTATATACAAGATTCCTAATATATGTGTCACCCGGTAATTTCCACTGTATAACTATTGTAGAGCGAATCTTGTGCATTTAATATTGTGAAAATAAGTGTCTTCAATATATTTTTCATTTATTTAAATAATGTCTCTATTATCGTGTTCTTATTTATTTAGATATTTGGTATGATAATGTAGTCTACTGGCGTGAATATGGGTATTTTTTGAAAGAGACAGTGGTAAAATACGTAGTGATATAATAAGTCTGCAAGACAGAGTTAATAAGACTAATATCAGACAAATAAATGTGCGAAACGACATTGCAATCAAGTATTTTTTCATTGTATTTAGAAAATACATGAAGTGATCAGAAATAAATATAGTCACATACCAATAAATCAAACACATAACCAAATAATATGTTCAATTGCTTTTTAAGAGAAAGACTTGAAGGTTAATGAGACGTGTAAATCATAAACACTTTCTGGGACATTCACTGGGTTTTAAGAGAATGTCCGTATAATGAGAAGGTTAATGAAACCTGTACATCATAAACCTTTACCGAGACATATACTAGGTTTCGTGACATTATTGCTTTGAATATGCTCGTGTTAATATTTAGCCTCATTTATATGCTATCGAGCGCTAATAGATACATTAAATTTCTAAGAAAGCACAAACTTATTACAATTAACAGCAAATGTCTTATAGAAGACGTGGATTTCAAATAAGTCAGCTGCCACAAGAGCATAAATACATCCAACACAATTACAATCAGATTAATACAAAATTATAAATTAAGTGACAACAGCAGTCTTCAAAATCCAAAATTTCTGGTCAAACATAATATATTTGAGAATATCAGCCATTTACGGGACACGATAATAACCATGTCGTCCCCTTCGTTGTTTTGTTAATATTTTGAGATAATACGGTATATTTCAAAATCAGAAAACTTTGACAAGTAGACTTTATTTAAATGATGACGTCGTCACTTTATATGTTACTGCAAGATAAACATCCTTAGCCGATATAACAATAATCACTTTATTGTGAGGAGTAATAAATAATGATTTGATAAACAAGAAACAAGCGATGGTGCACGCAGATAATCACGAAAACATCTAAACATAATATTGAGGTTACGTGTATTTCAGCTATTTGGAATTGTCTAATGCATGTTATATTTAAATGAGTTATGAGAGTAAGTTTTAGTTCAATTAAGTATACACTCTCTTGTGTAATTACAGTGAGGCTATGAGATTAAGACAGAATTAGTCGTCCTCCGAACAAAAAGTAATTAGCATGTATGAGGTTAAAACGTTGCAGTGGTGAAATGCCTCCAGTCAAATTGTATAGACATTCGATTTTATTAAGATTTCGTATCATTGATTTTCAGACAATAAAATCACGTTTATTTTCTCATGCGCGTATTTTGTTTATACATGCGTACTATTTTTCACAGAATTACATAGTATGGGCTTTAGAACTATTTACTGTTCTTGTTGTTGCGAGATTATGAAACTTGTGTTTTATAAGAAGTGTAACAAATTAGCTGGTAATTATTATTTACTATTTAATGAGCTTAGTCATAATATCTTTTATGGGCCTTTTTTAAAAGTCTAACAGTACTACCGTAAGGTTGCTCGTTTATTACCCGTTTATTACCCCGTAACGGGTCTGCAGTGGTCAGGGTCATCCCGCGACAAACAGCACAATAATAGCATATATAAAATTTTACAAAACATACATTGTCATATAATTTTTAAATCACTAAGACATTTATTTGTTGTTTGTTTTGATTTGCATAAGTTAAACAAAATAAACATACTTGGCTGTAAGAAAATCATATCTCACACACAGAATCAATAGTTTGTCTTTCCCGTTTGCATATATTACAAAGCCCGTTAGATGCTCCCAGTTAATTGGCTCAGTAATATTTGAATTGTGTAAACATGTCCACTGAAATTGCTTTGCTCTGTTTGATCAGTAAGCCCTTTTGATAATTATCCAAACTATGTACCAATTAAGATTATTTCAGTTTAACTTTTCTTCCCAGTTTCGTTGTGCTTTTGGTTGAGTTGTACTTTTGGCATTAATGTACGTTTGTATTTGTTTCGTTTTTTAATATACATGGCGAGATAATTTTTGTGTTAGAACTTAGAAAGTTTGTTCCCTCTGTATCTTAAATATGCAAGCTTTTCCTAGAGGTCTCAATATTTTGTTCTTAGTTTAAAATTCTTGACGTATTTCTGTTGTTCCATACAAAGTTGAGCATAGTTTTTTTGTAGATCATTTTTTTATGTTATCAGGTATTTCTCACATTTCTAGCTCATAATCTATTTTCGATAATACAAAAGTTTTTAAAATAAGGTTTTTCCTGTAAATGTTTAATCTCTTGACTTCCATACGTGTAGACAGTTTTTTACTATATTTATTTTGTCTAGCCATATTGCATTTTTATCAATTTGGTAACCATGGCATTCACCCAATGTTTTCACGTGAGTTTTTGTCCTTATTTCGTTAAATGGCGGGTTACTCTTTTTTAATTTCCTTATGATTTTTACTTGTTCATTTTTGCACCAGACGCAGTTTGTATAATTTCAATTATTTAAATCGGTGCAATAAAGACATTTCTTTTTTTAGATAGAATTGTATGAAATAAACATATTGATTTAGCTGATATTAACTTGTTTATTTTCGCAAATTGGTATATTTAAACCGTCGGCGTTGTTGTTATTTATTACTGCGCATGCCATAGCATTGGCTTGAAAAACTTCAACCTTGCTTTATTGAACACGATATATTGAAATATATATTCTGAAATAAAACCTTTAGTTTTTATGGCCGTTTTAGATGATTTTAGGAGCATATGCACCAAATCCAAACCTTTGTAGACACATTTGACTCAAGACCACTCGATCCTGCCGAATGCTTTGGTCTGGTCAAGAAATACTATAACCCATTAATGTTTTCTGCATCGGCATACTTAACGATGTCTTGAATTAGCATATATGGTTCATTTATGAATTTACCATTTACATATCCTTTTTGATTTGTGTTCATGAGCGTTGGTAGGATAGGGTAAAATCTGAGTGCAAAGTACTTTGCAATTATTTTATAATTTAAATTTACTACTGTTAATGATTACAAAATTTTCAAGTTTTCGCGTTCGTTATTGTTATAAATTACGGATAATATACCTTTATACTTCCGTCTAGAATTTCATGAATAACCATACTGAATTAGTTTTTCCCCAAAATGGTTTCGATTTCAGTTTCGTATAGCTCCAGGTCACGATCAATGTCCGGATTACTTTTTTATCTAAGTTACATAAAATAATACTAGCAGAATCAGCGTATTTTCCTTCGAACTTGTTCGTTTAAAATATATTATATCAAATTTCGTGATCCCATCCGAGCATTTTGTTTTTGGCCATAGTTTTTGTCCCCCCCCCCCCTTTGTTTTCTTTGACTTAAGAAACATTTAGAAGAATTTTTGTTTTCCTATATATTGTTAGCTTTATATCTCATTCTTGTCACGTTTGTTTGCATTTCATAGTTAATTTCGTTTGAAACTTTATTGAATATTTGCAGTTTTTCATAGTCTGTCTATTTTCAAGATTTTTTTTCAACTTTACGTTTAGTTAAATCCAACAATTATGTTTTCGAATTAAACTTGTTTGTTTCATTTTTTACTACTATCTCCTCTTATTTCGATTTTTCTAAAATACTTGCTTTTGCTTTCTTTAAGCCAGGTCCGTGTTTAATTTTATCAGTATTTAATCGGAGTGAAATGATCCGAGTATTGAAAGTGGCGTGTTTTGACTTGACTATATCATAATAAATAGATTTTCTTACAAAGAAAAAATAATCGATTCCCGACTTTGTGGACGCACTAGAGAATGTAAACTCTGTTTTGGTAGGATTTCAGAGATCAAGTTTTTAAGTTCCATTTACACATTGGTCACTGGCGACGCCTGAACTAGATGTACGGTTTATTTCTTTATTGACTATACAATTATAATCGCCTGTAATTACGTGATAAGAATTGTATTCAGATAACGTTTTATTTATTTAATTGAAAAATAGTTTTTTTGTGTTTTGCAATCATAAGGTGAAAAATGTCAGAAACTATGTAGTTCAATTTGTCAAAGATACTGAGATAAACTTTGCGTTGTTGTCCTCATCAATTTGCGTCAGTTGAGTTGTAAATTATTTTTTTATTAAAATGGGCACGCCCCTAGATGTAATATTGCCATTATAGCAATAATTGGTTATTCCCAATTGTTGCCCCATGAATTCGACTCAAATTCGTCTTTCCAATGTGTTTCTTGAAGTAAGGCAATATTGAATTTCTTTTTATCAAACCAGTGGAAAATACGGCGACTTTTTTATTTCCCTATAAAACATGAACATTAATTGAACATATTTATATTGCAATGTTGTACTCATAGTTTGTTTTGTTAAAATTTAGGACTTTAGTCATAAATATTTGTTTGAAATATCAAACACTGAATTAAATGCTATTCTTATGTCCCCTGTTTACACTTATTGGGCATACTGATGATGTCATGTTTGAAATATGATATGTTTTAATCCAATATATATTAACACTCATTAGACACATTGCTAATGTCATATTTGAGAGGTAAATATCTGTTTTTACTAAACATATGTTAACATTTATTCGACATACTGATAATGTCATGTTTGATAAATAAGTATGTTTTAATTAAGCATATACGTTTCAGTTAATCAGGCTCAATTGCTCGACTAATTTTGATAGACTGTCAAAAAATATCAATCCGATCTAAAATTTTGACACTAAGATGAATTGTATTAAAATATTTTAATGAACTATAGCAACTACAGGTTTAACACATATATATATATATAGAATAAGCCATTTTCAGATTTTGTTTCAAATTTTCAATTTTTACTTCGCTTGGTCTACTGGCCGAATGAGGTGTAGACGAGATATTGTTTCTTGTTCGCTTCTTCATTGGGATTCATGTCAAGTTCACCGGAATACCATCCGATTAAAAGGCGGACAAGTTGCGATACAGACTTCCAGCATCATCCTCAAACACGTGAATTCCTTTCGGA
Organism: Panopea generosa; assembly: GCA_029582155.1. Classification (NCBI taxonomy): domain Eukaryota; kingdom Metazoa; phylum Mollusca; class Bivalvia; order Adapedonta; family Hiatellidae; genus Panopea; species Panopea generosa. Next base: position 26,598,603 of record CM055898.1, read on the forward strand.
TCAGATATTTTTCACAGCTTGACCATTCCTTTTAAAAATGTTATAATTGTTTTAATAGTGCAAGTTTTTCCTTTTTACAGTTTTCTAGCATACAGTTGTTTACATACATACATAAATCAACATTAAAGTTTCGAACAATGAACTTTTTCCTATTTAAGGCATAATGCTTGAAAAAGCTACACGTTTTTTTGGCCAAGATTTGGCGAGCTTATTGATAGCTAATTGACAGTTCCTAGCCACTTCCTATTTGCGTATTTACAAATGTCGCTTGTGCCCGAATGCATGATGATAGCATATATGTTTTTTTTTTAAACAGATTAATCCAGTTTTTCTAATATTGAGTCAATGATTTTGGCAGTTTGCCAAGATATGGACACATTTTGCATTTCGTGGTAAATTACATGTAGTCTAGCACAGTTTGAATCACCTGATATCAAATAAGTGTTTTTGTCCATTTGGTGTGTTTTTGGTTCAGCATTTTATATGGGAACCTCCTTAAGTTCCGTTTGTTTTAGCGTCGATATGGCTGTTGTTGTCACGTTATCGTCTGTGTGCGTTGTTGATTTGTTGCTTCTATTGTGATTTTGAACATTTGGTATCTCGCGAGATTCGGTCGACCCGCGCTAAATGGTCTTTTGACCGTCGTGTGAGCATTTCTCACTATCGGTAATCGTCGTAACGGTTTAAAATTCATCAGCTAATTGGCCGTCCATTATATCGGCTGCGTAGTCACCATACAAGTTTTAACGGTTTTTATTCGTTTTGTTTGTGACCTATATTTGTACGGATACAGCTAATCGCATTGTTTGGGCAGTTCCTTTTCTCATGTTCTGTAATTTTACAGGTCAAGCATAGTTTTTGGTTTGTAGGTTTTTGGTTGTTTGGAGATTTGTAGTAGGGATGGGGCATAATGCCGCAGCGTTTTCACGGTGTGCTGTTATTGTCCGCAAAAACTCTCAGAGTGAATCTCTATATCTCAACAGTTAGAGGCAATACTGGAACACAGTTTAAGATTTTCACGTAATGCGTTCCGTTTTCGATATCCGTTCCTTTAATTTTTGCTGTTTTGGCACACTTCAAGCAATGGTGTTCCCATATTGTGACGTTTGGTTCAAAATGGTATTGTTAGGCATCTCAAAAGGGGCATCTTTTATGGTGATGTTTTATGAGGTTTGTTATATTGTTTTCCACGTCCGTGATGTTGACAATTTGTTTTGAATATGAATGAATTTCCGCTATGATTAGTTTGGTTTTTAACTGGTCATTATTGACAGATATTATACAATCGTTTTTGGAGATCTGGATCGCTTTAATGTCAGACGTAGTAGTTATCCTATCTAAGGCTGTAATAAACTCATCATGTGATAAACGTTTAAGAAATTGAGTACTGAAGTGTACTGACAGCGGTCTAGTTAAAACTGACGCCATCACGGCCGTTCCACACAAAGGAACATTTGGCGAGCTTCCTGCAATCGTTAATAAAATTGACCTTTAGTGGTTAAAGATCCATTTTTTCTTCAAATCGTACATAGTTACCACACTCATAAGCCTTACAGAACACAGTTTAATCCAATCGAGACAATGATTGACATTAATTGATTATTTAGTGCTGTTTTGATGCCATCTAGGGCTAACAGACGATCGGTTAACCTAACCACTGTTTCCTGGGATTAACCAGTGCTCGAGCACATCCCATCTCCGCAAGTAACTGATTACTTCCCCACTTGAATCATCGGTGAGAAACAAATGATAATAATACATAATGTCGTATATCAATCATCAGGAAGACTGTTGTCGAGCGAGGATGATTCAAACTCACGACCCCTGGGTTGATAGTCAGACGTGTAACCGACTGAGCTAATCGGGCCCGGCCAAACCGAGACAGAAAATTTAATATTAGAAAAAATACACATTTCTTGGCTTCGTGAGGATAAAACACAACCGCAAGGAAAAAGAACTTCTTTTTTTAACTTGTTTGCGGGCCTTATTCAATTTTGTTTATGATTTAATGTGATACACCAATTACTATCGATTTGTTTACACGTCAGTGTATATATATACAGCTATGTTTAGTATACATCTTTTATCCTTTTCTGTTATTGATTGAAAATAAATCACTTTGGTTTTCTTTTCATCAAACTCTTTCTCGAATTGAGAAAATGATGTATTGATCAGATAGAAATCTCTATAATATTACCCACGTATACGAGATTTGTATGGATTATTATTTGATAAAACATATTGTCGATGAAAGTTGAGATATGAAGCATTGTGATAATTTGTTAATTTGTTTTCGATATATTATTATTGACAAAAAGTTATATTTCATATTGCATATACGTCTTCATACAAGGAAGAAAACATTACTAGAATTTTTTATGATACTATTATTGTATAGCAGTGTATGTTAATATCGTTTCCAATCACATAGTGGGACCTCAATACTCATAAAAACAACATTAACAATACAAACAGAATCATGATAATAACATAAAGATGATCTCCAAGTTTTACATGTACTAACGAACAATACAGTGTATAGTTATACAAAGCATATATACAGCAGCACAATCGTACACTCCAATGGCATTAAACGTATTTCCGCGTCAGACACATCATAATAAGTTTTGTTTTAAAAAAAATGCAAGTCTATAAATTTTTATTAGGGTTTTGCACCGCAGCAGCGTTTACGTTTTAACAGCGCACATGTTAATTGCTTTTTGTTCAGAGGAACACTTATTGCTTCTTAATCTCATAAACGCAAAGTGATTACACAGGAGTATGTATTTAATTGAATTTAAAACAAACTCTCGTCTATCATTTTATGTAAAATATTCGTATATGCCGTAGACGGTTCTAAATCTATTAGTTGACATGTACGTTATTATATATAAATGTTGTGTTGAATACAGCTGTTGGTTGGTGCCAAATGCAAGATATGACAAAAAAATGTGTGTTGAATACAGCTGTTGACTGGTGCCAAATCGAAGATTTGACAATATATTGTGTTGCATACAGCTGTTGGTTGTTGCCAAATCCAAGATATGACAATATATTGTGTTGCATACAGCTGTTGGTTGTTGCCAAATCCAAGATATGACAATATATTGTGTTGCATACAGCTGTTGGTTGTTGCCAAATGCAAGATATGACAATATATTGTGTTGCATACAGCTGTTGGTCGTTGCCAAATCCAAGATATGACAATATATTGTGTTGCATACAGCTGTTGGTTGTTGCCAAATCCAAGATATGACAATATATTGTGTTGCATACAGCTGTTGGTTGTTGCCAAATCCAAGAGATGACGAACTATTGTGTTGTATCCAGCTGTTGGTTGGTGTTAATTGCAAGATATGACAAACTATTGCTTTGTACAATGTATACAAATGTTGGTTGATGCCAAATGCAAGATATGAAAGAATATTGTGCTTTAGTCAGCTATTTGTTGGTGTCAAATTAATGGTAAGTACACACGAAGGTATTTACACGGCTTTGTATGAACGATCTTTTCTTGAAACAAGACTACAAAACGCGTTGAACATTATTTATTTCCAGCTTAAGACGCCATGAGTTTAAACACAACTACGTAGCTCAGATCGTACACTTTTTAATAAATGTAGAGCTGAATATCACGTTTTACGTCATTGTTGGCATAACAGTTTAAACAACACAAACAAATAGAAAATACAACGACATCACAATTAACTTGAAAAGAAGAGTGTGGTAGATAACGTATTTGAGAGATCAGCAAATGTTATTGTAAGCAACAATCCTAATTTACAACCGAGTTTGTCATAAACACTTCAAAACATTTAAACGTCGAATATAATTGAATTGAATTAAGTACGATTTGATTATCACTGAACAATACACACGTTTGAATATAGTGTATATGGGGCTTTTATATATTCAAATGCAGTGACGTGTTTATAAAGTAAATATCATGACGTCAATCCTTTTTACAGTAAATAAAAACGGTTTTCTTTCGAAACTCTGTTAGGAAAAACAAATATTTCTGAAGAAAATGATTCAAAATAGCAAATCACACGACGAAATTAGTATTGCAAAACAGACTGAAAACATAAATTTCTTACGTTAACAACTGATAGGCGTAAAACAGTCTGATTTATTTTCAAAATTTTGACAATTAAAGTTTTAAGTTGAAATTTAAACACCTATTTTTGTGTTTTGTGATATTTCCATTAAAAAAGTTTGTAATTGTAATAGGTTTGATTTTATTCTACTTGATTTTTGAAATTGTAATAGTTATTGTCAATAAAAAACAATATTCTGAACGATATGCCGATCAGTTGTCTTCCCAACGTGTAATTTCATCGCATGCAAACATTTTCAATCAGACATTTTCAACAGGACAATAAGTTGTTACAATCAATAGTAAAATCCGAGAGTTGCATTGAGATGTGCATGTTCGATATTTGATCTTAATGATATTTATAGATAACCTCAATCACTGCCAAATTAGACTAAACATTTTCAACACGCAAGTATCGTTTTTATATCAGATGTTATGATAAAACGGACCCCCCCTCCCCCCCTCCCCCCAATGAAAATTATATATTATGATCTGTATATCTTAAAATTTGTGAAAACTATCCAAAACAAGAGACGTAGCATTCAAACAGGACACATCTACCTTATCAGCAAATATAGGGTAACTATAATCCAAATGGGAAATTACAAAGAAAATCACAACAGGTCGAGTGGTCAAAAAAAAACCCTACTTTGGGAAAATTAAATCTGTAATTTAAATTAAAAGTAAACACGACGTTTTGTTATTAAATGATAACAACATATGTTGCTTGTAATTTTTGTGAATAAGATTTTTTTTCATTTTATAAATATAAGATATAACGAAAAAACGCCACAATACAAGGATGTTTGGCGAAGTTGTCTATACGAACACTCTGTTATTAAGATTTTATTGATAGCAGAAGCAGATATATATTTCTTTATTTCATTCTCATCTATGTACATCGCAATAACAATAACAGTAATAACATACAATATATGTACATAGCCATTCAAATATATGAAAAAAAAATCTTATAGTATCGATTATCCCCTCTGATTAGATCAGAAAAGAACTGATTTGCAGCATACACATAGGAGTTGATAAAAAGATAACATTATACATATAAAACAAAAAATGCATTATTTACAAAGGTAAGCTGCACGTCTTTGTAATATATCAAAACAGGTTTTGGCACAGACACGAATGAATCAAAGATGAGTGGGGAAATAAAAATACTATCGTATATCATATTATCATTAATTGCAGCTGCTTTTTCAAATAAAGCATTTCTAAGATCTTTATAAAAATGACATTCTAAAATTACATGACATTCATCTTCCACTGTATTACAAAATGGGCATTTTCTATCTTCTAACCTAAGATTATCATATCAGCCGGTCTCAATTCTTATTGGGGCAACACCACAACGAAGCTTAATAAAAGAGGACCTATGCCTTAAAGGTAATTTAATTTTACAATAATTTTCAACTTCAAATTGATTTTTAAATAAACGGTAGGGCGTAGTTTGTTTTGTCCTTTACCAGATACACTGTCTACTCGCCTTATAAATGAAAACCAATTTCTGACATACATATCCAGAACTGTCTTTGTGACGTCATCAACAAGAGTACACACAGGGATATTAACATTAATATTAACAGCATCAATACATGAAAATGATTTACAACCCCATATTGCAGCCCCATAATTAATTAACAGATTCACAGATATGTTAACACTGAGATTACATGTTGGCTACAAGCTATGTGATGTGTCTGATGTCTGCAATATTGTCGCCACACACTTCTTCTGTCTTGTATACATGTATGTACTTATTTTTCGTGGTTAGTGTTTGATTATTTAATAAAATGAAATTACATGTTCAATTAATAAACAGTTCACGTGATGTGGCAATGTTGAAGTTGGTCAGTGTGTATCTGGCATTTACATGAGTCACTTACAGTGACTTGAATGGAAATATTTACAGCTTCAATAACTATAAATTAGGTTGGAGTCACGGAAATCATTCGGTATTTTCCAAATAAAATACCACTTAAGCCGTTGCAAGGGAAGATGCGATATGTTGAAGACTGATTCTGATTTGTGTTCGTTTTGAAGTGTTCTGTGTTTCGATATATTACTGTAAGATAATATAACTATTTAAAATATATAGATTAGACTATTCAGATTAACCAAAATATCATTGTTCATGGCCCACTTCATCTAAATCAGATGAATTTTAAACAAATTCGTAGAAATTTATTTACATAGCTTTTTATAAGCGCTAAACACGGGATATAATCAATCTTTTATATCCTATTTCAATTACTCTCAATTGCAACTATTAGAATAGAAATATAATTAAATCAATATATCATTTCATAAATTGTATTCTTTGTGATGTTGTTGTGTTGCTGTTGTTGTGTTTTGTATTATTTGTTTCCTTCGTGCATTGTATTAATTGTAAATATTCAAATATATACAGTAGGAATAACATGAACAACATCTTATTTATGTTATAATTCGTTACTGTATGCAGCCAACTCCGGGATAGGTGATAGATTATAATGATCACATATTATATAGATGCAGTTCGTTGATGAGAATTGTGATTAAAATTGGTAAGGTATAAAATATGTTTATGTACAGAATGACTTGCAAACTCTACGATATAATACCTATTCCTGTCATCCAATTATACGCAAATTATATCAACATAGATAATTTTAATTTCTGGTGAAAAAGTATCCTGTATTACGTACTAGTGAATACACTTACACTGACCTTCTTTGGTAAACACAGAAACACAAGTGGAATTCGTAATATTTAATGAACTGTGTGTCTACGTAACAAGATATTTAGAATGTCAATCATTCATTACGTTATCGGCACGGGTATGTTTTACTTATCTAATAATATGTGCCCTTGACAAACATAGAGACGCCTACCATTCATGCTTGGACCAGTCAAATAAGTTTCATGTTTTGCACGACATTATATCACCTGTTGCCTAAATGATTGTTTAATTTAGGTTACCTCTTGATCATTACGCTTATTTATCAAAAGTTTTGATGGTAAAAAAAACAACACATTGTAAATGAGTAAATAAGCAGTAAAGCAAGTCACTAAATAAGTAAATAAATAAGTGTGACCGATGGTCGTTGGAGTCAATAACAACACGATCGTGTGAGGGGATTGTAGGGTTTATATGCGGTATTTCCGTAGAACGTATTAAACATACTACAAGGCAAGAACCTGTAACGATACAGTACATAATTTACAAAACAAACAACAATGATTACGACAAAATATCAATCGATTCACGCAATACACATTTCACACATTCCACACAATACAAGTATGTTCCTAACAAGATAATTTAAAAGTAAAATACAAATAATTCCTTACCAGGCTGACTAGTGAACTGAATGATATACAGTAAATCTTCCCAGATTTTCTAAGATTTGTTGTCGCTTTGATTGTCAGACGAAAAATGCATTGATGGTTTGTAGGAATTAGAAATCGTTAATTCATCTATCATGCAACAAAATCGCTTACTCAATGACTCACTCATTCGCTTAATAAATTCGTGCAATACATACATGTATATACACTGATACACTAACATCACAACACAAACAATTGAAACAGACTATACAATTATTTCTCCACGTCAGAGTGCTTGTAACCAGGAGGCTCACAACCATACATTATAAAACACAATATGGCCAAAAGTAAGCCCTGGTCACATAAGTAAAGAAGTAAATTATGCAGCACGCATTTATAATTAGGTAAGCAAACACGGAAGATAAAGGAAGTATGTAAGTTTATAAGCATTGGACTAATTAAGCAATGTGTTACTTAAGTATTTGAGTACTGGAATAATTAAGTAATTCAATGATTGAGTATATAATTAATTAAGCAATTTGGTAATTAACTAATTAAGTGATTAAGTAATTAAAACATGTAATAATACATTAATTATATAAGTAATTAAGTAAATGAGTAATTGAGTACTCGGATAATTAACAATTGAGTAAATCAGTAAGTAAGAAAGTAGGTTAATGCCTATCTTTATTTCAAAATATGCATACTAACTCATACATCATTCCCACAATGTATTATACTTTGATTCAATGTATTTCCCTTTTTCTACTTGTATTGTAAATACTCATATTTGTATTCATGTTTGTATTTTATAAACCGCCAAAAAATAAAATGGCGATGTTATGCTGAAAAAAAAATGAATTAAATTCAACTGTACTAAAATGCGAAATTATTGCAGCCACAGCTCGTTGTCAAAATCCATTACAGTTGTTACGTACTAAAATCCACTCAGCGTTATTATTCTTGTTGTCATTGAATTATCTGCAACACACGTCATTCTTTCTATAGACTTTATTATTGACACAGACGATTTATAATTATTTTGTTTTTCTTAACCATCCCGATATTAATATCTTCTTTAGCTTGTACTTACTGACTATGTTATCATATTGGTTATGAACTATATTGAGTTTGGGCGTTTGTCAAAACATTTCCATTGGTTATCTACTGAGAAGCTGTTTGCTGTTGACGATTTATTGTCAAATCTGCTGATTTTATGTTTTATTTCATTGTATTAAAACCGTTATTGTACATGTTAAGTTGTTTACATTTACATTGCGTAATGTAAGTTTCTAATATTTTCTTATTTTGTTTCATTTCTAATATTACCAAAACATGAGAGGGCTTTTAAAATTCACAATAATTGTATAAGTCTGGTTAGTCCGGGCTTATCAAATGTCGTGATCTACATGACAATTATTTTGAGAACTTTTCTTTTAATAAACTAACAAATTTACATTAGGTTTATAAGTTTGATAAAACTTGTCATAATGTCATAATGCCCGGTTGAAATAATGCTTATGTCACGTGACACAGAGAATATAAAACAATTCCAATTATGTGATTGTGTATACAATGTCATTATATATTTTACTACTTTGCTTCTTTTAGCATTTGAACATTTGTCTTTAACATTGCATCATCTAATCTATGTTAAGCCTGTTTAATTTACATTAATTGTACAAACATTCTTACATTAAAATAAACAGATCACACACAGTGTATTTATCCACGTTCAAAAGTACTTAAATACCGATTTAAAGCCTAACCTAGGTCAATCGAGAGTGTTGCTGAAAATATATTGAATATCACTAATATACAACACCAATGTTAAAGTAAGTAGGAAAATATTTGTCCAGCATGAGCTGTCGCACAAAATAAGGCCAATACAAGCACACAGAATACTTGACATTAATGGTTACCATATTGAAACAGTCGGTGGCAAAATCGCCAATGGCCGGCTACTTTAAAACCGGTTTATTTTAGCACCATCCCCGCTCTTTCCCCCGTTATCACATCATAAATAGAGACAATTTAAACAAAAGGAGTCTCGACTGTTTTCTGCTACCAAATACAGCAGTATAATGTCTAAAACAAAAATATGCTCAGATACGTTTTGAATCAAAATGATTCTGTACGGAGATGAATTTGAAATCATATATTCATATTACATTAATCAACTAACGTGCCGTATTTTAACGTATTGTTTTAAAATATGTAAGGTTTATTGAAACATGGTATATTTTATACGTGTTAAAGTAGGTTATATAAATAAAAGTTGCATACGTACCTACTGGTGACGTTTGGACCAATATACTTTGCAATTTATTTAAGATTAATCCCAATATTGCCCAATACAAAGTAATTCCAGAGATCTCGTACGTTTTATCACAATTCCACTCAGCACGTTTTTGCTTAAGTGGTAAGGAATATATTAGTAAATTAGAATGTGCGGTATGACGCATGAATAAGATTTTGCTGTTAAACACGATATATATTTTTGTAACCCAGTTCATTTTTGTTTCATAATAGGAAACGTGTCCTGTAAAACCGTGCCAATATCTACAGCATCTTTTCGTTTTAGTTCATAATGTTCGCACAATTATATATTTTTTTTTATTAATATTGTAATGTTGGTATAGATAGTGGACTTGTTAGTAAATTTTCTCGATAATTTATTATGTTGTATGTGGGACACTTTTATAGTTGGAAGACGGTATAAGTAGCTATGTACAAATAGTTCGAGTAGTTACATTTTAAATCATTGACATAATATAATTGCAGTAGACATTTATTTGTAACAGTTTCATCAGCTGGTACAAGGACAAAATAAAAATCCCATTCGTTATTTTTTTTCTAAATTTTGAAACAAAATCTAAGCTAAAATGGACGTGGACCAACACGAATTTTAATTATCTTGGATATTTAAGCATTTCAAAATATTTCAAATAAGTGTTGTTTAAATATACTGTATAATATATTATTTAAAGAAATCGTCATGAATCTTTTTATCATTGATTATATGCAAACGGCATCTCATAACCTGCAAGAGATAAGTTACAAAGAGTGGGGAAGTTAATTTATATTGCTACAATCAAAAACAGTATATGTGATAATTATCTTTTAAGAATTTCACTCTAAGCTCAACTTTGAAAACATATACAGCACCACGGTGCGTGGTTAAAAGCATATGTCGACATTATTCATTTTTTCATAACATAGCCGGAAAACAGAAAAGAAAGGAATTTGACGTTAATAACGCTCATGTGGTTGTGTTGGTGTCCAGCTTACATGGAAAAAAAACACTTTAAAAACATATACAAAACGAAGGGATCTAAAATGAATTAAAATATATTTAATTGTTCAAACCTCTTCCTTTTTGCCAGGAATCGACAGATATTATTGAAGTATTCTTCATAATGAAGTTCGGTTCAACAAAATATGTATTATTCATTCCAAACCGTCCTTCTAAAACGACGGAATATTCAGGCATGTAATTATTTGGTCGGACGGTAAATATGCAAAAAAGATCTTTAGTTTCTCCGGGGAAATATTTTTTGTCTGCGTCTACTTTCATCAATTTAGTTATTAGGAATATAAAGTTTTCTTATTACGATCGAGAAAATGTGGTGGTACCCATACAGCAAACTATCCATTCACACATTGTATATTTTCTGTCATATATGAAAAAAATATTCTAGTACGCTTTATTTTTGACTTGTTGTAAGACATTATAGCGTTGTGACGAATCTTTTTATACGTTTTAGTTTTATTTTGAATATACCGAATGATTTCCGTGACTCCAACCTCATTTCATAATTGATGAAACTGTAAATAATTGCATTCAAATCACTTTTATAGTAGGTGACTCGTGTCAACGCCCTAAGTATAAACCCCTACCTGCTTATGAGATAGTTATTTTGTTTCCCCTATAATTATAATGGTATTATTCTTAATAATTATTATACTCACCGTTATCATAATCAGCAATGTAATAAGCAATATGTTTCAAATTGTACCGCCTGATACATACTGACCAACTTCAAGATGGCCACACCAGGTGTACCGTTTATTAAACATACATGTAATTTAACTATATAAAATAATCATACCAAGTTCGAAGAACAAATACATACATTTATATAATGGTTAATAAGATAAAAGTAGTGAGTGACAACAAGATTGCAAACATCAGACACATCACATATTTTCCAGCCGACATGTAATCTCATTGTTAACATATCTGCTTTTACTATCAATGCGATCTTAATTACAGAATGTTTGTACAGACAACTTCGCCAAACATCCTTGTATCGTGTTGTCTTTTCGTTATATCTTATATTAATAAAATTAAAAAAAAAATCTTATTTGCAAAATTTACAAGCATAAAATGTTACTCTACATGAATAACAAATCGTCGTGTATTTCTTTAATTCCATTTGCAGATTTAAGTTTCCCAGAGTCTGTTTTCTTTTGACCGTTCAAACCGTTGTCATTTTTATTTGTATGTTTGCATTTGGATTATAATGACCCTATGTTTGATGACGCGGTAGCTTAAATTTGTCATCTCAGAATGCTTCGTCCCCTGTTGGGATAAATTTCACATATTTTTAAAATATTCAGTTTATACTACGTAAATTTCATTTTTGGGAGGCATCCACGAACTTGTTTTAAAAATATTAAATTATTGAAACCCCTAAGAGCTTATTTTCGTCTGTGTTAAACGAAGTTTCTATAAAACATGAGAACAAAGCCATCCTCATTGTCATAACATCTGCTATAAAAACGATGTTTGCGTGTTGAAATGTTTTATTCCAGTTTGGAGTTCTCTATAAAATATCATTTAGATTAAATTTCGAGCATGCACACACAATGCAACTCTCGGATTTTACTATTGATTTTAACAACATATTGTCCTGTTAAAAGAGTCGTAATTGAAATGTGTTCGTGCGAAGGAAATTACCTTGGGAAGACAATTATTTGTTTTTTAAGCTATTTACAAGAAGTATTTCAATAACAAAAATCGAGTAGAATAAAAATAAAATCATTACAATTACAAACGCAGTCTGCAAAATGGATACAAAATGCTCTTATTAAAATATTATCTCGTGAAAAAAAGTTCATTCATAATATACAATATAACAAGGTCACGTGTGTGTAATAATGCTATTTTAACGATGGATGATTGGTCAAGAACATGACGTTCGCATTTCTGAATATGTGGGAAAGTAGTACGTTTATTCCAGTGATAATATATCTCTATTGTTTTGGGTCGTTTTTATTTTATTTTGACAGAATTGCTGAAGAAAAAAGCATTAATATAACAAGTATATGTATCAGCTGATCAGACTTTGTTATTGGTAAATAGCTATACGTCTTTTTTCAATTCGGTTGAATTTTTTTTAACGAAATATCACGAAAAAAATCTAGTGGGTAAATTTGTATTAAAAAATTGAATGGTCAACATTTGAAAACAAATCAAATATTGATGATAAAACTCTATTCATTATGTGTAATAAATCTGACTGTTTTACGCCTTTCTGAGGTCAATGTAATCAATCTAAACGTTGCGGTTCTAGTAGTGCTTATTTAGCCTTGTGGTTTATTGTTGGTCTGCTGAAATAATTGTTTTTCCAATCATAGTTTCAAAAGAATAATGTTATCATTTACGATAACAAGGATTGACATCATGATTTATATCTAATTTATAAACACGCCACACTGCAATTGTCATTTAAAAAGTCTAATGTATTATACAAACATTTTTATTGTGCAGCGAGCATAATAAATTTGTACTAAATTTAATTACATTAAATGGGACGTTCAAATGTTTTAAAGTGTTTATGAAAAAATCGGCTGTAAATTAGGATTGTTGTTGCTCCTCGTTTATTTTTCTGTAAAGTACAAATATGCTAGATTAATACTAAACGAACAACAAATACGTGATGGTATGGCAGGCAAAACGGTACACGTCTCACACCACTATTACATTTCCCATAGGGCTCCATCGTAACATTTATGTCCAAAACAGAGTGAAAAAACAAAATCTGCAGCATGTGTCTCGGCTCAAATTCTTCACTGGTTCAATATATGCAACAATAAAGGGAAAAAAGAATACCTTGACCCGGTTTTTGTTTTAAATTCAATGCTTTTGTGAGACCAATTAATTTTCAGGGTAATAATAAGTTCGAACCAACAATTCTGAAATAACACAGAATTTTCCAGAAAGCTGGTATCAGCATCAAATTTTCAGTGGTCATTTCTAAAATACAGACCATTTAACTCATGCTAGGAAAAAACAAATCACTGCAGTACAAAGCCCCCAAAAATAAAGAAATATAGAACTGAAGTTTTATTTCTACCTCCTTCATCTGTAGGTCCGGAGTACGCAAGGGAGATAATGGTGGTGTGAGTCCTACCATTATGTATAACTTTATTATTTTTGAAACTTTGTGTTTTTAAACTGTACATATATAATGTTCAATTTTATATTGACGTCGTTTTACATTCTTATTGTTAAACTAAAAACATAGATATATAAAAGATAACAACACACGTTTAAATTAAATAGCTTCAACAAAAATAATAAAATTGAGAACACGAGAGTAAATTTATCAAGGACAGTATAATTACAACTTAACAACAAGGATGTAAAATAATGAACATCAATATAAAAACATCAATCACAACAGAAAGATGAATAGTATGAATAGAAACGAAGAACACAAGATAATAAACCACTGTAAGCAACTATCTGTTCGATTTTATTGTAGGGTAGATTTTGTTACTACGTTGTTGATAGGTTGGAAAATGTAAGTGAAAATCTCTGACGTTTTCAGGTGACGTTTCTTTATTAACAATGCTCATAGAAGAAAAATAATCTAAAACTTGCCAGTTTAATTATTTTTTTGTTCTGCAGATTAACTCTAATTGCTATATGTGTATATAACGTACATTTCAACTAATAGATTCAGTAACGTCTACGGCTTATGGGAACTTGTTACATTGAAATAAGGAACGACAGTATGTTTAATACAAAATTATCAATCATTGTACACGTGTACTATAATGTCTCAGCTTTTGTTTAACATTCTTTTTTTTTAAAAATGTACCACAGATTCTCGTTAACAGCGCCTCCTAGCGGTACGTTTTTTTCGGACGATTTTCGCCGCTTTTACTTATAAAATAGTCAACATTAACGCAAAATTGTTTTTGATAACATATTTTTACATTACTAATGTTATTACCTGTGGGAAGAATATAACTATTACACAAATAAAACACAAATTATGTTACTTTCACGTCTATAACGACGAGGTTGGTTTAAATGCGGGTTTAAAAACAGCAAATTTCAAACGTTCTTGAAATTTACATATACTAAACTACATTAAGTTTACTATAATATAATAGAAAAAAAGAGTGGGTGTTCACGCTATTTTTTTTTATAAATTTGAATACAAATTAAAAATGAAACCCTCAAACACACGACGTTTGTCTGTTATTTCGTACGACGTCGTTATTTTACAATAGTATTATATGGCGTTTTTTTGACGTCGTCCGAAATCATATGCTAACGTCGTCTTTTTTAAGTATTTACTTTTAATTTAAATTCAAATTTATTTAAAAACTAGCGTGAATACACCCTCTTTTTATCTGACCATATTTTAGTGAAATCAAAAAAGTTTAACATGTGTGAAATAAAAGAACTTGTACCAGAACTTTTTTGTGTAATCTGCCGTGAATGTGCAAAATTCGTTGTTTTTGAACCCGCGTTTATATCAACCCCGGTGTAATGATTAGATGTAAAGATAACACAAAATATATTTTATCTGCATGAAGTTATCAAATTATCACAGGAAATAAAATAAGTAATTTAATAATGTTATTAACAACAATTTTGAATAAATATTGATTATTTTACAAGGGACAAACAGCGAAAATCGTCCGAAAAATACCAACCACCAATAGGCGCTGATAACGAGAAACTGCGGAACTAAATCAAGTAAAACAAAGTTTAAACGAAAGCGAGACTTTAGAGATCATTTGTACAGATTTTTTGTTAATTACGGCAGTGGTAAAAAATCCGATAGGAACACCGCGAACTACCTTAAATTCAGTCAGTACATACCCTGTGTAATTACAGCGCGTTTATGAAATTAAAAAGCAATAAGTCTTCCTTTAAGCAAGAAGCAATTTACATATGCGCCGTTAAAACGTAAACGTTGATGCGATGCAAAGACTTTAATCAAAATTTATAGACATGCATTTTTCTTTAAACATTCTATCATCAGAATGTGTTTTCTGATAAAGAAATGCCTTTATTGTCATTGGTGTGCATAACTGTGCTCATATATCTATTTGTTTGTACAGATATAAACATTGTTGTTCTTTAATTCAATGCCAAGTTTTACATGTTGTTCATATCTTCTAATCTTTCTAATCTCGAAAGTGATTGCTTTGTTATTGTTGTTTTTATGATTATCGGGTCATATTATGTGATTAGAAACGTTGTACACAAAATACAATAGGAATATCACAGTTTTGTAATGTTTTCTTCTTTGTATAAGGAAGTGTACGTAATAGGCAATATGTCAATAGAAAAATCATTTAAAATGAATGTATCATTGATCTTTTTAATAGAAGCAAATTCAGGGAATTTATGTCCCCCGTTTTTTTTCAAAATATTGGATTCAGACATTCAGTTATTGTACGGAAATCCCCCAAAAATACGATTTTTCACAAATTAAAGAGTCATCAATTTACAGCGAAAAAAAGTCACAACCCCTTAAATCGAACTAAGCATGTGTTTTGTCATTATAAACATTGAATTAAAATTTCAAAAGATTTGATTCAGGCAATTTTTAACAGACAGACGGACGGACATACCCAAGTTAGTTTCTCGCAAAGCGGGGGACAATAAACTATATATATGTATGACGTACATACTTGCCAGTTTTAAAGCGTTTAGAAATCGTGAGGTTCTTTATATGTCAAACGTTGATATTTTATTGTAATTAGTTCAATTCTAAATTTACAGTAACAATACAACTATTGCTCCTCCTTTTGTTTGAAAATATTTTGAATGTCAATCAAAACACATTATGACATTGTCTTTGCTAGTTATTTTTGTACATAAATATCCTGTATAACTTGATAGGTTATAAGATTAATATTTCAATGTATATAAAAAGAAACACATATTTGTCCAGGTTTATTTTCCCTGCTTTTCATGATATTTTATCGCTATTGCCCTTAATCGGCATTACTCCATTTATTCTTAAGTGTATTGCATATTTACTCTACGTTTCTTTACCTTAATATATTAACAACAATCTGCGTCTTCATTCCCACGGTAATTCAAAACATCCACACAATTCCATCACATTTTACTCTACATAACTATACTTCTTACTCTGCATTTCCATACTCCAAGATGTTAATTAGTTGCACCTTACCTCTACTTTTCTTGATAATCAACATATCCCGATACTTTAATTCTACTGGTATATGAACAATTTAACATATTACAATACTTTAATTCTACTGGCATATGAATAATTCAAAATATCACGATACTTTAATTCTATTGGTATATGAATAATTCAACGTTTCCCGATACTTTAATTCTACTGGTATATGAATAATTCAACATATCCCGATACTTTAATTCTACTGGTATATGAATTATTCAACATATCCCGATACTTTAATTCTACTGGTATATGAATAAGTCAACACATGTTATTAACCATGGCTTCTTATAATCATCATTCAACAAAGTATCCTTTAACCATCAATCAAAATAAAGAGATCAATTAGTGTATCTGCTATCGACAATGCCAAGAGACACTTTTACAATCATATTATTTAAAAGAGTGACCATTTAGGACATAACATTTAGTTCATTAAACCCATCCAACTAAACGTAAAGTAACTCATAGATGTTTTACATTAATTAAATCGGTATCGCATTTGTATTTGTATTTGACAATTGACGAATATTTTCATTTTATTATTAACTTTCCATATACTTTTACAGTGACACCTAGTTCAGTTTATATAGTTAAAGTATCTGCTTAGTTTTTCACTAACAAGATTTGTTATACTCTAACATATGAAAAAAATATCATATACGTTTAGCATGAAAACATATCATACACTGTATCAATTTTTATCTTAACAAAGTTGAATGTATTTGTTTGATAAGCTGGGATTTTATGTTTAACTTATTTTGTATTTCAGTAACACTATACATCATTAAAGTTGAGACCACGCCAACTATTTCCTAAAAGAAACTATTTGGGGTTCAATAATATTGTTTTGCTCAAAGTTTGCTCTGTCTGCTATATTGAGTAAACTATGATTCTCTAATATACATTAGACTATATGTACCTCGCACATACGTCATTATCCGAGTATTTAAAATGCAACAAATTAAAACTCATTTTGTTTCCTTAAGCTAGGTTTTACATTAGTGTTACTTTATTTGTTTAAATTTACTGCGAGCTTAATATTCAAAGCTTACTAAATATATTTTATTTAATATCTTTAATAAAAATTTAATTCCTATACCAACCAATATTATCTGGCATATAACACGTAACATAATATTCAATATCATTGCAACAAGTGTTAATTTTGCGGTGCTCCTGTGTGTGTAAGGAATAACAAACATCATTTGAACCACGTGCTACGTGTTCCCTGATAACGATTTTAATCCCATACAATGTATCGTACTCTGGCCCACCCTCTTCCTGATAAATTGACCAAGAGCTATTAATATATATACTCGAAATATCATTTCACGTGAAAGGAGCAAATATGAGTAAGGTTACATAAAAAAAGATGTTAAAATAACACTTGACGTTT
Organism: Panopea generosa; assembly: GCA_029582155.1. Lineage (NCBI taxonomy): Eukaryota > Metazoa > Mollusca > Bivalvia > Adapedonta > Hiatellidae > Panopea > Panopea generosa. The sequence continues at coordinate 26,616,895 of CM055898.1, forward strand.
TCTGAATCTCTTTGAGATAGCTATTAATGACTTTATGTCTGCATTCATGCTCTATTACTCATTTTATTCATCATGTCACTTTTGATTTCTCTTATAGTGTAATATCACCGAACTTTATATTCATTCTATTTCATTGAACAAAATATTTGATCTCAAAAGCTTCACACTATACTTCTTATCTCAAATGTGATTATCACAATATTTTATATCTCAATTGTTATTTACGCAATGCTTCATATCTCAACTGTGATTATTACAATGCTTCATATATCAGCTGTCATTAACATAATGCTTCATATTTTAACTGTGATCATCATAATGATTCGTGTCTCAACCGTGAATATCAGAGTGCTTCATAACACAACTGTGATTATTACAATGTTTCATGTATTAACTGTGATTATCACAATGTTTCATGTATTAACTGTGATTATCACAATGTTTTATGTATTAACTGTGATTATCACAGTACTTCATAACTCAACTGTGATTACTACAATGTTCCATGTATTAACTGTGATTATCACAATGTTTCATGTATTAACTGTGATTATCACAATGTTTCATGTATTAACTGTGATTATAACAATGCTTCATATCTCAACTATGATTATCACAGTACTTCATAACTCAACTGTGATTATCACAATTTTGATGAATAAAACTGTTTTAATAATTTAATTCTAGAGAACAGTTTTATACCAAAATCAATTATAAAATAATAGTTAAACTAATCCATATGCCGTATATAAGTATCCTGGGCAGACAAATCAAGAATTAAGCGTTACTAATACGTTAAAAATCGATAGAAACATTTGTATAAAATAAAATTATAAAAAAACTTGAAAGAGGCCTGCAAAAATAATATGACAAAGCTTATTTAAAAACACCAGATTTAAGACCTCACAAGAAGATTAACAGAAAACAATACTGTGTACATCTGCACAAAAGCACGCATGAGGTAACAAAATACCCGCATGTTGACGCCCTGTGATTTTATTGTCTGAAAATCAATGCTACGGTATCATGTCTTAATAAGATTGCATGTCTATACAATTTGATTCGAGGCATGTAACCACAGCAACATATTTTAACAAAATACATGCTAATTGCTTTTTTGTTCAGAGGAGGACTAGTTCTGTCTTAATCTCATAGACGCACTTTAATTACACAAGAGTGTATACTTAATTTAACTAAAGCATACTCTCGTAACTCATTTGAATATAACATGCATTAGACGATTCCAAATAGCTGAAATGCACGTAATCTCAGTATTATGTTTAGATGGTTTAGTGATTATCTGCGTGCACCATCACTTGATTTTTGTTTATCAAATCATTATGTATCATTCTGCACAATAACATGATTATTGTTGAAGTTGAAGATAACAAACGTGAAATCATGATTTAGAAATGTTATTTGATTTCAAACATCACTGTGGTTTAAATCATGGCAAGCAGTTTGTATTCTTTAATTGCATAAAATCATTTCTGTGATAAGATATTTGAAAGTATAAAATAATATTGATTCTAGTTAGAATATATTATATATAATATTTGATTACTACTATATCTTACGATATCTAGTCTAATTTTAACTATATGTGTTTCATGTCTCTTTTTTAATGTTTAGCGTCATGTTTATGCCATCCGTTGAAGGCTCAGCAGATAGTCAGTAAACCTAACCAGTCTTTCCTGGCATCCTGGAAAGTAAATCAGGACTCGAGCACACATATTTTCATTCGTATCTAATGGATGCTTGTTTGGATGCTAAATAATTGATTGTTAAACTGTAAATCACTTTGTATTAAGTCTGATATATTGTAATGATGTTATTGAATTCCCTTACGATAAAGGACACGTGTATTCTTTTTTAATAAAATTATAACCATAACTATATGAAAAAGCGAACTGGATAGAGTAATGGTCATTCACGTCAGACGTTGCAGATACGAACTCTAGCTCGACCCGATGCTTCTAAAATACAACACCAGTACTTGTTCGACCAAGGAAGCGGATCCGAGAACGTTTCATGTAAACTTTGAGGTTTTTCTTTTTCGTATACGAGCAAATATGAATATGTATCAACTAAATCAATCACTATATTTTGTTCGCATAAAAAGTACAAAGGAATACAAACTTCAGACATATGCTTGAGATAGTGCGAACTAAATGATTATTCGCTGCTTAAAAAGTTGAAAAAATGACATTTTTAGTATGAACTTCACGGATTCATTTTTCATTTCATGAATAATTACTCTGGATCTAGATGGGAAGTAAATCAAATTTTAGTTAAAAATATAAATTCTAGTATATGTCGTTTTTCTTAAAAACGCATGATGAATATGTATTTCTGGGTTTGTGAAAATGAGCTAACAAATAAGTTTATTTCTAGTTCTGTTAAAATTACCAGTCAGGACATAGCCCACAGGAGAATATCAAATTTAAGATAATTCACACCAAAAGAGAGAATAAGAAGTAACGTTAAGATCCGTGATATCATTGTTATACTTGTAAACGAATTCCAAATAGATTCTAAAAAAATATAATACAGTTGTGTCAAAATAATGTCGTTGTTTTATAGCATAACTGTCTGTATATATCAATTAATTTAAGGATAAACTTTATTGTTATTTTGCTATACTTATATAATATTATACCAGATATAAGTTATCAAAGATAATTCATTATAAAAAATTAATCAATGATTGAAATATTATTCAAATATCATGAACCATTTTAAAATAGGTGTTTACCTAAATATAAGTCAGAGTTTTTACGGTTCAAAGAAGGATGGTTTACTGCTTCGTAGTAGAACAATACCATATTTAGCTAGTTTCTTCCGACGCAAGTTGCAAGAAGTCTGCTTAAGATTTTAACGTCAAAGTATACTTGAACCCTCGAAGGAGCTTAATTGCGTTTGGGGGAGAGTGCACTGCGACAAAGATTCTCTCTAGCGATTGGTTTTGGGAAGGCTTGTGTTTGAAACTGATAGGAATATTTATTGTGCTGGAACTGGGGATTGTTTCATGCATAAAAGTTTAGCCTGATGCTATCGTTTGAAACCATTCTCAAACATAACAGGTTAGTTTTGTGCTGGAACTAGATTTTTATCTTAGTTCGAAGACATAGGTTTGGAACAGTCTCCAAACTAATAAGTGTATATTTATGCTGGAACCGAACATTGTTCCAAACATACAGTTTTGTTATTAGTTTGAAACCGTTCTCAAGCAATAACTTTATTTACGTGCTGAAACTCGTATTTGTTTCATGTGCTTTCGTTTAATCCAGTGAAGACACAGTCTCCTTACAGAAGATCCCGTTATTAATTCAAGATACTCACCCAACATCTTGACAAGTTGCAAAAGACATGAAACAGATATGTTTATATGTAAACAGACAAAAAGCTCATTTTCATTCAAGGCCTTCCGAAACTGTTAGAGAAGCAAATATAATTAGCATACTATCTCATCTGCAATAAATATTTGTGATAAATGTATGTTTAACGTTAAAATTCATAATTGCTTTAAATGTTCAGAGGTTAAAATGCGTTAATTACGTTTTTCTTATTTTCCTAATTGGTAAGTTTGTTAATTATTACTGACACTTTATGTTTGTTTGGTCTACTTTTTTTGTCTACCATACTATTAAAAGTAGAATTGGATTGTGTTAGTGTTCGCTTTGACCTGACATTCAAGTATGCTGCCAGAACAAAACGAAACAATCTGAACATAATTTAAACACAAACAGTGTATCGTTGTTTTAACTCCTATTGATTTACAAAACATTTTCATTAAATAATATTTCAATCTGTTTCTTTAACAAGTTTACTCTATTAGATATGTTATTATTATATATCTGGTTTTGTCCGAAGTTTCAATTTGAATATCAATATACCGAATATTGAGCCAATTTCTACAGATTTTCATGAGCACCAATTCTGCGCGTAAAGGGAAGCAACTTTGTTGAGACCAGCCAGTGTTACTACATACTATAATACTACATTTTACCCTATTTCGGATGAAACACTCATTTACGGATACGCCTTAAATTGATCTCTTAAATTGTGTTCAAATATGCATACTTGTAATAAATAATTGTTAATATCAATTTAACCTGAATTTAAAATATAATTTGTCTCCTAATATTCATACACATATACATATTTAGTATAAAAACGTTAATTTTGCAACTGAATTTTATCTAATAATGGTATACTTTAAGAGCTATTTTTTTCTCAAATTATGCAGTTAAATGTATTTTTTATTTTGATTATCATTAAAACAGGTATCGGAGTGTATTTTGGATGTCTTAAGCACAATTTATCCATACGCTATATCAACATATTAAAAACAACGCTATAGTTTTATTTCAAAATTGAAAACTATTGACACACTGACGAAATGATTATGTTCTAAATAAACCCTAAGCAGTGAAATTCAAGCTTATAATCACCAGTTCCATGACAATTAGTTTTATATGCATGTTTAAGTTTTTATCAAATATTATATGTTAACAATGTTTAATATCATTTTCTTGTTGCTTGTACAATCTACATTTTTTTCGCTAAATTTCAAAGACGGGTATGTTCTTGAAGAGGTAATAACAAAATTTATCAACGGTAACTTGTGTTTTTTATCATTGATATTGCATAAATATTCATTACACTTACATACTGGGAACTTTCATCAAATTCTATCCATAGGAAAAAATGACAAAATCTATAGAAAATTATAGAAATCGTCTTAAACGTCTTAGACTTCCTACTGAAGTAACAAATGACATACTTGATGAGACATTGTCCTGATTTACGTAATACCAATTAATAAATTATTTTTTCATCAGCTTATCCATATAATAACAGCTATTAAAACATGTGTATGTGGTATTATTTGTATATATCAAATCAAAATATACATAACTCGTTGTATAATCCTTCTGAAACAACACAATATTCAAGCAGGTATTTATTTTGTCGAGCGGGTAAAGAAGTAAAAACATTTTTGATGCTCGGGGTTGGGGTTGGGGGGATCTTTAGTGTCTGAGTCTTGTGAGTCTTGTTTTGAATCCATTTATTTTAATGTCATCTATTTAATTATTATAGAGGCTTAAATGCGTTCATGTTCGTAAAATACCCATGAACACAGTCTGTATGTTTTCTGTCGTATATTCATTACGTTACATATATCCAGTATATGCAAACTGCGAGGAAAACCACTGTGCATTTGATTTGTACCTCCATTTTTTAATAAAACATATGTCCGATATGGAACAGTTTTCAGCTGAGGATCGTTTCACTACTTTCGTAACTTTACGAACCTCTTAGTAAAAAAAGTACATTTACTATTAGATAATAAAACTATTTAAACTATATATGTGGCATTTTATTTAATATTTCAACATTTTCTTTTCGACAATAATATTGTGCGTGTATAAGTGCAGATATATGCCATCGTATCCCATTAAGTCATGTTGATCTCAGCCTTCTACTTGCAGTTATTTAATTATGTTAATATTGATGAAAACGTATAAATAGATTCGTCACTTCATTTAAATGTCATACAATAAGCCGTAAACAAAACGTACTAGACTCTTCTTTTATATGTGACAGAAAACATACAATGTGTTAATTGATAGTTTAGCTTATATTAATTTATTTTAGCTCGATTGCTATGAAAGCTCAGAGCTTATATGAATCACTCTCGAGTACGCTTTCTGGGTAGAACCAGTAATTAGTGTTGTTTTATGAGATGCATCGGGTCGAGCTAGGGATCGAACCTGCAACCTCTGGCGTGAGCAGCCAGCACTTTATTCATTACACTACCACCCCGCTTAAATGGATAGTTTGTTGTAAGGGTACAACAGTATGTTCTCCTTTGTAATAAGAACACTTTATTTGCCTTAAAGCGAAATTGATGAAAGAAGACATAAACACTAAATATTTCCCTAGAGATGCTAGTTCTCTTTTTTTTCATCTTTACCGTCCGACCAAATAATTACATGCCTGGATATTTTGTCGTTTGAGAAGGACGGTTTGGAATGAATTATATATATTTTGTTGAGGAGAACCTCATCATGACGAAGATGCCTATAATAACTGTCGATTCCTGTAAAAATACCCAAATTTAGGGCATTTAAATATACTTGAATTCATTTTAGATTCCTTCGGTTGGTTTTAAAGTATTTTTCATGTAAGCTGGACACCGACACAACCACACGAGCTTTAATCCTTATTAACAAAGTTATTTTCTGCTTTTCGTCTATAAAATGAATGATTGAATCCTGTTGACATGTGCACGTAACCACGCCCCATGCTGATGTATGTGTCTTCAAAGCTTGTTAAAAAGTGACCTTTTTTTAAACAAAACTATCACATATATTGTTTCTTATTGTTACATTATGTTTTAAATTCGCCACACTGTCTTACCTATCTCTTGATGCCTATGAGATGTTGTTATATATGGAACAGATGATAAAACTGCTTGACGATTTCTTTAAACATACAGTATCTTAAAAAACACTCCTTTGAAATCGCATGAAATAGATATATATCCAAGATAATTGCAATTTCATGTTGGTATTCTCCCATTTAAACCTAACAATAACATTTAAACTGAACAATTATGAGTCTATTGCATTTATATTATGTCAATGATCTAAAATGTTACAACTCCGGACAATTTGTACATTGATACTTATAACATCTTCCTGCTATAAAAATATCCCACGTACAGCATAATAAATGATCGGGAATACTTCATGATGCTACTTAATACCAAGTCAAATACCTATACCAATATAACAATATTGACAAACAATCATGTGTTCAAACCGGTTTAACTAAAAAGCAAAGATGATGAAGGTATTGGTACTGATATACAGAACACGTTGACTATTATTGATTGAGTTAAAAAACAGTCACTATATCGTGTTTTAAACAAAAACTGACTGATGCATTCTGATTTGTTTATATATTCCTAACCACTATAGAAAATACGTGGTGAGTGGAATTGTGATAAAACGTACGAGATATCTGGATTTACTTTATATTGAGCAATAAACACGCGGATTGATCTTGAATAAATTATAAAGTAGATCGTTCCAAAAGTCACCAGTAAGTACGTTTGCAACATTTACTTATATACTCTACTTTAATGCGTTAGTATTAAATATACAATGCTTAAATAAACTTTACACATTAAAAAACAATACGTTAAAATACGGCACGTAAGTTGATTAATGTAAAATAAATATATGATTATAAGTTCATCTACGTGCAAATTCAATTTTAATTCAAAATGTACCTGAACATATTTTTGTTTTAGTTATTACACTGCTCTACTTGGTACCAGAGAAACTGTCGAGACTTCTTTTATTTAAATCGTCTCAATTTATGATATGATGACGGGGAAAAGAGGGAGAATGTTGCAGCAATAAACCAGTTTTAACGTAGCCGGCCATTTGCAGTTTTTCCACTGACCGTTTCAATATCATTATGGCAACCATTTTTGTCAAGAATTCTGTATGTTGTATTGTCCTAGCTATATGCGACAGTTCATGCTGAACACATGTTGTTTTGCTTTAAAGTTGTAAGAATGTTTTCACAATCGATGTAAATTAAACCGGCTTAACATAGATTAGCTAATGCATGGTTAAGAGACAAGTGTTCAAATGCTAAAAGTTATAGAAACGCATATAATGATATTGTATACATAATCAAATAATTGTATTTTTTTATACTCTGTGCGTCACGTGGTACAGGTATAACCATTATTTCAACCGCGCATTATGACAAATTTAATCAAACGTGTAAACGAATATAAATTCGTTATTTTAAATTAAGAAATGTTCTCAAAAACATCGTCATCTTGATCACGATATTTGATAAGCCCGGACTTACACGTCTGATATAATTGTTGTCAATTTTAAAAGACCTGCTATGTTTTAGTAGTATTAGAAATGAGACAAAATATGAAAGTTTTAGAAATCGTATTATAGTATTTCTGGTTTGTAATCACTAATATAAATGTACTACTAAACAGGTACAATAACTTTTTTGTACAATAAAACAGAACATAAAAACAGCCAATTTAACAATAAATCATCAACAGCAATCAGTTGCACAGTAGATAGACAACGGAAAGGTTTAGACAAGCGTCCAATCTCAATCGTAGTTCATAACCATCATGTTAACCAAATCAGTCATAACAAGTTAAAGGAGATATTGTTTTTCAATTCGTGATAGTTAAGAAAAAAAAAAATAATAATCGTTTGCGTCAATATAGTTTTAGAAAGAATGACGTGTGTTGCAGATAAAACAACGACAACAAGAATAATAACGCTGAATGGAGTAAGGTGTGAACAAAGTATAAATTAATTTTGACAATGAGCTGTGGCCGCAATACTATTGACTTTAAGTTCAATTCAGTTTGATTCAATATTATTTTCAGCATAACATCGCCATTACGTTTTTTGGCAGATTATACAATACAAACACGAGTATGAGTATTTACAATACAAGTAGATAAAAGAGAAAACAATGATATTAAAATATAATACATTATAGGAATTATGTATGAGTAATTATGCATATTTCAAAACATAGAGAGGCATTAACTTAATTTCTTACTTACTGATCTACTTATTTAATTGTTTAATTACTTGATTACTCAGTTACTCACTTACTTAACTACATTTTAATTAATACATTATTACAGATTTTCATTATTCAATTACTTAATTATTCAATGATTGCTTGGTCACTTAATTGTTAATCTATTATTTATTTAACAATAAAAGTAATCAAGTATATGATAATCAATTACGTCTTTACTTATCGATTTGCTTGTTTAGTGACTTGCTTAAATACTTATTTACAATGTGGTTTTTTTTGTTTATTATCAACACTATTGATAGATAAACGTACGGATCCTGCGGTAACCTGTATTTTACAACCATTGAGGCATCAGGGCTGCGTTCAGTTCGGTCAAACGTTTGATAACATTAGCTAACATATTTTCTAGGGCACTGGCTCAACCTCATATTAGCACGCATTACGCATTACTTTTAGGGAACCAGGCATTAAACGTGTTTGCTGCCGCAGCCCAGGTGATATAATCTCGTGCAAAACATGAAACTCACTTGATTGGTCCAAGCATGAAGGGTATGCGTTTCTATGCTTGTCAAGGGCGCACCTATTTGGATAAGTAAAATATACCTGTGCCGATAATGCAGTCATGAAAGATTGACACTCTAACTGGTTGGTTACGTTGACACACGTTTCATTAAATATTACGAATAACGCTAATGTTTATTGTGTATACAAATGTAGGTCAGTGTAAGGACGTCTGTGTCATTCACTACGTGACATAGAATAAACTTTTTCAGCAGATGTGGATATTATTTGCGTGAAATTGGATGTCAAGAATGGATATTATCAGAGTATATCGAAGAGTTGGTAAGTTATTTTATACATAAACGTATATTATATCTAACCAATTTTAACCCGGGTTTCAACGGCGAACCACATCTATATATCTTATCATTCTAATATATCACCAATCCTGGAGTTGGCTGAATACAATAGCAGATTATAACATAAATAAGATGTTATCCATGTTATTCCTATTGTATAAATACGCGTATGATATTTATAATTGATACAATGCGTGAATGACGAAATACTACAAAGCACCAACAACAACAACACAACATCATAAAGAGTTCAATTTATGAAATGAATTTTGAATAAACTTTAGTTTTATTTTAATAGCAACTGAGAGTTATTGCCATAGGATATAAAAGATTAATTCATATGCTTGTTTCGCGATTATTATTTGCTAAATCAATAAATGTTGTTACCTCAATGAGAACATCTCTTTGGTTTGAATGCAACATAAACTGAGATGTAGTGGTCCATGAACAAAAATATTTTGGAAAATATTAAATTGTTCAATCTATGTAAAATTGACATACAGGGAGAAAGTAGTAGTCATTCTCAATCATATCAAGATTACAGTTTTGGCAGATTCTATGATCTTTTGCTATATTTTTATATTGACCTTTACCAATCAATCCTGATCATGTCAGTCTTGTATGTACTACGTTTAATACTACTTACACAGTTATGGTAATGTTTATTTTTGAAACCACACTTAAATGAACAATACGTGTCAAGTTTATTGGAATTGTTTAGCTTAGTAACCCATTCTGGATATGTTCTGGATATATTGATGGAACACGCGTTGCTTTATGGCATTAAATTGCAATGTATGTATCATTTTCACCATAGTACATATATCAGCAAGTTCTAAACTTTTAAGAATGTTATTGATCAGCTATTTATATGATTACCATGTGCATCCTTCATATTTAATAATTTATAACATAAAGACTTTGGATATTTCATTATTTTAGCCATTATTTAAATATATGGATTATGCAAGTAACTACCATTGTTGCGCGTAAATCACCCAAACATTCCGTATATAAATATATTTACTGTCTGCTGTCTTACAGATAAAACTTGTTTTAAAAACGTATTAATAATCTGAATGCGCTCTTTAACACCAACCATGACATCATAATTATCAATTGATATAACCATTGAATCAAATATATTGAGTTTTATACCTAGTGAAATATCATGAAATAACACGCTTAGAGATACAAGGCTTTCATAACCTGTTCTGACAGTTTCTTTTGTGATTTATAAACACAAATATTTTATGATAGTGTGACACCTAGATATGTAAAATCTAACTTTGTTACTATCATAACATACGTTTTTTTGAAAAGCATAGCAACAGTTTTGTCACTGTAAACAGTGACACCACAACATTTACAATAATTGTGTAATTTATTTAACTGGTGTTGCATGATCATAACACCGTATAATCTGCAAATAACAGAAACTATTCCAACTAGAGTAAAGACATCGTTTATGTCATCTTTAATATAATCATACATGTCATTATAAACAATAAAAAAACAACGGATATAGTGCTTTACCCTGTTTAACTCCCGAATAGCCATCGGCTGTATTGTAACTATTAACTGATACAGAAGACATACCTCTGTAATATATATTTAATATCTTAGAGGAACATCCTTATTCTAAAAATTTAAACCAGATACCATTTATTTATACAACATCAAATGGCTTACGGTAATCAATTAAAGAACAATACAGATTCTTGTTTTCATTTTTAAGTACTTTGTCTATGAAATAATTCAATATAAAAAAAAATAATACAATCAACAGTGCTAAGATTGTTTTGAAAACTGGATTTCGATAATAAAGTGTTTTCATTCGCCCATGATCGTATACGTTTATCTAATAAGGCTAAACATATTTTTGATAAACATACTTGTAAGAGTGATTCTCTGTTATTGTTAACATCATTAATATTATCTTCTTTGAGAATCGGATAAATAACACTTATACAATGGTTAAACAATTTGCATAATATTTGAGATAAGACATCTGAACTCTCTAGAAATATTTCGGGGATCAATTTATCAACACCGCTACTTCCCTCCCCCATTTTCATTGATGACATTGCCTTCAGGCCTCATCAACACTGAACACAGCATCTCATTTTGGTTGAAGTTTCGATCGGACATTTCCTTTTCAATATCAAAATTACAAAATGTGTTGAAGTTGAATGTAAAGCTTTTCTGTAAAAATTTCAAAGAATTTTTTCTAAAAACTATCCTTCCGATTTAATTGATTGATCTATCAAAATGTTCTTATTGAGAAGGACTTGGTTCCACTTAAGTGTAATTTCGAAAAATGCTTTTGTAATGAAATAATTAGCTTAACGGTGACATTCTGTACAGGTCGAAGAAAGTAAATATGAAAGTAAATTATGTTTTTTTTTGCATATCAGTCATAAAGTCCGTCCTTAAAATAAGGTAGTTGAGCAGATATAACCATATTACATACAAAATAAATTATAACAAATTTTGAAATTTTAAACAATTTCTGAAGAGGCCATGTGTGGACTACTTTTTTCATAAAATGTGTAGTGTACAATTTGCACTATTGTGAAGTAAACTGTTTTAAAGTAATAACATTTTTAAGTTAAAATTATTTGAAGTGAAACTGAATAAGATGAAGATAATATAATATCAACATGATTCATTTAAGCAATTAAATTTGAAATGCATGCAACTACAAAATATCCCACGCTAACATTTTTTTTACCGAAAATTGAGAAAAATTAAAAAGTGACCATAGCTCCTTTAAAATACGAGCAATATTGACAATCCAACCAAAAAATGTCAGGTCTCTACTTTATACCAACAAAGGAAATATTAATTGAATACACCTTCAGAAATTATTGATCGGAGACAATTTTTTACACAACAGACAGACGCACGAACAGGAGTAACACTTTATGCCGGTTCACCATTATTCATATGGGCATAAAAAACAAACAATGTCAATAACTGAATTGGAGTGATTAATCACATACATCCCCATTGCTTTGATGATATCATTGCAGCAACAAACATATAAGATAATTATTTACCATGTGTTAAAATTAATCAGATGTTGTGTATCACTTTAGTTATATGAATTTGATATCACCTCTTTCAAGTTTATATCATAGCATCATCAGTTACTTCTAGATATGTTGTGCCACTATTTCATCTCTGAACATTTATATCAGTATTTCATCTGGGAACTTTATCTCTTGTAATTCTGACTTTTAAGAACTTTATATCACAATCTCCTTTCTATCAACATTTATTAACTGTGTAACTGTATCTCATCACTGAACTTGTATAAACTTTCTATCTGTTTCTCATCACTGAACTTTTACACACTTTATATCTGTATCTAATCACTGAACTTGTACAAATTTCATATCTGTATCTCATCACTGAACTTGTACAAACGTTACATCTTTATCTCATCATTGAACTTGTACAAACTTTAAACCAATATCTCGTCACTGAACATGTACAAACATTTTACCAATATCTCATCACTGAACTTGTACAAACGTTATACCAGTATATCATCACTGAACTTGTACAAACATTATACCAGTATCTCATCACTGACTTGTACAACATGTATACCAGTATCTCATCGCCGAACTTGTACAAACATTATATCTGTATCTCACCGCTGAACTTGTATAAACTTTATATCTGTATGTCATCACTGAACTTGTACAACAGCATAACAGTATCTCATCACTGAATTTATATAAACTTTATATCAGTATCTGATCACTGAACATATATAAACTTCATATTAGTATCTCATCTATGAAACTCTATTAACTATATCTCACTTTCTACCTCTAAAAATTCTCTGACATTTCTTTGCGCTTTGTATAAATATGATGACCTAACCGCTAGTAATATTACAAGACGTTGATGCTGTCATCATCAATGTATCATCTTATTCTGTTCCCAAGCAGCTTCATTTGACCAACATATTACACTGAAAAGAATGTATTAAGCAAGTAAATGTTTACAATCAGTGTAATTCATAACTAGAACAATAGTATATAAGTTTGCAAAAATTATGCTCTAGTAAGATTTCAAATTGCATGAGACGGATCTTGTTTGTAAGTCATTTACATGTACATCAGCATTCTCAAATTTATCTATTTCCAAGTTTCTAAACAGATTTTAATTTATTTTGAAATCTTGCGTTAATCACTGGTGTTGGAATGCACATTTGGTACTTCAGGTGTGTGTGAGAAAACTATAGTAATGACAGAATATATACCTGTATTATTTGAGGACAAACATTCCAGGGTTGTCCAACGAATTACAGTAACTTATATAATTAAAATTGACAATGAACTTTGTTTGAAAACCTTGTTGAATGTAACATATTTTTGTGATCAATATACTTCCGAGTCATATTAGTTGTTCAGAAAACACAATATAGCAATGTTCTTCAAACAGTTTATTTTCTTTCGGTCATTTATATAGTTGATAAAAATATTAAGTAAATGTATTCACACTTTCAATAGTGATTAAATATAAAAAATAATTGAGATATTAATATACATGTATGTCCTGCTTAAGGAAAAAACGGTATTAGAGCATTTGCAGTGTTCAACTAGATCACTTTGCAAAGTACATGGGATCTGATCATGTCTACAATGTTAAACTAAAATTGTATTAAATGATAATAGATTAAATGAGAACAGTTACAATATCAACAATTTGTTTGTCACCCAATGGTTCACACTTAACCATTTATTTGTGATAATTCAGGTGTATTAGCACTAGATTCACCTCATTTGTCAATAAGTTTTAATGATGAATCTTAATAATCAACTACCAAGTGGTCTTTCTCATATAAAACGTATCAACCATATAAAACGTTGTGCACATCATTGTGACATCCATCTATTCCAGATACTAATGACAGCACAATGCCACCGTACCATTTTCAGACATTTTCCAGTTGTGTGTAATCCTTTCACCAACAAACTTCATCTGTCTTGTTGATGCTCTCGTGAAAGGCCATGCAAACATATAATGTAATAGTAATCATTTAAAGAAATGAATTAAAAAATTTGATATAATTCAAAAATTAAAATCATATGTTTGTTGCAATTTTTAAAGTAAAAAAAGTAACTTAATGTTGTTATGTGACACTTATCATACTCAGTAATAGCCGACTCCAAACCCTGTATTTGTACAGTCAAACGAAGTGTAGGAATTATCCTTCAAATTACAAAACTACTCAAGGAAATATACCTGGTAAAATGTTGTGAAGAACTATAACACTGAGATGCAAAATTATCTGGTTGTTCTCCATATTTATCTGTAGAACTCAGATTACGCGTGATCATGGCCTTTTTCACGGGACACTCTTTTTTTCTTAACAAATCTATAATAAAATTGTTAAGGACTAACCAATATGTTTCCTTATAAGACTCACCAATAATACAGATTCATGTATTCCTGGACTTTTGCCTTTCCTTGGGCATGCCAACTCGAGTAAGAGGGCCATATAGTAAAAAAGCCTTAAGTTTAGGAAACTATAACTTCCACTTCCTATTGTTCTTACAGGTCAGTTCTATATGCAAATGACATGGGTTTACGCTTCTAACAACACAATCTATCCAATGTAAATCGCATATTTTCAGAAACCTTCACATTGCATGTAGCAGTTGTTGTTTGTTTTTAAACTTAATTTTCCGCTACAGTTTTTGTTTTTCTCTGCCACTTCATTTAACGTTATGGGCTTGTTGTGCAGTACATGTTTCACTTCTACTTGGCCCGACTTCAGTCCATATTCCAACACAATCCCATCTGAACTACCGCCAAGAAATTTTCAAAATGTTTCACTAATAAAAAGCCAATTTTTCTTAACAACAACATTTACAGCTTCTTCAGCTTTTTTCATTGTGTATTCATGAATTTTCACTCTTTCTTGTTGGATTCGAGTTATTTTGTTATGATTGCCATTGAACTTTTTTTATGACATCTGTGCAACAGGATTACGGACAAGAATAATTGGTTCATTACCGAACCAAACATTGACGCTGTAATTCGTTTCCGCCTTTCAACCTGCCACACTTGTAATTCTGACTGTAAATTGGTCATACTCTGAACAGCAGCAATTTTATTTGAACTCAGTTCAATATGTTGCTTTAAAATACAGCCTTTTTTAAATCGAGTTCAACATTTCATATATCACGTTTATGGTCGATAACTGCCTCATTTCCATATGCCATTTTAGCGGCTTTTAAATCAATTTCTATGACACTTGCCATAATTGGCTTCTTTTTACAGTCATTGGAATATTCCAGTTAATGTTAATGCCCTTCCCCCTCACCCCCATCCCCAACAAAAAAATATTGTTATGAAAATTCAGGAAATTCATTTAGTGTGTCGCTTATCTGGTTTTGCCTCGCACAAATCGGCCGATTCTGTGTGCTCTCTCAATTCACATATTGACTCTTGGATCACTCATGTATAATTCGTGCACCTTAAATTTTCAATCTTCAATAATGTGTGTCTTCATCGAATGCAAGCCATCGTTAGGCGTACCATCAGGAGGCCTTTTGGATGATTGACAGATATATGTATGGATTGATTAGAGATTGTCCCTCAATAATGCTGAAAAACAAAAGAGTATCTCGTATTGACCTGCACTTTAAATCATTGACGTTTTAATCTCATTTTTAAGTTTTGTAATTTTAGCAGTCTACATTTCGTGCGGTCTATTATCAAATGTATTGATTAAAAGAACGTCATATCGTTCACATACAAATGTAATGTCGTTTTCAATAGTCGATATATTTTATCTATGTCATCAAGTTGAACCATGTAAGCGTGAAAGTAAAGAAATAAGGTAAAACTTTTATCGAAGTTTTTTTTATAACAGTTTCTAGCTTTTGTGGAATAGAATATTATAATTCTGCTTGACCGCTTTGTTGGAATGTCATAACATTGGCGAGGCGGGATAATTTTAAATATATGTGTTTCATGTCTGTTTTTTTAATGTTAAGCGTCATGTTTATGACATCCGTCAAAAGCTAGCAGATAGTCAGTAAACCTAAACAGTATTTCCTGGCATCCTGGAAGGTAAACCAGTACTCGGGCACACCCATCTCTGCAAGCAACTCATAACTTCCCTCTTAAATAATTTTCATTCGTTTTTCACCGATGCTTGTTTGGATGCCAAATAATCGATTTTAAACAGTAAATCACTTCGTATTCAGTCTAATATATTGTAATGATGTTATTAAATTTCCTAACGATACTACTTGAAATCATATTATTCTTTTTTTAGAAAGAGGACACGTGAATTCTTTTTTAATACAATTATAACCATAAATACATGAAATGTCGAACTGGATAGAGTGTTGGTCATTCACGTCACGTTTCTTCGTTATCAAGCTAAAGTGAATTTGTATCAACTAAATATATAACTATATTTTTGTATATCTTTATGACTATCACATTTGTAAAAGTCATATTTTATTTGCATAAAAAGTATCAAGGCATACGAACTGTAGACATATACTTGAGATAATGTGAACTAAATGATTGTTCGCTGCATAAAACGTTGAAAAATGACATATTTAGTATGAACTTCACGGATTCATTTTTCATTTCATGAATAATTACTCTGGATCTAGATAGGAAGTAAAGCCAGTTTTAGTTAAAACTTTAAATTCTGGTATATGTCGTTTTCTTAAAAACGCATGATGAATATGTATTTCTGGGAGAGAAAGCCGTTTATCTTCAGTTCTATTAAAATACCAGTAAGGACATAACCCGCAGGAGAATATCAAATTTTAAAAAAGTCACACCCAGTGGGAGAATTAGAGCTTACGTTAGGACCCATATTGTAAAAACTCATATCTGTACTCATGTTTGTATAGTATAAACAGCCAACAAATTGTATATAAACCGTTATTGTACATGTTTAGTAGTTAATATTGATAATACATTATGTTAATTTTCTAATACTTTCTTATTTTGTTTCATTACTAACACTACCAAAACATGGCAGGTCTTTTAGAATTTACTATAATATATGAAACAGGTTAATCCGGACTAATCAAATGTCGTGATCAACATAACAATTCTTTTGAGAACATTTCATTTAACAAAATAACACATTTGATTAAATTTGTCAAAATGTCATAATGTTTTCTTCTGTTAGCGTTAGAATATTTATCTCTAACTATGCATCAGGTAATCAATGTTAAGCCGGTTTATCTTACATTGATTGTGCAAACATTCTTACATTAAAATGAACAGATCACACACAATGTATCTATCCACGTTAACACGTGTAGTTAAATACCGATTTAGCGCCTTACCTATGTCAATCGATACATTGTGCTTAATATATTGAATATCACTAATATACAACATCAATGTTACAATAAGTAGGACAATATGTGTCCAGCATGAGCTGTCGCATACAATCAGGACAATACAAGAATACAGAATACTTGACAACAATGGTTACCATATTGCAACATAATTCATAAATTGAGACGCTTTAAATAAAAATAGTATCGACAGTTTATCTGGCACCAAATACAGCATTGTAATGCCTAAAACAAAAATATGCTCAGGTACGTTTTGAATAAAAAAAATGATTCTGCACGCAGATGACAATGGGTCGCGAGTTCGAATCCCCGCCCGGCAACAGTCTCCGTGATGATTTATATACGATATTGTGTCTCATTAGCATTCGTCTCTCACCACTGATTCAAATGGGAAAGTTATCTGTTACTTGCGGAGATGGGTTGTGCTCGATTATTGATTAATCCCAGAAAACAGTGGTTAGGTTGACTGATCGTCTGTTAGCCCTCGATTGCATAAAAATGACGCTAAATTTTCAATCAATCAATCAATAAATCGTACACGCAGATGAACTTGAAATTTTATTGATATTACAATAATCAATTTACGTGCCGTATTTCAATGTATTGTTTTTAAATGTGTGAGGTTTACTGAAACATTGTAATATTTAATAATAACGTGTTAAAGTAGAGTATGTAAGTAAACGTTTCATACGCACTTACCAATGACGTTTGGAACAATCTACTTTATAATAAATTAAAGATTAATCTGCGTGTTTATTGCCCAAAATAAAGTAATACCAGATATCTCTTACGCTTTATCACAATTCCACTTAGCACGTTTTAGCTATAGTGGTAAGGAAATATTTAAACAAATTAGAATGTACTGTATAATGCATGAATCAGTTTGTGCTGTAATACACGATATATTATTTTTTTGTAACCCAGTTCATATTTTTTCATAATAGAAAACGTGTCCAATATATCCGTGCCCAAAACATACATCATCTGTGCGTTTTAGTACAATTATGTGATTTTTTGTTTATATTGTAATGTTAGTTTATTAAATCAATTTATTGTAGCTCGATTGCAATGAAAGCTCAGAGCTTATATAAACCGCTCTCGAGTCAACTTCCTGGGTAGAACTAGAACTGAGTGTTGTTTTATGAGAGGCATCGGGTAGGACTGGGGATCAAACCCGCAAACTCTGGCGTGAGTGTCCAACACTCTATCTGTTAGACTGCCGCCCCGCGGGTATGTTGCTACAGATATTGGTTTTGTTACTAAGTATAATATAAATGCAAATTACATTTAAATTTTGACAGTTTATCAGATGGTGCAAAGAACAAGTATAAAATCCCAATCTTTATTTTTTTCTAAATTTTGAAACAAAATTTAAGATAAAATGGACGAGGACCAATACGAATTTTAATTATCATGGATATTCAATCATTTCAAAATATTTCAAATCAGTGTTTTTTTTTTAGTATATTCTGCATATTAAAAGAAATTGTCACGAATGTTCCTATCATTTGTCAGATGTATAACGATATCTCATGACCTTAAATTATTTTGTTATAATCGAAAACAATATAATTTTTTGTGTGATAGTTATCTTTAAAGAATTTCTCTTTTTACAAAACTTTGAAAACATATTCAACACTACGGTGCGTGGTTAAGAGCATCTGTCAACTTTATTTTATTATTTATAATATAGCTGGAAAACAGGAAAGAAAGGAATTTTGTCGTTAATAAAAATCAAAGCTCATAGTGTTGTGTTGGTGTCCGGTTTAAAGAAATCGTCACGAATGTTTCTATCGTTTGTTACATGTATAACAAACTCTCATTACCTACAAAGAGTGAGGAAGTTAAATTGTTTTGTTATAATCGAAATCAATACATGCAATAATTATCTTTAAAGAATATCACTTTTAACAAAACTTTGAAAATATATTCAACACTACGGTGAATGGTAAAGAGCATATGTTAATATTATTATTCAATTTTTAATAATATAGCCGGAAAACAGGATATAAAGGAATTTTGTCGTTAACAAAAAGCAAAGCTCATGTAGTTGTGTCGGTGTCCAACTTTCATGAAAAAATACTTTAAACACATATACAAAACAAAGGGATCTAAAATTATTTCAAGTATATTTAAATGCCCAAACTTCGTTTACTTTGCCAGGAATCGTCAGATATTATTGAAATATTTCTCATAATGAAGTTCGTTTCAACACAATATATATTACACATTCCAAACCGTCATTCTCAAACGACAGAATATTCAGGCATGTACTTTGTAAAGAAGCAAAACTGTTCTCTCCGGGGAAATATTTATTGTCTACGTCTTCTTTCATCAATTTAGTTATGAGGCATATACAGTTTTCTTATTACGGGCGAGAAAATGCGACGGAACCCGTACAACAAACTATTCATTCACACATTTTATGTTTTCTGTCATATTTGAATAAAAGAGTCTAGCAAGCTTTGTTTATGACTTATTGTATGACATAATAACGTTGTGACAAATCTATTTATACGTTTTATTTTTATTTTAAACATACCGAATGACTCCAACCTCATTTTATAATTAATGAAACTGTAAATGATTTCATTCAAATCACTGTAGTTGTTGGTGGCTCATGTCAATGCCCTTAGTATAAACACATACCTTCATATGAGATAATTATTTTGTTTCCCCTATTATTATAATGGTATTATTCTTATTAATTATTATACTCACCGTTATCATTATCAGCAATGTAATATGCAATTTGTCAAATTGTACTGTCAGATACACACTGACTAACTTCAAGATGGCCACACCAGGTGTACCATTTATTCAATATACATGTAGTTTAACTATATAAAATAATCATACCAAGGTCGAAGAACAAATACAAACATATTTATAATTATAAATAAGATGGAAGTAGTGAGTGACAATAATATTGCAGACATCAGACACATCACATAGTTTTCAGCCGACATGTAATCTCATTGTTAACACAGCTGCTTCTGCTATCAATACGATCTTAATTACATAATGTTTGTACAGGCAACTTCGCCAAACACTCTTGTATTGTGTCGTTGTTTCGTTAAGTCCTATATTGATAAAATAAAAAAAATCTTATATACAAAAATTACAAGCAGCATATGTTATTCTACATGAATAACAAGACTTTGTGTATATTTTTAATTCCAATTACAGATGTAAGTTTCCCAGAGTATTTTTTCTTTTGACCGCTAAAACCGTTGTCATTTGTATTTGTATGTTTGCATTTCGATTATAATGACCCTATATTTGCTGAAGTGGTAGCTAAAATTTGTCATCTCTGAATGCTTCGTTTCCTGTTGGGATAGTTTTCACATATTTTTAAAATGTACTATTCATACAACGCAAATTTCATTTTTGTGAGACATCCACGGACTATCTTAAAAAGATAAATATTTTTTGAAAACCCTAAAGCTTACTTCCTTCTATGTTAAACGAAGTTTCTATTCAGTTTTGAATAAAACATGAGAACAAAGCAATCCTTATTGTCAAAACATCTGATATAAAAACGATATTTGCGTGTTGAAACTGTCCATTCCAGTTTGGCAGTGTTTGGGGTTCTCTATAAAATATCATTTAGATTAAATATCGAGCATGCACACTAAATGCAACTCTCGAATTTTGCTATTGATTGTAACAACATATTGTCCTGTTGAAAATGTTTTTATCAAAATGTGTTCGTGCAGAGGAAATTACCTTAGGAAGACAATTGCTTGACATGTCGTTCGGAATAACTTGGAGTTATTTGTTTTTTACGTTATTCACAAGAATTATTTCAATAACAAAAATCGTGTAGAATCAAATCAAAGTCATTACAATGGCAAACTGCAAAATGGATACAAAATGCTCTAAGTAAGTTAATATCTCATGAGAAAGGCTTCATACATAATATACAATGTAACAAGGTCACGTGTGTATATACAGTTGATTTTTTAACAATGGATGATTGGTCAAGAACATGACGTTCGCATCTCTGAATGTGTTAAAAATATTAAGTAGTACGTATTTTCCAATGAAACGATATCTCCATGGTTTTGAGTTTGTTTTTTTTTAATTTTAATTTGATACAATTGCTGAAGATAAAATCGTTAATATTACAAGTGTATCTATCAGCAGATCAGACTTCATTATTGGTAAATAGATATACGTTATTTTTCAAATCGGTTAAATTCTTTTTGATTGAAATATCACGATAAAAATCTACTGGATAAATTTGAAATAAAAAAATTGTATGGTCAACATTTTGAAAACAAAATCTAATATTGATGATAAAACTCTATTCATTATGTGTAAGAAATCTGACTGTTTTACGCATATCTGAGGTAAATGTAATTAATTTAAACGTTTGCTGTTCTGGATATGCTAATTTAACCGTGTGGTTTCTTATTATTCTGCTGAAATAATTGTTTTACCAAACATAGTTTCAAAAGAAGAACGTTATCACTTACAATAACAAAGATTGATTTCATGATATCTTATTTATAAACACGCCACTCTGCAATTGTAATTAAGAAAGTCCCATATATGTTTATACAAACATGTGTTTTGTGCAGCGAGCATAATAAATTCGTACTAAATTCAATTACATTAAATGGGACATTCAAATATTTTGAAGTGTTTATGAAAAAAATCAGCTTTTTTTTCTTTTTGAAACTTTGTGTTGTTAACCTGTACATATATGGTGTTCAATTTTTTTATTGATGTTCGTTTTACATTCTTATTGTTAAACTATATATATATAAAAGATAACATCAAACGTATATAATTAAATAAACAAAAATAATAAAATTGAGAACACGAGAGTAAATATAATAAGGACAGTATAGTTTATAACTTAACAACAAGGATGTAAAATAATGAACATCAATATAAAACGATCAAACACAATATAAATATGAATAACATGGATAGAAAACGAAGAACACAGGATAATAAACTACTGCAAGCAACTATTCGTTCGATTTTATTGTGGGAGAGATTTTGTTAAGACGCCGTTGATAGATCGGAAAACAAAATGTAAGTGATAATACCTGACGTTATCTGGTGGCGTTTCTTTATTAACAATGCTAATTGAAGAAAAATAATCTAAAACTTGCCATTGTAATTATATTTTGTTCTGCAGATTAACTCTAATTCCTATGTTATATATGTATATAACGTACATTTCAACTAATAGATTTAGAAACGTCTACAGCTTATGGGAACATGTCACATAGACATAAAGAACGACTGTATGTTTTAAATTCAGTCAGTACATACTCCTGTGTAATTACAGTGCGTTTATGAAATTAAAAAGCTATAAGTCTTCCTTTAAGCAAGAAGCAATTTTCGTATGCGCCGTTAAAACGTAAAAGGTTGCTGCGGTGCAAAGCCTCTAATCAAAATGTATAGACATGCATTTTTTCTTTAAAATTCTCTTATCAGCATGTGTTTTCAGACGAATAAGTACGTGTATTGCCATTGGTGTGTATAATCGTGCTTAAGTGTTTTTGCGTTTGTAGAAATAAACATTTTTGCTCTTTAAAACATTGCCATGTATAATTTGTTGTTCTTCTCTTTATGTTTTAATCTTGATAGTGATTGCTTTGTTATTGTTGTTTCTAAAGGTATTCGGGTCACACTATATGATCATAAACGTTGTACACAAATATGTTTTGTACAATAGAAATACCATGTTATGGTAATGCTTTCTTCCTTGTATAAAGAAGTGTACTCAATAGGCAATATGTCAATAGAAAATTATTTTGAAATGATTTAAAATGTATGTGTCATTTATCTTTTTTTATACAAGTAAATTCAGAGAATTTATGTCTTTTTTCTCTCTTTTTTCAAAATATTTGATAAGGACATTCAGTTTATGTACGCAAATCCCCCAAAAAATTTTTTCACAAATTAAAGGGGTATAAATCTATAACGACAAAAGTCACAACCCTTTAAATCGAATTAAGCATGTGTTTTGTCATTATAAACATTGTATTACATGTCAAACGTCGATTTGTTATTGTAATTAGTTCTATTCTAGATGTACAGTAACAATACTACTATCACTCTTCCTTTTGTTAAGACATATTTTGAATTTCTATCAAAACACATTATGACATTGTCTTTGCTAGATATTATTGTACAGAAATATCCTGTATAACTAGATAGGTTATAAGATTAACATTTCAATGTACATAAAATGAAACACATATTCGTCCAGGTTGATTTTTTTATCTGATTTTCATGATGTTTGTATCGTTATTGCCCTTAATTGATAATTAAAGCGCTAAGTATTGTCAGTTATTGAATACTGTATGGACATTATTCCGTTTATTCTTAAGTGTAATGCATATTTACTAACATTTCTATACTTAAAGGTATTACCTTCAATCTGCATTTTCTTTCCCACCATAGTTCAAAACCTCAACACAATTCCATCACATTTTACTCTACATAACTATACTTCAAGATATTACTTACAATCTACCTCTACGGTTCTATGATAACCCATTATCATCCTTCTTACTCTGCATTTCCATACTTCAAGATATTACCTAGGTACACCTTACCTCTACTTTTCTTGATAACTGAACATATTCCGATACTTTAATTCTACTGGTATATGAATAATTCAACATATCCCGATACTTTAATTATACTGGTATATAAACAATTTAACATATTCCGATACTTTAATTCTACTGGTATATGAATATTCAACATATACCGATACTTTAATTCTACTGGTATATGAACAATTCAACATATCACAATACTTTAATTCTACTGGTATATGAATAATTCAACATATCCCGATACTTTAATTCTACTGGTGTATGAACAATTCAACATATCACAATTATACTGGTATATGAACAATTCAACAAATCACAATACTTTAATCATACTGGTATATGAACAATTCAACATATCACAATACTTTAATTCTACTGGTATATCTGGTATATGAATAATTCAACATATCCCGATACTTTAATTCTACTGGTATATGATTTCAACACATGCTATTAACCATGACTACTTATAATCATAATTCAACAAAGTATCCGTTGCTCATCAATCAAAATAAAGCGAGCAATTATCGTATCTGCTATCGACAATGTCAAGAGACACTTTCACAATCATATTATTTAAAAGAGTGATCATTTAGGACATTACATTTAGTTCATTAAACCCATCCAACTAAACGTAAGGTACCTCATAATGATTTGCATTAATGAAATCTGTATCGTATTTGTATTTGACAATTGACGAATTTTTTTTTTGATTAACTTTCCATATACTTTTACAGTGACACTTAGTTTGGTTTATATAGTTTAAGTATCTGCTTCGTTTCTCAGTAACAAGATTTGTTATACTCTATAATATGAAAAAATATTTTCATATAAGATAAGCATGTAAACATATCATACTCTGTTATTGTTATTTTAACACAGATTAATGTATTAATTTGATTAGCTTGGATTTTATCTTTAACCTGTTTTGTTTTTCAATAACACTATACATAATTTAAGTTTGAGAACACCTTTATCGCCAACTAGTTCCTAAACGAAAGAAAATATTTGGGTTCTATAATTTTGTTTCACTCAAAGTTTGCTCTGTCTGCTTTATTGAGTAAACTAAGATTCTCTAATATACATAATACTACATGTACCTCACGAATATGTCATGCCCCAGTATTTATAATGCAATAAATTAAAATTCAATATGTTTCCTTAAGCTAGGTTTTACAGTAGTGTTACTTATTTATTTAAGTTTACCACGAGCTAAATTTCAAAGCTTATTAAATATATTTTATTTTTTATTTTGAATAAAAATGTAATTCTTATTCCAACCATTATCATCTAGCATGTAACATAATATTCAACAACAATGCAACAAATGTTTACGTTGCGATTGTTCTGTGTTTGTAAGGAATATCAAACTTCATTTGAACCACGTGACGTACATTGTACTACGTGTTCCCTAATAACGATTTTAATCACATACATTTTATCGTACTCTGGTCTACCCTCTTCCTGGCTAGTTGAGCTATAAAGATATCTACTCGAAATAACATTTCAGATGAAAGTAGCAAATATGAGATAGTATACATACGATAAAATAACACTTGAAGTGTTCTGAATCTCTTTGAGATAGCTATTAATGACTTTATGTCTGAATTCATGCCCTTTTACTGATTTTATTCTGCATGTCACTTCGTATTTTCTCTTGTAATGTAATACCACTGGACTTTATCTTGATATTGCTTTCCTTGAACTAAATATTTGATCTCAAAGCTTCATACTATGCTTCTTATCTCAAATGTGATCATTACAATGTTTCATATTTCAACTGTGATTATCATAATACTTCATATCTAAACTGTGATTTTCACAATGCTTCGAACAGTAACAGTGATTTTCAAAATGCTTCATATCTCAACTGTTATTATCACAATGCTTCATATCTCAACTGTGGTTATAACAATGCTTCGTACCTCAACTGCGATTATCAGAATGCTTCATATATTAACTGTGATTATCACAATGTTTTATTTCTCAACTGTGATTATCATAATGCTTCATAACTCAACTGTGATTATCGCAATGCTTCGTACCTCAACTGTGATTATCACAGTGTTTCATAGATGTACTGTGATTATCACAATATTGCATGAATTAACGGTGATTATCACAATGCGTCATATTTCATTTGTGATTATCACAATGCTTTATATCTCAACTGTTATTAGCACAATGCATCATATTTTAACTGTGATTATCACAATGTTCCTTATCTCAACCGTGATAATCACATTGCTTTATAATGCAACTGTGATTATCACAATATGCACATATTAACTGTGATTATGACAATGTTTCATGTATTAACTGCGATTATCACAAAGCTTCATATTCGAAGTTGAACTGTGATTATCACAAATGTTCATATCTCAACTGTGATTACCATATTGCTTCATATATTAATTCTGATTAACAAAATATTTCATATCTCAACTGTGAGTTTTGCAAAGTTTCGGATCTCAATTTTGACAAGCAAAAATGTTTAAATCATTTAATTCTGGAAAACATTTTTTTTTCTTCTAAATTTTACCAAAAACAATAATAGAATAATAATTAAACTTATCTATATGCTGTATATAAGTATCATAGACAGATAGACAAATGCAGAATTAAACTTTACTAATACGGTAAAAATCAATAGAAACGTGTGTATCACATCAAATTATAAACATACTAGAAAAAATCCCGCAAAAATATTATTACAAAGTTTATTTAAAAACATCAGATTAATGATCTCACAAGATGATTAACAGAAAATAAAACTCGGAACAATACTATGAAAAGCACGCATGTGCAAACAAAATGCACGCATATTGACAACCCGTGATTTTATTGTCTGAAAAGCAATGATACGATATCATGTCTTAATAAAATTGCATGTCTATACAATTTGACTGGAGGCATTACACCACAGCAACGCTTATATTTTAACAACATACATGGTAATTGCTTTTTGCTTAGAGGAAGACTAATTCTGTTTTAATCGCATAGACGCATTGTAATTACACAAGAGTGTATACTTAATTGGACCAAAGCTTACTCTCGTTTCTCATTTAAATATAACATGCATTAGACGATTCCAAATGACTGAAATGCATGTTATCTCAGTATTATGTTTAGATTTTCTTATGATTATCTGTGTGCATCATCACTTGTTTCTTGTTTATCAAATCATTATATTTTATTCTGCACAATAAAGTGATTATAAGTTGAAGATAATCAACGTGAAATCATTATTTTTTAAATGTTGTTTAATTTCATACACCAGTATTTTGTATTCTTTAACTGCATAAAATCATTTTTATGATGTGATATTTTGTTTTTACGTATGGACTTCCATTGGTGAGAGTATAAACAAATGTTTTTATTCTAACTGTCTGTTTTTAATGTCATGTTTATGCCATCCGTCGAAGACTAGCAGATAGTCAGTAAACAAAACCAGTTATCCCTGGCGTCCTGGAAGGCTAGCAGATAGTCAGTAAACAAAACCAGTAGTCCCTGGCATCCTGGGAGGTAAACCAGAACTCGAGCACACCCATCTCTCAAGCAGCTGATTACTTCCCTCTTGACTAATGTTCATTCGTTTCCCATCGCTGCTTGTTTGGATGCAAAATATTTGATTTTTAAACTGTAAATCACTTCGTATTAAGTCTGATATCTTGTAATGATGACATCATATTTTCTTTAATAAGATAGAGGACACGTGTATTCTTTGTCAATAAGATTATAACCATAACTATTATATGAAAAAGCGAACTGAATAAATGTTGGTCATTCACGTCAGAGGAAGTTGCGGGTTCGATCTCTAGCTCGACCCGATGCCTCTAAAAACAGCATCCCGTACTGGATCGACCAAGGAAATGGATCCCAGAACGTTTTCTTTTAGCTTTGGGGTTTCTTCGTAATCGAGCTAAAGTGAATTTGTTTCAACTGAATTTATCGCCATATTTTTGTATAACTTTATGACTATCACATTGGTAATAGTCGTATTTTGTTTGCATGAAATGTACCAACGCATACGAACCTCAGACTTGAGATATTACTAAGAAAATGTGAAATAAATGATTGTTCGCTGTATAAAACGTTAAAAAAATGACATATTTAGTATGAACTTCACGGATTACTTTTCATTTCATGAATATTTACTCTGGATCTAGATGGGAAGTAAAGCCAATTGTAGTTAAAACTTTAAATTCTAGTATATGTCGCTTTCTTAAAAACGCATGATAAATATGTATTTCTGGGTATGTGGAAATAAGTTAAGAAAGCCGTTTATATTCAGTTCTATTAAAATTACAGGTCAGGACATAACCCGAAGGAGAATATTAAAATTTAGAAAAGTCACACCAAGTGGGAGAATTAGAACTTACGTTAATATCCGTAATATTGTTGTTTAACTTGAAAAAGAATCCCACATAGACTCTCAAAAACACATAATGGTTGAAAAAGATATGAAAATAATGTTCATATGTAAATAGTAGCAAAGAAATAGCACATTTGTATTCAAGGCCTTCCGAAATTGTAGCAAAGTTAACATAATTAGCACACTATCTCATCTGCAATAAATATTTGTGATAAATGTGTGTTTACGTCAACACTCATAGTTGTTTTAAATGTTTCAGTAGTTAAACTGCGTTAATTACGTTTTATAATTTTCCTAATTAGTAAGTGTGTTAATTATTACGACACTTTATGTTTGTACGCTGTCAGAACTGAACACAAACTGTTGATTGTTGTTTAACTTCTATTGATTTATTTATCATAATTTCATTAAATAATGTTTTAAATTGTTTCTTGAACCAGTTTACTCTATAAGATATATCATTATTATTAATTTGGTTTTGTCAAGTTTCCATTTGAAAATAAATATACCGAATATTGAGCCGATTTCTAGAGTTTTTCATGAGCACCAATTCCGCGCGTAAAGAGAAGCAACTTTGTTGAGACCAGCCAGTGTTACTATATACTGCATGTATTATACTACATTTGACCCTATTTCGGAAGGCACACTCATTTACAGATACATGTACGCCTGAAATAGATCTCTTATATTGTGTTCAATATATGAAAAGTGCAAACTTGTATCAAATAATTGTTTATAGCAAGTTAACATGAATATAAAATATAATTGAAATCGTTATATACATACACATAATTATATTATGCTCATTTAGTATAAACACGTTAATTTTGCAACTGCATTTTATCTAACGATGGTATACTTCAAGAGCTATTTTTTCTTAAAGTACGCGGTAAAATGTGTTTTTTATTTTTATTGTCATTAGAACAGGTATCGGAGAGTATTTATGAGGTTTCTAGCACAATTTGTCCATACACTTTATAAACATATTAAAAACAATGCTATAGTATTATTTCAAAACTGAAAAATTTGACACACTGACAAAATGATTGTTTTTTAAAAAAAACACTGAGCAGTTAAATTCAAGCTCATAATAACCATTTCCATGACAATTAGTATTATATGCATGCATCTATGTATAAGTGTTAATTAAAAGCTAAATGTTAACAATGTTCGATGTTTTTTTCTCCTCGTTCTTGAGGAGGTAATAACAAAATATATGAACGCTTACATGTGATTTTGTATTATTGTTATTGCATGAAAATGCATTAAACATACATACTGGGAACTTTCATTACATAGTAAAAAAATGACAAAAACTATAGAAAATTATAGAAATCGTCTTAAACGTCTGACTGCACTGAAGTAACAAATGACGTAATTGGTGAGACATTGTTCTGATTTACGTAACACCTATTCATAAAATACTTTTTTTCTGCTTATCTATATAATAACTACTTTTAAAACATGGTGTACGTGTCATTATTTGTATATTTTAAGTCAAAATATATATAACTCGTTGTGATCATCCTTCTGAAACGACACATATTCAGGCAGGTATTTATTTTGCCGAGCGGGTAAAGAAGTAAAAACAGTTTTGATGCTCGTGGGAAATCTTTAGTGTCTGGGTCTTGTTTTGAATCCATTTATTTATAAGGCATATCTATTTTATTATTACAGAGGATTAAAAGCTGTCATGTTCGTAAAATACCCATTAACACAGTCTGTATGTTTTGTGTTGTATATCCATAACGTTACATATATCCAGTATATGCAAATTGCGAGGAAAACCATTGTGCATTGGATTTGTTATAACACATATGTCCGATATTGAACACTACTCAGTTGGGAACCGTTTCACTACGTTCGTAATTAAGTGTAAAATGTATAATTATGAAAAAAGTACATTAACTTTAAGATAGTATAACTATTTAAAATACATATGTGGCATTATATTTAATATTTCAACATTTTTTTTCGACAATATTGTGGTGCTGTGATACTGTGAAACTGACGTATCGGCGCATTAGTGCAGATATATGCCATCCTATCCCATTTAGTCATGTTTAACTGACATAATAAACAATAGTGTTTTCTCAAATTATTTTCACACTTGTACCAAGCAAACCGGCTACTTTATGTAAATTCTGAAATGGCTAGACGTCTCAGCATTCCGCTTGCAGTCATTTAATTAGGTTAATATTGACATTAGTTAAACGAAAACGTATCAATAGATTCGTCACAAAGTTATAAAATCTTACAATAAGTCATAAACAAGGCGTACTAGACTTCACTTTTATATATGACAGAAAACATACAATATGTCAATGGATAGTTTGTTGTAAGGCTACAGCAGCATTTTCTCCTCTGTAATAAGAACACTTTATATGCCTTATAGCTAAATTGATGAAAGAAGACGTAGACACTAAATATTTCCCCAGAGATGCTAGAGATTTTTTTTTCATCTTTACCGTCCGACCAAATAATTACATGCCTGGATATTTTGTCGTTTGAGAAGGATGGTTTGGAATGAATGATATATATTTTGTTGAGATGAACTTCATCATGACGAAGATGTCTATAATGACTGTCGAATCTTGTAAAAATACCCAAGGTTACTTCACTTAAATATACTAGAATTCATTTTAGATGCCTTCGACTGATTTAAGTTTTTAAATTATTTTTAATGTAAGCTGGACACCGACACAACCATACGAGCTTTATTTCTTACTAACAAAGTTATTTTTTCTGCTTTCCGTCTATAATATAAATGATTGAATACTGATGACATGTGCACGCAACCACGCATCATGCCGATGTATGTGTCTTCAAAGCTTGTTAAAAAGTGACACTTTGTAACAAAACTATCACATATATTGTTTCGAATTGTTACAATAAGTTTTAACTTCACCATACTTTGTAACCTATCTCTTGGTGGTTATGGGATGTCGTTATATACGGAACAGATGATAAATTTCGAGACGATTTCTTTAAATATACAATATTTTATAAAAACATTCCTTGAAAATCGCATGAAATAAATAAATATCCAAGATTATTACAATTTCGTGTTGGTCTTCTCCCATTTAAACAATAACATTTAAACATAACAATAATAAGTCTATTGCATTTATATTATGTCAATCATTTAAAATGTAACTTCTCCGGACTAATTGTACATGGACACTTATACCATCTTCCAACTATAAAAGTGTACAACATACAACATAATACATGGTGTTATTTAGTTACAAGTCCAATATCTATAGCAATATTACAATATTGACAAACAATCATTTATTCGAATGGGTTTAACTAAAATGCAAGGTGATGTAGATATTGGCACGGATATGTAGAATGGATTTGGTTACAAAATCACTATATCGTGCTTTACAGCACAAACTGATTCATGCATTATACTGTACATTCTAATGTGTTAAAATATTCCTTACTACTATAGAAAAAAACGTACAGAGTGGAATTGTGATAAAACGTACGAGATATCTGGAATTACTTTGTCTTGGACAATAAACACGCGGATTAATCTTTAACATTATAAAGTACATCGTTCCAAGCGTCACTGGTAAGTACGCATACAACGTCGTCTACTTATAAACTTTACTTTAACATCATATTATTAAATATACAATGTTTCAATACAACTTACACATTTAGAAACAATACGTGAAATACGGCACGTTAGTTGATTAATGTATACAAATATATGACTTCAAGTTCATTTGCGTGCAGATTTCAAAACGTACTTGAGCATATTTTTATTTTAGGTATAACACTGTTGTATTTGGTACCAAATACAGTGTCGAGACTTCTTTTATTTAAATCGTCTAAATTGATAATGTGATGATTTGAAAAAGAGGGAGGACAGTGCCACACAAACCAATTTTAAATTGCCGGCCGTTGGCGGGTTTGCCACTGACCGTTTCAATATGGTTATTGTCCTGGTTATATGTGACAGCTCATGCTGAACACATATTGTTTTACTTTAAATTGTAAAAATGTTATCACAATCGATGTAAATTTACTCGGCTTAGCATAGATTAGCTAATGTATAGTTAAGAGACAAATTATTCAAATGCTAAAAGTTTATAGAAAAGCATACAGTGATTTTGTTTCCATAATCGCATAATTGTATTTTTTTTATACTTTTTAATTTACGTGATATATGTATAAACATTATTTCAACCGAGTTTTATGATAAATTTAATCAAACGTGTAAAACTAATGTTAAATCGTTATTTTTTTAAGAAATGATCACAAAAGAATTGTCATCTTAATCACGACATTTATTAAGCACGGACTAACCCGTATTATATAATTATTGTCAATTTTAAAATACCTGCTATGATTTAGTAATATCAGAAATAAGAATTATTAGAAATCGTATCATATTATTACTTGTTTGTAATCACTTATATAAATGTACTACTAAACAGGTACAAACACGTTTTAAATACTATAATGCAAGACCTAAAAACTGCCTATTTAAAAATAAATCATCAACAGCAATCAGTTGCACAGAAGATAGATCATTGTAATGTTTAGACAAACGTCCAAACCCAATCGTAGTCCAATACTGACTTGTTAACAAAGACAGAAATTACAAGTTAAAGGTGATATTGTTTTTAATTTCGTGATGATTAATGAAAACAAAATAATTATAAATCGTCTGCGTCAATATAGTTTTTTAAAGAATGACGACAATGCAGATAAAACAACAACAACAAGAATAATAACGCGGCATCGATTTTCGTATGAACAAAGTATAAATGAATTTTGGCAATGAGCTGTGGCGGCAAAACTACCGCATTTAAGTTCAATTCAGTTCAATTCAATATTATTTTCAGCATAACATCGTTTTTTGGCATTTTATACAATACAAACATGAATACAAGAATTATTATTTCCAAAACAAGCTGTGCATACTTTAGAATATAGAGAGCCATTAATGTACTTTTTTTACTTACTAGCTTACTTATACAAGTGTTAATTGTTTGATCACTCAATTACTCAATTAGTTAATTACGTTTTTAATTAATAGATTATTACATTTTTAATTGTTCAGTTACTTAATTATTCAATGAATGAATTATAAGATTACTTAATTGTTTGGTCACTCAATTATATAATCTCTTATTACTTAATACTCAAAGATCTCAAATATAAAATTAATTTACGTCTTTACTAATCGAATTACTTATATCGATAAGCGTATAGATCCCGCAGTAACCTGAATTTTACAATCATTTAGGTAATAGGTGATATAGTCTCGTGCAAAACATGAAACTCACTTGACTGGTCAAAGCATGAATGGTAGGCGTTTCAATGTTTGCCAAGGGCTCGCTTCATTTGATGAGTAAAATATACCTGTGTCGATAATGTAATGAATGATTGACACTCTAAATGGTTTGTTACGTGGACACACGTTTCATTAAATATTACGAATTACGCGACATTTGGGTTGACAGTTCAAACCGTTACCACTACGCTATCGGAATAGATAGTAGAACAACACACTATATATTGCTACCTAGTTTATTTTATAGTTTTATAGTTTATGTAACAGATAAATCTGCTATCATACTACAAACACCCCTAATACGGTAGGCTCCATCTAAAAATAGAATGACGTAGTTTCAAAATAGCTGAATCGGTTTATTTTGTATTTTTTGTGTATACCAAAGAAGGTCAGTGTAAGGACGTGCGTGTGTATATTTACTACGTGACATAGAATTAACCTTTTCGCCAGTTTTTGTGGATATAATTTGCTTAAAATTAGATGTCTAGAATGGATATTATATCGAAGAGTTGGTAAGTTACTTTATACATAAACGTATACTATACTCAAACGCAAAAGAAAGTGTGTACTTTTTAATTTTGATTATTTTAATTCTACAAAGTATAAAGTTGTCAAATTTGAACATAAGACTATCGAACATTACGGTTTATAGCCACAACGAAAAATAAGTAAAACTTTGGACAGTGATTACGTAATAGCCCGAATTGTGATTTTGCAGGATTTCCACGTGGAACATGTATACTTAAGTACAAGTGGCCAAACTTGTTTACTCTACATTCTTTCACAAACGTATAGTGCGAATATCACTTTGGAGTTTAAAGTGTTTATCAGCAAATATGTCACGACTATCAGAACGTCAGCGTATTGAAGTATTAATGATACCTCTATGCAAAGAAAACATCCCTTTTGGCTATTTGTATACTTTTACTCCTAATTTACGTAGACGTGTCTTACTGTTTAACCAAAATTTAAAACAATAAAATAAACAGATTGGTGAGAAAGGTAACAGAATAAGCTCAAAAATGTAAAAGTGCACACTTTCTTTTGCGTTTAAGTATAATCTTATATCTAGTAAATTTTCAACACAATTTTCAACAACAAACCGAATCTTTATATCTTATCGTTCTAATACATCACCAAAACTGGAGTTTGCTGCATGCAATAGCGGATTATAACATAAATAAGTTGTTGTTCATGTTATTGCTTCTGTATAAATACGCGTATGAAGGAAAATATAATACACAACACAACAAAAGCAACACAACGTCATAAAGAGTACAATTCATAAAATGATTATTGAATTAACTTTATTTTAATAGCAACTGAGAGTAATTTCCATTGGATATAACATATAAATTTATATGCTTGTTTCGCGCTTATTATTTGCTAAGTTAATAAATGTTGCTACCTCAACGAGAACACATTTTTGGGTTGAATGCCTCACACATCTAAACTTAGATGTATTGGTCTATGAACAAAACTATTTTAGAAAAAAATAAATTGTTGCATCAATGTAAAATGGACATACAAAAAGAAAGTGGCTGTCATTCTCAGTCATATTAATATTACACTTTTGGCAGATTCTATGTTTTAACGCTGTATTTGTATATTGAACTTCTTCAATCAATTATTCATGGGCTGATAAGTAAGTCTTGTATTTACTTCGTTTAATACGAAGTTACACAGTTGCGGTAGTCTTCATTTTCGAAAGCACATTTAAATGAACACTACGTGTCAAGTTTACTAGAATTGTTTAGCTACGCAAACCAGTTTTGAATACGTTCTGGATATGTTGATCGAACAAGCGTTGCTTTATGGCATTAGATTAAAATGTTTGTAGCATTTTCACCATAAGTTTTAAAGTTTCAAGAATGTTTTGAACATTTTTGACCAGCTATTCATATGGTTGCCATGTACATCCGTCATATTTAATAAATTAAATTAACTTATAATACAAAGAGTTTGGATATTTTATTATTTTAGCCATTATTTAAATATAGATTAAGCAAGTAACTATCATTGTGAATTACCCGAACATTCCGCATATTAATTTATTTACTGTTTGTTGTCTTACAAATAAAACTTGCTTTAGAAACTTATAAATAATATGAATGGGCTCAATATCAGGGGATTTATGTAAACACCTACTCCGGCAACAGTATTATAAATTGGTAAAACTATTGAATCAATTATCTTACTGAGTTTTGCACCTAATAAAATATCAAGAAATAACACGCTTAGAGATACAAGGCTTTCATAGACAGTTTCGTTTGTGACTTATAAACACAAATATATTATGATAGTGTGACACGTAGACATGTAAAATCTCCCACAACCTGCAGTTTGTTAGTATCATGATATACGTTTTTTAAAAGCTTAGCAACAGTTTTGTCTATGTAAATAGTGACACTCCAACATTTATAATAATAGTGTAATTTATTTAACTAGTCTTGCATACAATGAAACCGTATAATCTGCAAATTACAGAAAATATTCCAATTAGAGTAAAGATATCGTTTAATATGTCATCTTTAATATAATCATACATATCAATATAAACAACAACAAAATAAAGGAGATAGTATTTCACCCTGTTTCACTCCCGAATAGCTATTGGCTGTATTTTTACCATTAACTCGTACAGACGACATACCTATGTTATATATAACTTACTAGAACATCCTTATTCTAATAAAGTTAACCAAATGCCATTCATATATACACCATCAAATGCCTTATTGAAATTAAAGAACAATACAGTTTCTTGTTTTCGTTTTTAAGTACTATGTTTGACAGAATTCAATACAAAATTACAATCAACAGTGCTACGATTATTTTGAAAACCAAACTGAATTTTCAATTATGAATTGTTTTCATTCGCCCATGATCGTTGACGGTTAACTCATAAGGTTAAACATATGTTTGAGAACATACTTGTACAAGTGATTCCCTGTAATTGTTCACATCATTAATATTATTTTGTTTGGGAATCGGGACGAATAACACCTTTTATTCAGTCGTTAGGATATATCTCGTCTCGAATATGGATGGTTAAACAATTTGCATAATATTGGAGATAAGATATCTGAACCTCTCTTATAATATTTCGGGGATCAATTTATCAACATCGCAACTTCCCCCTTTTAAATTGATGAGACCGCGGCGTGATCTAGTGGTAGAGCGTCTGCCTCGCATGCGGAAGGTCGTGGGTTCAATCCCCGGCCGGGTCATACCAAATACTTTAAAAATGGTACTAGAAGCTTGACACTCAGCATTTAGAGGAGACTTTTAGGTCTGATTGGCCCGTTGTCAGTATAATATGACTGGGTGGGGTATCATACCATGTGTGTGTAGCATGATACTCCAGTGTGACAGCGCTAAGAATACTGTCTTAAGTAGACACCGTCGCGATATGACTGAAAAAATGTTGAAAGCGACGCTAAACACCATGCAACAACAACAACAATTAAATTGATGAAATTGGCTGATGGCCTCATTAACATTGAACTCAGCATCTAATTTATGTACATGTTGGTTGAAGTTACGATCGGTCATTTACTTTTCAATACCATAATTACAAAATAGGTTATAGTTTAATGCAAGTCTTTTCTGTGAAAAAGTTAAAGACATTTCTAAAACAACTATCCTTCCAATTTAATTGACTGATATATCAAAATATTCTTATTGAGAAGGACTTGGTTCCACATACGTGTAATTCTGAAAAATGCATTTGTAATGAGATAATTAGCATAACAAAGAAATTCTGTATAAGTCACAGAAAATAAATAGGAAAGTAAATTAAGAGTTTTTTGCGTATCAGTCATAAGTCCATCTTTAAAATAAGGTAGGTGAGCAGTAGTAACCATATTACATACAAAATAAATTATGACAAATTTTGAAATTTTAGATCGTTTCTGAAGAGGCCATGTGGGGCTACATTTTTCATAAACTGTAAAATGTACAATAAAGAATTAATTTGTTGGAATTATTTGATGTGAAACTGAATCAAATGATGATTATATAATAATAACATGATACATTTAAGCAATTAAATTAGAAATGTATGCAACGACAAAATATCAAATATACCTTATTTCAGTATCTCGTCACTGAACTTGTACAAACCTTGTACAAACTGCATGCAACTATCTCGTCATTGAACTTGTACAAACTGTATACCAGTATCTCATGACTGATTTTGTACAAATTTTATATCAGTATCTCATCACTGAACTTGTACAAACTTTAAACCAGTATCTAATCACTGAACTTGTACAAACAGTATACCAGTATCTCATCACTGAACTTGTACACGCTTTATATCAGTATCTCATCACTGAACTTGTACAAACTTTAAACCAGTATTTCATCACTGAACTTGTACAAACTTTAAACCAGTATTTCATCACTGAACTTGTACAAACAGTATACCAGTATCTCATCACTGAACTTGTACAAATTTTAAACCAGTATCTCATCACTGAACTTGTACAAACTTTATATCAGTATCTCGTCACTGAACTTGTACAAACAGTAAACCAGTATCTCATGACTGAACTTGTACAAACTTTATAACAGTATATCATCACTGAACTTGTACAAACTTTATATCAGTATCTCATCACTTAACTTGTACAAACAGCATCCTATTATCTCATCACTGAACTTGTATAAGCTTTGTAGTAATATCTCGTCACTGAACTTTTACAAAAAGCATACCAGTATCTCATCACTGAACTTGTATCAACTTTAAATCATTATCTGATCACTGAACATATATAAACTTTATATTATTTTCTGATCTATGAAACTCTTCTAACGATATCTCACGTAATATCTCTAAAAGTTCTCTGACATTTATTTGCGCTTTCTACTTATATGATGACCGAACCTTTAGTGATATAATAGGACGTTGATGCTGTCATCAACAATGTATCATCTATTTTGTTCCCAGGCAGCTTCATTTGACCAACATAGTACACTAAAATGAATGTATTAAGCAAGTAAATGTTTACAACCAGTGTAATACATAACTAGAGCAAAGAATATATAAGTTTGCAAAAATTACGCTCTAGTGAGATTTCAAATTGCAAGAGACAGATCTCGTTTGTCAGTCATTCACAGGTATTTCCCGGTATTATAAACTGATTTTGATTTATTTTAACAACTTGCGTTGATCACTGTTTTTGGCATGTACATTTTTTCCTACACGTGTAAGGAAACTGTAGTAATGACAGAATGCATACCTGTATTATTTGAGGACAAACATACCAGGGTTTTTAAACGAATGACAGTAACTTTGTTGAAAACCTTGTAGAATGTAGCATTTTTGTGATCAGTATACTTCCGAGTCATATTAATTGTTCAGAAAACATAATATAGCAATGCTCTTCAAACAATTTATTTTCTGTCTCTCTTTAAAATATTAAGTGAAAATATAAAGTACATGTATTACACTTTCAATATTGATTAAATATCAACAATATTTGAGAAATTAATATACATGCATGGCCTGCATGTAGGGAAAATGGAATTCGAGCTTTTGCAACTAGTGTCCAACAAGATGAGCTTGCAAAGAACATGGGATATGATCATGTCTACAATGTTAAACTGAAAATGTATTAAATATATTAACTGAGAACAGTGACAACATCAACACTCTGTTTGTCACTCAATGGTTCACACATAACCATTTATTTGTGATAATTCAGGTGTATAAGCACTCATTTTACCTCATTTGTCAATAAATTTTAATGATGAATCTTAATAATCAACTAGCAAACAGTCTCATATGGATCATCTTCACCATCATATTAAACGTTGCAAACATCATTGTGACATTCATCTCTTCCAGATACTAATGCCACCACAATGCCGCCGTACCAATGAGTTTGATAAAAATCTTCAAAGTTTTCCAATTGTGTGTTATCCTTTCACCAACAAACTTCAACTGTTTTGTGGATGCTCTCCTGAAAGGTCATGCAAACATTTAATGCAATACATGTAGTAATCATAATTAAAATTAATGGAAATATTTGATGTCATTCAATAATTTAAAACCATATGTTTGTTTCAATTTTTTCAATTTTTAAAAAGTAACTTAATGTTGTTATGTGACTCTAATCACACTCTGTCATAGCCGACACCAAACCCTGCATTTGTATAATCAACTGAGATGCATTATGATCTGGCTGTTCTCCATGTGTTTCTGTAGAACTATGATTACGCGTGGTCTTGGCCTTTCCACGGGAAACACCTCTTTACTCTATCTTCCAACTAAAATGCATATAGAAAACATAAAATAATAGCACAATAATCACAAGCATTTTGTTAATAAATCTTTAATAACATTTTTTAGCCAGTAAGATTCACGTATTCATGGACTTTTCCCTTTCCTTGGATAAGAGAGTCATTTAGTAAAAAACCTTAAGTTTTGGAAATTATAACTTCCACCTACTATTGTTCCTACAGAAAAGTTCTATTTATGTAACTGACATGGTTTACGCTCCTAACAACACAAAATGTGCATTGTAAATCGCATATTTGTAGAAACCTTCACATTGCATGTAGTAGTTGTGTTTTGTTTTTAAACTTAATTTTCCGCTACAGTTTTTGTTTTTCTCTGCCACTTCAGTTAACGTTATGGGCTTTTTGTGCAGTACATTTTTCACTTCTACTAAGCCAGACTTCAGTCCATTTTCCAACACGATCCCATCTGGACTACCGCCAAGAAACTTTCAAAATGTTTCACTAATAAAAAATGTGTATTCATGAATTTTCATTCTTTCTTGTTAGATTCCATTTTCTGTGTAATGATTGCCATTGAACTTTGGTATAACATCTGTGCAACAAGATTACGAACAGAATAATTAGTTCATTACAGAACCAAACATTGAGGCTGTAATTTTTTTTCGCCTTTCATCGTGCCACACTTGTAATTCTGACTGTAAATTGGTCTGAATGGCGCAATTTTATTTGAACTCATTTCAATATGTTGCTCTAAAAAACAGCCTTTTTAACATTTGATACATTATGTTTATTGTCGTCAACTGCGTCATTTCCATATGCCATTCTAGCGGCTTTTGGATTAATTCCTTTGAACACTTGTCATTATTAGCTTATTTTTACTGTCATTGACATAGTTATCGCAGTGTTCGTCCGTCTGACATTCTGTCCGGTATTTCGTGTCCGGCCTGTAAGTTTGTCACTGATAGATGGATTTTATGAATACTTGCTACAAATGATCAACATAACATGAAAACGTGTCGCGAGTAAGATCCACACCCGTACCTCAAAGGTCAATGTCACTTTGAGTTAGTTTGACAACACTTTGAGTCTGTGTGAGATTTCGTGTCCGGCCTGTAACTTTGTCAAGCATGAGTAGATTTTGCTACAAATGATCAACACAACATAACATGACGACATGTCGCGCATTACACCAAGAGTCCCACTTCAAAGGTCAAGGTCATAACTTAATTTTGTTTGCTGACACTTTCAGTCTGATTGAGATTTCGTGTCCGGTCTGGATATTTGTCACCTATGGATGAATTTCAAAAACACTTGGCTCAATTAATCAACATGACATAATTAATTGTCGCATGTAAGACCCAGAACCTTTCCTCAAAGGTCAAGGTCACACTTTCAATTTGTTTGATATTGCATATCTGGTCTATAACTTTTTTTAATTGATCAAGATAACATGACGACGTGTCACACGTTAGATCTAGACCCGTACTTGAAAGGCCAAGGTCGCAGTTTGAGTTTGTTTGAGGTTTTAAATTCATCCTGTAACTTTATTATACATGGATGTATTTCAAAAAAACTTTGCTCAATTGTGCAACATGACATGACAACGGGTCACGTTAAGACCCAGAACCTTACCTCAAATTCACACTTTCAGTTTGTTTGATATTTCATGTCTGATCTGTAACTTTGTTTTACATGGAGTGCTTTTAGAATAACTTGACACAGGTGATCAGCTTGTCATGATGATGTGTCACCTGCAGATATACCCACATCGTAGCATCAGATGGCAAAGTCAAGGTTATACAAAGGTCAAGGTCATTCTTTAATGTAAAAAAACATGAAATAACATGTCTAGTCTGAAACGCCAGTCCATTAATCTCGATATTCACGGATACATCGCTACAAATTATTACATATATTGTTATTTTCGCATATCATTTGGGAAGAATGGGGGAGGGGAGCGCATTCGACACTTCTCAGTGACATTACTTGTTTCTATCAATATGCAACTTAACAAAATAATGGCCTTGTGCTGTCCCTGTCGTTCTTTTCCCATACCGACGGAGACCACTGGGGACAAATGTTCATTTTAAGGTATTCACTATAATACCTTGTGTGCCAAGATCCTCGATTACAGATGTTGTAGATTTTCTCACCATCGAACTTAGTTCGCATGTGCATCTATTACTCAGCCAAATAAGCAGTGCTGTCATGGATGAGGCGGTCTGTTTTGCTTGCAACTCTATCTAACAAA
The DNA here is from genome assembly GCA_029582155.1 of Panopea generosa. NCBI lineage: Eukaryota > Metazoa > Mollusca > Bivalvia > Adapedonta > Hiatellidae > Panopea > Panopea generosa. Next base: position 26,659,510 of record CM055898.1, read on the forward strand.
ATTGTTACATCTTGCAACATGTTTGAATGTACATCTATATATAGCAATGATGTACCATATCTTGACATCTCTTGTGCCTCTACTGAAGAGCCTTCTGTCAAGAATGAAGCTGCCTAGGAATAATCCTCAGATGGTTCGTCCTAAATATTTGGACAATTTTCATCTTCTTTAATGGTACTGTTATTGTACTGTGCAACTTTTGCTTTGTAAAAATCAGAGCAGTTATCATGATTAGCAAACTAGTGATGGCCACTATTTCGTATGTCTTTTGATAGCTGTTTTGAACCTTTCCGTTTGTCCGCTTCTTTAGATCGCATTGTAGAAGCACATCTGACTCTCTAAATATTCTCAATCTTGTGCATTTTGTTAAATTATTCTTTCCTTTGTATTTTAAATAATTTTAAATCATTTCTCCAAATTAGATCGCCAACACTTTGCTATGTGATTCTCACATTCAATAATATGGATATGACATTTTTACACTAGAGCTGCTACCGTTATATTCTCAAAACGGTCCCCATCACCAATAAACCGCATATATCTAAGTCCATGCATACACTTTGACTTTTTGAACCCTTCCATTATTATATCCGACTCCATCGCTTGTGAACTTGATTTCCAGTTTTTGAAGCTTACATGCTGGTTTGGCTGTTGATGTTGATTTTTAGCATGGGAACATAGGAAACAGTATTTATTTCTAATTCCTATATGAAGGATTTTCACTCCTTACTTTCCAAATTATAATCCTAACTCCTCCAAGTCTATTATAGGAATGTTTATGTGTTTTCTTACTCCAGCCTCCATCAGCGATAACAGTAATAGAAGGAACACCTTCAATTTAGCTAACTTTCTCAATGGCAATTATTCTTTCTTCTGCACTTATATACCAAATATATTTTTTTAAAAAACATATGTTTGATATCATATAGATTGGTTTATTTGGTTTCAATCTTTGGCGTTATTTGATGGCACCGAGTGCTAACACACAATCAGTTAACATAGCCGCTCATGGAAGGCTCAGCAGTACTGGACCACACCATCTCAACAAAATACTGATATTTTTCACACTTTAACTTTTGGTAAAGCATCAATTACTGGATACAAGGATCATACGTTCACTCAAACCCCAAAGCTACGAGTGGTGTCTTGCACTATTATCCCGTCAATATATATATATATATATATATATTTACTGTACATGCTTTAAATACTGGTTCAACCCAGGAAGACTTATACTTCCAGCATGAATTGTATCAAATGTACATGTAATAACTTTCACAATCAAAGTAAAATACATAACTTAAAAATAATCAATGGTGAGTGAAAATTGACAATGACAGATAATGTCACATGTATCAATAGTCATTGAGACCAGGCAGCCGGACAGTGATTGTAACTGACGCAAGTTTGTTTTTTAGCCATTTTAATAACTGTTTCTAGGGTCATTTTCCACATGCCAAATTGTATATTTTCCCCAAATTTAGATGGAAACCTTCACAATTCAAAGGTTCAGCTATTGTACCGAAACTTGCCGAAAAGTCTTGGTAAAATAAAGAGAATATTTGGCATTCTGAATAGAGTATACATATAAACTTTTTGAATTAAATAGAATATATCATAAGTTTTGCATTTTGAGTCTGGCTTTAAACGTTTTGTTCCAATTGGTAATGCCTTTATATACTCAATGACCCCATATTGCCAAAAGGATATCCAGTTAAACATGCCAAATTAATATATTGAAAAGGGAATTTCTAACATTTGCTACGCACCAAAGTTATACTGATTTCCTGCTTAAAATCGCAACACATTTTGTAACGTATTGAATGAGTCACGAGATTTGACATTGATTTCAATTTGATACGTTACACAGGTTTATGTAAGAAACAGTCCGAATGACGATGCGGGGGCCATCTAGCAGTATTTAAGTGCGGTCTATATTTAGAATGGAAATTTGATTTCAAGTTTACCACTCCGATTTAAAAAAACAATTTTTTTGCACATTTTGGTATATTTTGCATTCTAAGTTATTTAGAATTAATTTATTAATGATTATGCATTTTAACCGTTTTAAAAACAGTTTTATTCTCCACGAAACATTACCTTTTAATGTGGTTAGTTTAGAAAGAGTACAAGTTTTTATAAAGTCTAACAAAAAAATATAATTATAACAAGTCTACATTTTAATAAAAAACGACCATAAAATTATAAAATTCTAATGGTGTGTGTAATGTGCAAAATTAACCCGACAATTGATAATTCAGAAGCGCTGCAGACTGAGTTTACCAGATAAATAGTCCTCTATTATAAAAACATGATGTCAAAAATGTATGCCGACACGGATGGTCCCACCTTATCTTTGAAGCAGTAAACTGTAAAGGTCAATAAATCAGCCCAGGGCTCTTGATTGTTCTTACAGTATATACCTTAAATTACTAAAAGAAAACTTTTGTGAACATTATGATGCCCTATATATCTTTTCGAGAATCAGAGAAAGACTTCGGATGGAACTTCATAAAGACATCGCCATTTACTTGGAACATAAGACAATAAAACCTAATGTATATATTGTGCTTGTTTGCAGTTGGAAATTTGGTTAGTTTGGATTGCTTATACTATTTGTCATGACCAAATGGAAATAAAAGTAGTCGATAGCCCTGCAAACATAGATAAAAGGGCGGGAACGCAGCAACAATGCATGCATACTAAAACTTCGTACTGCATTGGCATAATCGGTTAAGATATTTAAGATCACAAGAAAGTTTGACATGCCAGTTTTAGTTCCTAGACTCGTCTGTATGTACATGATATATACACACTGTGGTCACAATATAACATGTGGCGACATAATGCTAAAAGTCTGTATAACAAACTTTTTATATGGCTCACAATTTCATAATTGATATTTTAAAGCAGAATAAGTAACAACTCGTGTTATAACACATGATGCAATGAGTGAAATACCTAAATTGAGACGTTTGCGACCTCATAAGCAGGTTCTTCCCAAAATGTCACAAGTCTTTATCTGTGTATCATTTACACTAAACTGACCATAATTACATGGTGATAACTGCTTATGGTTAATCATAAGATTCGTTTTTATTTTATTTACACCAAAAACAAATGGTATATCTCATTTAACACAGGTCAATGTGTATGTTTTAAGCCAAGCCAATTGTTTATCTAGATACAATAAAACAAATGAGTGGGGCTGTTTTAAAGATTCATAATTGAATCGCATGTTGATTATAATTACCTTGCTCAACATGTTACATTTTCTATAGATGCAATATTTATAACTCATTTCCGTCTATATCACGAAATTTTGCTGACCTGGGAACCATTATCTATTGGGACCACATTGTATATTACTGTTACTGTAATACTTAAAATTGTAATGAAAAAAACAACAACTTGCAGTCAATGTTCCTTCTTGAGATACATTTCCCACCTATTTCCAATATCTTTCTCAATGTTACTAAAAGCAGATTTAAATAAATCCATGGTAGTCATAATTTCTTTTAAATGAGATGCAGCATTTTCTGTGACGATTGAACCCCACACAACATGTACAGTTACCTCATAATTTGTAAAATTGTTTGTTGTCAAGTTGGACTTGTTTCAAATGACAATTGTGTTCTAAAGCCCACACATCTAACAATTAGCACAGCTTCTAATCATTGTATTCTTGATTCTAACACTTAACAATCTTAGGTCTTTCGCCTTACTACAACGAATAACATATGTTGTGACTTTATTTGTCTGTGTCTGCAGACTATTAAGGTTGATATTCTTTTAAGTAAGTAATTTTTAATTTTAACAACACACTTCAAGGAACCAGCAATCAAATTACATATGTACAAATCATTCATACTTGTTGTTTTAACAAATGAAACGCCGTGTTATATTTTTCTTCGCTTTAACAATAGTTTTCTTGCATTGTGATTTTTTTTATCTTCAAACCTGTTATTCCTGTACAATATAATACTCCTGATGCATATGAATCTCACCGGCCTGCAGCATTTATGCCTCCAGACATGCCAAACTGTCTCTGTGGTTTTAGATGTTTATTTTTTACTATTTTCAATGGTTAAAGTATAAATTAAACAAATATATGCATATATATCAGAATAAAAAGATAATTATTAAAAATGACTTTAGAATATAACTTTTTTCTACAAGGCGTATCTCTCTTCAAAATTATACTGTTTATTCACTAGGGAGTGATGTCCATACATGGCTGGACTTGATCAGCAATAGGTTTCCGTAAAATGAAATATAAAGCATGCATAAAATATATCAATTTACTCGATATGTTTCATTTAGAAAGATATAGCACTGTAGCATTAAACAACAAATATGACCCAAGTAAAACTCAAACAGCGATCTTGATGTTATTTCTTTAAGGTCAGTGCAAAGGATGATCCTAAATTATATCATGAAACTTACGGTTAAACACAGACCACTAACACATCTTTCCAAATTGAAATTTAAATGGAAAACGTATCCTTTTCCTCTTTGAAGACAAATGCCAGGAGTCATTCGCCGGAAGTGTATTCGCAGATATAGTCCTATATGTAGTTCAGGTAGTATTGAATATTTACGATCGAAACACGATTTAAAATAGATAGCCATATTTAATTAACGCTGTAAATGGGTTATGTAATTTTAAAATTCAATATATTACAAAATATGGTGACGCTAAACACCATACAACATTGTACATGAGCATCTCAAATATGCCATGTTTTTGCTACTTAGCTATATATATGTATCAAATAATTTGTTACCCAACTGTATTTATTACACTACCTACAGAAAAATCCAAAAGCAGATTTAAACTTATATTTATATTATCTTCTTTATCAATAACGTTAATAAATCTATCAAATAAAATAAAAGATCTAATCTGTCAAATCTTGTATTCATGATATAACATGTATCACCAATATATTATCGCTTTTATTGGCCTATATAATTACTTGATTCGCCTATATTATCGCTTGATTCACCTATATAATCACTTGATTCGCCTATATAATCACTTGATTCGCCTATATTATTACTTTTATTCAAAGTTTATCATATCCACGAAAGTCATAACTTAAGAATGAGAATATATCAGACAATAATACACGAAATAACTTAATGGAACAAATTATAAATGTGAAAAGTTCAAATAAATATTTATATAATAAAAAGTTAAAGTATATTGAAAGAGACTTAATTATTCAATCGCGTATTAAATTGAAACAAGCAATAGCAAATCTAAATTGGAAAAGTACACATAATCTACCCTTTCAATGTTTAATAAATACAAAGTTAAGAGCATTCCAATGCAAATACATAATGAGAAACTTACTTTATAATAACTTTCTGTTTAAATGTAATAATACCAGTTTATGCGATATTTGCAATAGGCATGTCGGAACAAACAAACATTTATTTTGGGAGTGCAACATTTCGAGAGGTTTTTGGACAGAACTTGAAGTGTACCTGAATGAAAAGCTTATTGAAATAGATTTGGATTATTCAACGATGTCTCTAGGGAGTCTTGATCAGAGCAGTTATTCGAGTTTATTTTACTGTATTTTGATTGATGGAAAATATTTCATTTTCAAAAACAAGTATAAACAGACAATTCTAAAGTTCAACCATTTTATAAAATACTTAAAATATCATGACAAAAATAATAGCGAGTAACAAAGATAAATCTCACAACTGAACTTTGACAGTGTAAAGCACCTTAATCTCTCTTCATGACTACAATAGTCTCCTTTCCTTCTCCTATCCATGTCTTTTTTTCCTTTTTCCACTTTATTTCCCCGTCTTTTCTTATTATAACATTATTTCATAGAATACATTCATATAAAATAGTTAACTGTATGTTTTATATCAAATATATTTGTAAAATGTATGCTTTGTGAAAAAACAAAAAATAAAAACAAAAAAAAACAACAAAAAAAACACATATTGTTCACACAGTTGTATTCATAAATGTCTACTATAATCAATTTGTGGACTGATATGCCATTTTGAAATTGTTCTTTATTAAAACAAAAGGCAAATGCCACAACGACCCTGCTTTGAACGATTCCATAAACTTTGCTTTCTATGTACATTCATTCTATCATGCTTTAAAAAATGAAAATAAAAATCACAACCATTACCATCACCATGTCATATTTCACTAAAGAAAACAAGATCGTAAACGTTAGCATCTGTTTAGAGCTGTATAAATCGGTTGGGCATTTCTTTTGTCGGAAAAGCATAATATTGCCATACTTTTGTACATATTGGAACATTTTCATGAGTTCTGCCAAGTTTGAATGACATTTGATAGTGTTTGATGTCATCAAACCATTGACATTGTGAAAATGCAAGCTAGTAAACCCCATGTTTTCTCATCATAACTGTACCAACAGAAGACTAACTATAGAAACAAAACACTTTTAGAACCATTGGTAACATGTTAAGAGTTTCAGAAGTACGTTTCGATATATGCTGGCATTAGAATTGTCATTTTGCCCGGTCGTCGGACCTAAATCAGTTTTGGTATCAGTTCTTTTCTACGATTCTTAACATTCAGATACATTAAATCTGGTATCCTTTGGATTGACTCACCTGAGAGAATCCTTAATGGCTATCTTAAATTCAGAGTTGAACTTGGCCACAAATGGCCTGGACCCTTTTCACTAACGTCCGTTCGTTAACGTTTACGAACTTCAGGAAATCCATTTAGTGTTTTGCCACGCACAAATCGGCCGATTCTATGTGCTCTCGCAATCCATACATTTTCTCTTGGATTAACCATGTTTAATTTGTGCACTATAGTTTTACAGTCTTCAATAATATGTGTCTCCATCGGATGCAAGTCTTCGTTTGGTGTACTGGCAGGAGGCTTATGGGATGCTTGACTGATTTTTGTTGATTTGGGATTGTCCTTCAAAAATGCCGAAATATTAAAGAGTATTACGTATTGACTTGTACTTTAATTCATTGACGTCATCATCGCATTTTTAAGTTTTGTATTTTCAGCAGTCTATATTTTAACATAATATTTCAGTTTTTTGACATGTTGTCTATTATCAAATGTATTTGTTGAAAGCACGCCATATCGTTCACATACAATGTAATATCTTTTTCAATAGCCGATATATTTTATGGATGTCATCAAGCCAAACCATTAAACTGAAAGCTTGATAGTAAAGAAATACGTTTAAACAAGTACCGAGGTCAGTATCTTTATTAACAGTGTTAAACAATTATTGCATGGAATGTAATAATTCTGCTTGGTTGCTTTGTTGTGATAAAATTGGTGAGGCGGGATTCAGACTCATGCAGGTTGGTATGTTGGTGGATGTTGTTACACATTGGGTATAATAGACGGTTCATATATAGCATGTAATAACGATTTGTTGATTTGTTAACATTGGATTTGTTGGTTGTTGGTTGGACGGCAGGTGTTTAGTTTTACGACATTTTATTTGAGCGTTTCACATCTTTTATTATCCGAGGGATGGGAGAATGAACTCGTTGTAGACGAAACCAAACTGTCAAACTAAATGTGAAGCCAACAATTAACTTCTCATTATATATATGAAAGGTAACTAAATACTATTTAAATACCAGTTCAATTGCACACTAGTTGTATACTTGTTTCTATTTTACAGTACAAAAGTAAAATGTCAGGTTTTCTTCCATTATGTCAGAAATGAAATATAAAATACTATTTACTATCCTTCCTTTCATTTTCTATCTCGCATTAAAACTACGTTTGAACACTATTACTTCGTTCTGTATGATATTCTTTTTCAGCTGGTTACTTAACTAAAACTCAAATCAACTAATTCTTTGAGATAAACAATGGGCATTGGAATACCGTTGGTCATTAATTGTAACAGTTCAATAGTTGTGCCGAAATACATTGATCAGTTAGTCAAAATTATCATATTGTATCTCTCAAACATATTTACTAATAGGACAATTTCAGTGGAATGGAAAACGGGTTATGAAAATTGATTTAATAATCGTTTTACACGCCCCCCCCCCCCCCCCCCCCCCCCCACACACACACATCTCAGAATGAATAAAAGACTATCGGAGAGCGTGTTTTACAGGTTAATAACTAACGCGTCAAATAAGCGCATTATAACAACACATACCGGACCTTTGTTCTTATTTTGTTATTGTCTTCCATGCGGTTGATTTTGCAATCCTATGCAAACAAATCTTGTTCTATACAAAATACACTCATAAGTGATTGATTGAATACATTAATTGCCTATTTATATCAGAATCTCTACCACACTTTTGTGAATAACTTTTTGCATTTGCTGACAGACCTTCCTGGCCCGGCAAACTAGAATTAAATGTTTCAGAAAATAATACTACATTCTTTATTTTAATTACACCAGTGTCAAGATGACAACAAATCGATAAATGTATGTTATATGTGTTTTTTGAGAATAAATGTTGTGAGTTAAAATCATTTCATCGATAAAGTGACTTTTCTTTCTTAAATATGTTTAATGCAACTTTCCGGCTATCTTTTGAAATGTTCTAATATTGATATCATTCTACTTGATCACATTTTTATAAAAATGATAATACTTGTAAAAACGTAAAAACAAATCATTCTCTGTAATTAGGAACAATACGGTTATCAGTTTTCTCCGCGAGTTAATTTCCTTCGCACGCATGGCTTTAATGACAACATTTTAAACAAGGCATTTTGATGTTCAAATGAATAGTAACATCAGAGTGTTGCTTTGGAATGCACATGTCAATATTTGGTTTAAATGTTTTTTAAAGGAATCCCAACACTGTGAAGCTAAATTTAACAAAGTTGGTAATCAACAGTAAAACATTATTTTACAGTTCTACTGAGTTTATGAAATTATATTCGCCATTAGGCAGACAAATGTCATATGCATCTTGAGTGCACCGTATTGTTTGCAATTATATTTTTACTGTGCTAATTGTTTAACATAGATGAGCTCGGAGAATCGTGGTTCAATCCTCTACAACGACCACGTTTATTTTCCTTTACCAGGACAATTTGCTTTAAATATGCTAACTACTGGTTCTACCAAGGGAGACCTCGAGCATATTTGTCTACCATTCCATTGTCCAAATTTAGATAAAATATTTCTAACTTTAGCTTTATAACGTGGCACATAAACAGAAGAGATATCACAAGAGCTTTGCACCGTAGAGTAGTCTAGTGGTAGAGCGTCAAACCGGCATGAGGACGGTCGTGGGTCAATCCCCAGTCAGAAAATGTACACACTGTCAGTTGAATTGTGTATTTTGTTTTATATGAAGAAATGTCTTTCTAAGGTAAATACATGTTTCACATAGAAATTTTTCATAGCAGGAATGTATCTGCGCATAAAAATGCCCAATACCTGGTAGGTTAACCAGCTTGTTTTAAAAGACAATGCCAGTGTCCTCCTAAGATTACTTTAAAAAAGAAGTTGTCAAATGCTCATGAAACATGCATCTGTTAACATCCAATTAACGTTACCTTTTAGCACCAGTTATGTCTAATGCAGTGTCTACTATACCAGCTGTACTCATAAGCAGCAAGAAATCACAGCCTCTTTGAACAATTTTGAAAATGTTTCAAACTAAATTTATTGGACATGTTTTAAGCGCGGGAATCATATTACCATGGCAACAGGGGGCGCAGTTGTGTAGTGAGACATGTAACTCTTTAGTTATATAATACTAATACTACATGTATAAACTTAATTAATTTAGTATACGTAGATAGTTAACTTTGATAATTAACGCATTTGATTTATTTACATTTCTACATAAAAAAAGTATATATAATTATGGTTATTATTTAAAACTTTAACGTATTCTAAATGATGCAAATTTATATTGAGAATAGCAATTGTTGTTATTTGTGGAATTCATGTCCAAAACTACATAGGAAATTGCATTGGAATAATTATATATGCTCTTAGTATAAATGGTTGATTTGTGTGCTGTCGAAATTTTGTGTTAACAAAAATATGAAGATGGTTAATATTGTGAACGTACAGTAGAGGGTCAGAAAACGGTCGATGGATATGACCAATCTACATATTTATTTTGAAAGGTGACAAATAACAAATAACATTGTGTTGAACAATAATGAGAGCGTAAATGGTTGATCATCCAAATGTAAATTGAAGATAAGTCGATCATGTATGAGAGCGTGAATGGTTGATCGACAACATGTAAATTGAAGAGAAGTCGATCATGTATGAGAGCGTGAATGGTTGATCGACAACATGTAAATTGAAGAGAAGTTGATCATGTATGAGAGCGTAAATGGTTGATCGACAACATGTAAATTGAAGAGAAGTTGATCATGTATGAGAGCGTAAATGGTTGATCGACAACATGTAAATTGAAGATAAGTCGATCATGTATGAGAGCGTAAATGGTTGATCAACAACATGTAAATTGAAGATAAGTCGATCATGTATGAGAGCGTAAATGGTTGATCGACAACATGTAAATTGAAGATAAGTCGATCATGTATGAGAGCGTAAATGGTTGATCGGCAACATGTAAATTGAAGATAAGTCGATCATGTCTGATTGTTAAACAAATCATCAATAAAGTGTAAATTTCGTAATCCAAACACGTTGATAGAAAAAAAATAAAACAACAATACATGTAACATTAAAACAATAAACGGTGTTTACCAGGTATGCAATTTTCTATGAAGTTTTCATAGCAAACGTTGTAAGTCAAATGGCATAATCACTAACTAAATATCGTTTTAATAAAGAATTAAACAACTTGTTTATGAATGTCAAACTTTTCGTATTTTTGTCATCGCTTAATAATTTTTAAATAGACTTTACCTATTTTATACGTTAATTAAAAAATCTAATTAAAAATGAATTAACTGATCAGCAATTCTAACAAGCATTTTGGCTGATTTTATGATGTAGTGTTTAATGACAGATTCAATCAATCGGATATAGGCTGACAAGGTTAATTCCGTAATCATTTGGTTTTCATGACTGTCTAAATATATGAATGCATAAATAGACAAATCTTTTTTTTTTTTTCATTTCTGTTAGAAATTATTCATATTGGATATGATAAATTATTTATGGAGTTCTGTTGAAAAACAATGGTGTTGCTAGGAAAATAAACAAATATATTTCTTATCACGTGATTCGAACTCTGATTTCTAAACATAACAATATCATCGGTACATGAACAAGTCTAATTTCAAATTAGCCGTTAATACGGCCTGTGTTGGTTGCACATTTTATTCGAGGTTGCCCGAAGTTTTTCTAACGTTTACGTATACTGCCAAGAACAGTATATACTACATCAGTGACGGTATTCAACGGGTTATGTCTAATTCAAATATCGACGATAGTATCGAGTTTAAATACATGTTTATGACGATAAACAATGCTATTTAAAAACTGGTCAGATATGACCCAATATCACTCTTTATGCTAAATGTTACAATTTATTTTGATTAAATACATTTGTAGAACTTACTGACTTAAAAACTGGTTAACGAGTGCTGACGACCTCACTGTCACTGTCGTCACCTGTCTATTTAACGCGATGAAGTTAACAAAAGTATCCCCGCTTAACCTCTTGCAAGTGTGAAATCATCTACTTGTTAGCTAATGCACAGTAGGCGATCAATCAGACAACACATAAAGGCTTTATTTTCTATATTGGTAGGTAAATGGTATTTTATATACCCACCTTGTCTAAGATCAAAATATTATATTTTATTTGTTATATTAATACATTTATGCATAAGGTGAAAGTAATCTTATTGACTAGAACAATGCTTTGTAAGGTGTTGGGATTGGAGGGGGAATAATAAAAAGGTAAGAGGTAATGACTTTGCATTTTACATGATGCTTTGTTTAATAACAGATTATTTGATTGTTAAAATGGGAAAGTTTAATTAAAAAAAAGTTGTTCCTGACGTTAAACTACCAATCAAACATATGAAACACATTTCAGCAATTTACTTTTGGCATTAACACAGTGGCAGAGAAACGTATCATCAATTACGTCATTTTTTACATAAGCGGACAGTCCAGCATATAAAACTGGACGGTTTTACTAGACGACATATTGCTATTCTAATGGAAACTACAGTAACGGATTGAGAACCTGCTAACATGTAAACGCAACATGTTAAAACAGTGTTATCGAAAAAATATAAATCGATTGATGTTAAACAACGATAAACTGCGTTAACTTGATCATTCAATACGGCATAATAAAAAGTCAAATGGAAGATACGGATAAAAAGATAAATTTGTATTTCATGTGCCATGACATATCTGAAAGGGTTAAAGCATATCTAAGTTTGTAAAAGTAACAGATTAGGTTATTGTTTAATGAAATAGTTATGCAAATTAATAAAATTTAGATTCAAATTATGTTTAGTTCTGTTAAGTTCTGTTCTGACAGCATACTTGATTGTCAGGTCAGGGCAAATACTCACGTTTCACTAGTTCTATTTTTATTAGTACAGTAGACAGAAAAGTCGTCAAAGCAAACATAAAGCGAGCGACTTTACAAATTAACAAACTTGCAACTTAGGAAAATTACAAAACGTAATTGACCCAACTGCTTAAACATTAAAAGCAATTATGAGTGTTGAAGTATAAATACATTTATCACAAATATTTATGAGATAATATTCTAATTATATTTTCTACTATAACAATTTCAGTAGGTTTGTTATCGAAAGGTGTACTTTAAATTGGCTACTGTTTATATTTAAACATTACTGTTTTATGTCTTTTATCATAAAAATAATTTGAGAGACCTATACGCACTTCGTTTTCATATATAACAAATATATCTCGGATTCTAACGCAAGTTATAGCTCTCCAACTATGTTTATTCCCCTGTGATTGGTATCACGACTGATAATTTTGATATAACCGAAGATAAACACATTTCTTAACTTAGCAAAACCAACTATACGGATTCAGCAAACATTTTTGAATAAACACACACACGCAAAAATCAGTTTGAGAAACTCCTTTTTTCAAGATAATTATAATTGCCTTTATTTTCCTTCAACCATCGAGGTCTAGAGTAATTAATCACAATTTTAAGAAATTAATCCATGAGTTTCATTATGACTGTCAATTTGCCAATTTGTTATGCAGTGATCAATCATAATAATTTCAATTTACATTTTCTCAATTATATGGCTGAGGTTCGAATGCTGTGGTATATTTGAGACAATTAAAATACGGCTTAAAAATTGTGAACATCTGAGCCCTTTTCATTCAGTAAAATTTAGCAATTTAAAACTTCATAGCCAGATATTAAACGCAATAATTAATTTAACGTTTAGAAATCGATAATTTGGTACCCATGCAAACACTCACGCTGTATGAAACAATCACAATAAGACTACTGCAGATAGATATACAAATAAAATTACAACAAATAGTACGGATTTTGAATAAGAAGTTGTTAAAACATCACTGATATCAACAATAATATTCGAACTATTTAATTAAGTTAATTCATGAGTTCTTGCAACCCCATTCTAAGCAGAGTTGTAACATAATAAAGCATAATAATGTAAATTAAACAAGTGCATCAGATCACCTCTTACATACGCGGCAGCTATCAATAAAGAGAGACAATGGTATAAAAATTATAAGTAGATCATCAATATAATGTAATTCATACCACAAACATGTAGGTTCGTAGTAACATATTGTACTCTCATTCCTCAAAAATTGGTTTGTAATATTTCTTTCAGGCTCCATTCAGATGCATAAAGAGCGATGGTATATAAGCTGCAAGAGATATTTACATACGGACGACGTACACATAACAATCACACGAGTAAAATAAACAACAAACACACTTTAAAACCTACTGATGCACTAGTTTTGATATGTTCACATATATAGATATTGTTCTAATTACATGTAACAGGTTTTCATTAAATCTGGATCGTTTATTTTTTTTTTATATCATTAACAAAACTTTTTTTCATAATACTTTATTTAAAACTCAGGATATATAAAAGTGATCAATTGAATCTAAGTTTACTTTAAGAAATATAAAACAAAAAAATGATTGTCAACAGTGCACTTAAAGGTGTTTTCTATTTTCGTTTATCTAGTGTTTCCACTTTCAATTCATCAATGTGCAAAATCATATCAAATTTTAAACCAATTGTAATGAATTGAAATAAAACGTAGTTACACTTAAAAATCACTTTCCGATAAAAAAAAGTTACAAATCTGTAAACAAGCAATTACATCTGATCTATCAGGAGCTGAAGGACGAATCCATCGGAGCCAGTTTCTTTTCTATGAAATAAAATTAAATATATTTTTGCAAAGTACTAAATTCCATATTTGATTTAGATAATGTAAGTAAATAAAAACACGGGTACTTGTCAATATAGGATTGTTTTCATGAGCTGTCATTAATGACCAATATATCTTTAATGAATGAAACATTTTGTAAACTGTAATGAAATTGTTGACAATTACATATATTTGTTATTCCATGTAAATATGTTTCAACATGTGTCCTACTATAATTACAATACCATTTGGTATTTATCTAGTACTAATTGAAAGTCATTGTTTCAAGGGGATTGTCGTAACTAATAATTTGAGCACCTGTGACGTTTCTGCTTTACTTATTTTATGCTTGTAAAATGTATTTTTTTTATATATTTGACAACAAAATATGTTTAAACAAAACACCATTTTGACAAACAAACACATACTATTTGTGGTGTTGCTGTTGTCATTTTATCTGTACGCTGTTATCAACATAATATACTGTCATACTACATTCTAACATTGATTATACTCAATATTCAATATTTAATGTATTGTTTCTTTAAAACCAAAACCATTTAGTAAAGGTTTTTATTACATTTCAAAATCTAATTGATATTCAGTTTGGTAGTAAAAGTAGTATGGCAGCTGGAGTACATTAAATAGTCTGAATAATATTGTTTTAATTGATAGCTGATCACAATATTTGAATATGGAATGCTATTTCGCAAGTGTGATTTTTAGATTAAAACTATTTTATCGAATCATACATTTTTATTACATGCGAATCATTGACAATAAAGAAGACCAGATTTGCTTGAAATGCAAATTTACGATATTCATCTCATAAGATCATATGCTTGTTTTATAAATCATCGCTAGAACATATAAGGGAATGTTTAGGCATATCATCTTTGTTTCAGTTTTCGAAAACATGATACAACTGAATGAAATATCAAATGTGATAACAGTGTTGTGTTGTGTTTTTTGTTGTAATTGTTTGTATGTTTTGTCCATTATGCTTGGTTAATGGTTTCTATTATTTCTATATTATCAACTGAAAATATGATATCAAACAAACATTTAAATAACGCCATAGGGTATACTTGAATTGCTTGCTATGGTATCAGAGCAGTTCTAGATATTTTCCTTTTATTCGGCAAGTGTTTAAATACATGGGTTACATATTTATATCGGTGCGCAAGCTACATTATACATTATACATTACATTGTGAAAACGAATATTACGAGCAGACACTCGGGGCTAATTATTTGAACTAGATATAATTGTTCCATGACAGTTTAATTATACATATTCTGATTGTAAAATTTCCTATAACTAGTAGAAAAATATGTGTGTAGTATTTTGATATAATGTACATGTAGAATTGAAACTTTTTATCTTACCAATGGATTATTTTATGGAATACTTTGTATCGGGTTTGGAAGCTATCTCTCTAAATGTGCAAGTATTGATTTTATTCTACTCAATTGTTGGTATAATAACAGCAATACTTGTAAAAATGTAGAAACCAATCAAGAGTAATACTTGTAAAAACGTAGAAACAAATCACTCTATGTAATTATAAAAAGGAAACAGTTCGTTTTCCCCGCACGCACAATTGTCAATAAAAACACTTAAACATTTTGAACAATCCTTTTTAGCTCGCCGGAAGAAGTTCAAGGAGAGCTATTGGCATGACCCCGGCGTCGTCGGCGTCGTCGTCTGTAGACACCCAAGTTAAACTTTTGCGTACAAGTTTCATATATCTATGCAACCACTCATTGGATGTCAATGAAACTTTGCATGTGTGTTTACCATCATCAATGGAACACAAAGAGACAAGAACCATAACTCTGGATTGCATTTTGGCACAGTTATGGTCCTTTTTGGACTTACACACCCAGGTTAAACTTTGCGTTTAGTTGCGTACAAGTTTCACATATTAATGCAACCACTCATTGGATGTGAATGAAACTTCACATCATGTGTGTTCACCATCATCAATGGAACACACAGCGACAAGAACCATAACTCTGGATTGCATTTTGGCACAGTTATGGTCCTTTTTGGACTTAGATACCCAGGTTAAACTTTGCGTTTAGTTGCGTACAAGTTTCACATATCTATGCAACCACTCATTGGATGTGAATGAAACTTCACATGTGTGTTTACCATCATCAATCGAACACACAGAGACAAGAACCATAACTCTGGATTGCATTTTGGCACAGTTATGGCCCTTTTTGGACCTAGACACCAAGGTTAAACTTTGCATTTTCTTGCGTTTAAGTTTAAGATATATATGCAACCACTCATTAGATGTGAATAAAATTCCTCATGTGTGTTCACCATTATCAATGAAACACACAGAGACAAGGACCATAACTCTGGGTTGCATTTTGGTACAGTTATGGCCACTTTTCGAATTAATTTTTCAGGTTAAAGTTTTTTATCACGTAAGATATCTATGCAACAACTCATTGGATATGAATGAAACTTTGCATGTGTGTTCACCATCATCATTGAAACACACAGAGACAAAAACCATAACTCTGGGTTGCATTTTGGCATAGTTATAGCCCCTTTTTTACTTAATTTTTCAGGTTAAAGTTTTTTATCACGTAAAATATCTATGCAACCACTCATTGGATGTGAATGAACCTTCACACGTGTGTTCACCATCATCAATGAAACACACAGAGACAAGAACCATAACTCTGGGTTGCATTTTTTTGCCACACTTATGGCCCTTTTTGGACTTAAACACACAGAGGCGAGCTTTGTTGTCTTCTGACAGCTCTTGCTGTTGTTCCAATTAGTAGAAAATCATTTTTGTTGTTCCAATTAGTAGAAAATTTTATAAAATGGTAGAGTTTTGCTTTGAAATGAGAATATTCGTTATTTGATCTTTGATATTTGCAGGAACCCCAAGCAATTATAATCTAAAATAAACCATTTCAACAACTGCAATTGGTTTATTTTTACATTTTTGCTTTAAAGGAACGCTTTGTTCTCAGTTTTCCAGGTTTTATGAAATTATTGGATACACACATATATAACCACGTACACCTTAACGGATGTATGCATTTACAAATGCCAAAATACGGCTAATGCCAAATTCTGAAAGTATAAGCAAAAAAAACTATTTTTTCTCTCTTAAAAACGTCTTTCAATTCAATATAACCAAAACATAAAAAATGATGTTAATTTCACAAAACAATTTCAGAAAATTGTCCTATTATCATCTTTGGGTATATCCTTTGTCAGAAGAATATATCGGATTATATCATTAGATACTTTTAGAAATTAATTTCTGGTTCAAATGTCAGGTTTTAAATGCCAGAAGACCAGATACTTCGAGCTCAAGTAGTATACTATGACACAAAAATTGTAGAAGATATATAACAGACGCATTATAAATATATTGTAATGTGTATTATAAACGTTAATATATGATACAACATATATTGTTATAAAAGCTATGCACGACTACAATATGTAGATATATTTAGTTATGTGACAATAATCCATTAAACTTAACCTTACTTCAAAACAGTTTGAAAATGCTATATTTCATCACCTGAGCTTGAGAATATAATTGTGCATGTTTTACGTTTAACTCATACACAACATAAACATATCACACTATACCCGATCTCAATCTAGATAGACGTACACCTGATGGTTAATTAAATATATTTTGATAAAGAAAAATTCTTATAGAAAGATAAAGCAAAACTTAAAAGCAACAGCCATGCTTTATAATATCTGCAATACATCATATCAAACATCGTATTAGCAAACATCCTATTAGCGAATAACGTAATCCGTGTATGAACAACTGTTAACCTTGTCGGTTTCGCAACGGTATGAGGCAAATACGGTCATAACTAAAGATTCCAATATGAAGATTAGGGTTCATCCATCTTTCCTTAGAGAAACGGCTAAATAATGATGCGCCACTTAGGCAACAGTAAATAGATATTAGAAACAGATAAAACTCGATGCATCACAAATTGACAAGCCACGTCACCTTTCCTGAAAACTATATTGAACAATTAAACTACAAGTTGAAAATATGGTGGAAAAAGTTACCACTGACAAGAGGCGGGTGTGTTAACGTTTGATATTTGTTGCACGGGCAAGGATAAGCTACCATTTAAATCAATAAAAAAGGTTTAGAAGATGATAAAACCATTCATTGACAAATATGTGCCACGATTATCTAAGGTTATCAAGAACGAAATTAGGTATTTTTGCCGGGACAGTATACCAAGGCATACGTTATAACGTTCGTTGGCTTACCCGCAGAAATGAAAATAGAAAGACAACGTGTGTTTTACAGTGGAGTAGAGGATGTCCAACAAAATCGGCTGCTGCGATTTGGCAGTTGGACTATTCTAAATTGACGCATTCAGAAGCAAGTAAATATATATACCGTTTAAACGGGCGTTAAAAGACGAATTAAATAACTTTGACATGTGCTTTTCGTAAACTTAGTGAACAATAAAATGTAAATAATTGTAATCAATAGAGAAAATATTGAAGAAATAAAGCAACAATACGTATTTTATTTAAAAACAAAAGTGCTTTTTGTCGTTAAAAAAAATAAATCTAATGTATTTATACAACAAACGTTTGAAGCTAATTGTAAAAAAACCCTAAAAAATCTCAAAAAAAAAACAACTCCTTAACCACTGCAATTTAAGTGCATGATGATCAAAGATCAGGTCAACATAACTAAAATATACGGCAAATGCACCACAACAGTAAAAACCATAATGTGTGGTTCATCAATACTGGCACGAATCCAATGCATTAGGATTTTTCATTTGTATATATGGCGGAAAACATTCAATGTGTGAATGGATAGTTTGCTTTACGGCTATGGAATCCTTTACTCCTCCGTGATAAGAAAACACTATATGCATTATAGCTAAATCGAGTAGAAAGAGACGCAGACACTAAAGATTTCCCCCGAGAAACTAGATATATTTTACTTCTTATTCTTTACCAACACATCAAATAATTACCCGACTAAATAGTGTGCCGTTTGAGAAAACAATAGTTTAGATTGAGTAATTTGTATTTTCTTAAAATGTACATATACTTAAAAATGAGGAAGATTTCGAAGAACTTAGTTATAAATATAATGTTTTGATAATGGCTGAAAAATAACCGGACGCGGGCTGTCAGTCAAATACGTCGATAATCAAATCAGCGATGGATATTGGTTACTATGCCACGATTTTCCGTTACGGTAGATAAGCTAACGGTGTCTGAGTAATCACGTCATTGTATTTACTTAGAGAATCAATGTCACGTGGCCAGTGGGCGTTGCAATAATCGTTTTCAGGTCAGGTCAATTCTTAGCATAAAACAAAGTCAGATGTTTTTTTCTGTTAAATGTTTATAATATTGATATTGGTCAATTTGACAACCGACTGTTTGAGTTACATGAGATGTTTTATAAGCAAACATTAATCAACTTATTTATTAAAAACCTCCTTTAGGGACATTCAATGTTAGTATACCACTCAATATGTGCTAAAACAGATTCTATAAATGTCATAAGACTTACGTCTGCAGCAATTTCAATAATTATGTATTTTGCTTATTCGATAATTGTAATGTGTATTAAAATGATGTACATTTTTAATGAAATACTGAGTAAATAAAAGTACACAGAGAATAATAGTCGGCTGTGGTAAATACCATTTATGTTTAATCGAGCCAATGTCAGTGTTTATGAGTGACATTTGAATGATAGTTCACTGAAACCGACAATTTTCGTCATAAAATTCATTTAATGATTGAAAGCAATGTCATTTATAATAATTCACTAACAATCTCTATAGTCCATTGTAAGCCAGACATAAACATAAATATACACAAGGTCATAAGTAACCAAACGTTCTTTGAATGATTATGTATCGGGTTAAGTACACAATTAATTAATAAAGACGAGCTAATGTATCATCGATAACACTACAGCGTTTGTCATAAGTAGATTTGAAACGGTGTTGACTGGCCGTTACGAACCTATACATAACAGTGACATATGAGTACTTCATTGGTCAGTTACCTCGCCTGACGCTCAACCGAGTCACTATTTGGTAAATGCATTTTAGTGAGTATCCTATATATTTTGGGAAAGGCAAGGAAGTCCATGCATAGAAGACCTTGTAATTATCTTGGATAGATTAGTAAAGGGGGACTTTCTCTTAATACTGTATCAGGTAGTTCTCCGTTAATAAAAATGTGTTTGATTGATTTTATTTGTATGGAAGAACTATACATAAACATAAAAAACAAAGAGTTATTATGATTATATTAATTAGACGGAAATGAATTAAAACAATGTGTTACGTCGGGCCTAACATTAACACGTATAACTGCACTTGAGTACAGTCTCACGTAACATATTAGTCAAGAATAGGATGTTGGTCGCTCACGCCAGAGGTTGCGGGTTCGACAAAAGTACTGGTTGTAACCAGGAGGAGGACTTAAGAGTATATATATATATATATATAAGCCATGAATATTCTTAGCAATGTAGCTAAAATTAATTAGTATAGACTCAATTAAAACAGAGTTTAATGGGACAGAGTGCTAAATAACAGTTTCATCATCGTAGTTACGTTGTTTCGCCTTTACTTAATTTAATAAATATGCCGCGATGGCCCCAGCGGGACACCGTAAGAAACGTAGTATGTTTTTTTTCAATCTTTTTTTGTTTTGTGAAATTAACATCATTTTAATACAGGATATATGCTTCCCGTAAAACATAACGATGTAAAGTAGTTGCATTAATATAAACGTCGTTAATTTGTTATTTATTGAACATCCCTCCGCGTGTTTATTGCCCAAGACAAAGTAATACCAGATATCGTTTACGCTTTATTACACTACAACTTAACATGCTTTTAGAAGGTGGTAACAATTAAGAAAGTTTGATATGATACACGCACAACGTGTAATATTTGTAATAAAATTATATTTAATGTAGTATGAAATATATCGTATGATGGGAAACTTGTCTTGTTTATCTCTCTGTAAATGTTCATATTGTTTACCTTTAAGTTTGGTTCGTCTGCACAAGTATGCAATTTATTTGTAATAGCAATATAAGAAAGTGAACACGTTTGATAACATTTCAATAAATAACACCTTGGGCCCATTTCACTAACCTTGTCTTAATAATTTCGTACGAACAAATTTTGACATCTAGTAACGTTTCCTTCGCGCAGTAATTTTGCTAATTCTAAAAAACTTTCAAAAATAAGTAATCGACACAAAAATTGAATTCCCCGACTTTTTACATGTTCAAATTCGTTATTAAGAAAGTTATTGAAACGGGCTCCTGGCATTTAGTCAACTGTACATGTTAATATAAATTTGAAAACACCATAAATGTTGCTAATCGTAACTTATTTCATGAAAACGTACTACATGATTTTTTTTATAAAACAAAACACAATATTTGCGAGCATAAAATTGACGACGACGTCGCAAAATGTTATAACCGGTTTTGACACGTAATACTTATATTATATTGCCATTGATGAAAAAAGTATTTCAGTTTTAAACAAATGGAAATATGAAATAAAGTGGGAACTTCTTATTAATCTTTTGAAACAAAGATTAGCAAATATCATCATTTAAGTTACAATCCAAAATAGCATGATATTTATTCTTAAAGTTATCACAAAAAATGATTCTGATATCTTTATGAATAATACACCTTCGTTGTCGCCGTTAAAAAATCTTTTACAATTTAAAACCTCACATACTGTCGCAAATTTCAAAATTACAGTATGTTTAACCCTATGCTAATTGTTGTGTATTGCCGCGGTTTTCTATGAAGTTATGATGTTGCGCGTCCTGTTGCACATTTATATTTTTATTATTGCTGCAGACTTCTATAAATGTGAAACTATATAAATCAATTTATTCCTTAAAATGTTATAATATAATTGATGTTATCAGGCATCCTTCCTGTCGATCAATTACAACCTATTTGAAGCAAATACTGACAATGTCTTCATCGGTACGCATAGTTGGCGCTTCTACTGAAATAAAATTTATATTTGTTCAATTTTACTTACGATTATAACCTTTGTATAACATACTATTTGTAGGGAATATGATGCATATATTCGGCAGACAGACACAATGATCACAAAATGTAATACAAAAAAACAACACAACCTATTGTTGTATATATAAACGTATTTACACAGAATGTACTGATCAATTGTTTGAGGTCGACCTTCAGTCAAGGTGATTTCGATGTTTTGAAAGTAAAACCGAGGCAGCGATTTGATGAACAACAACCGTCCCTTAGGTACTCCATCTCCTTATCTTACGCCGTTGAGTCGGGACAAAAGTATCGATTATACAAATATGCGTATCGAAGTGTATACAGCGATTATAACAAACGTATGATATAACATAAACAAACATTGTAAGCGGCTGTAAACAATGTTCATTGCACCGGGAAACAACTTCTCGGTGGCGGATGTGCTGTTGGTCGTTCAAAAACGATGATCAATTTATCACTTTTTGTATTTGCTTTGTTTTGGATTTGATAAGCCAGTATATGCCGTCGTGATTAATGCAATTTCATCAATTTCCTCGAATTCCCTTTCTTTTATGTATTCTATATATGCTAACAGAAACAAACAATACAAATATATTGTGAACGTTGTATCATTAAGAGGTTAATACACGACAGAACCGGGCCGAGAAATGATAATCGGTCCGGAAAATGAATAACCGGGCCATTATGAATTTGGGCCGATTTTCACCTCCCGGCCCAGCTCTGTTGTGTATTATTGTCTTTAATACACATGTTCGGTTGCGCCACTCGAAGAGAATAATTACGTTTTCACTCGCCGGGAGTGTTACCACTACAAAGCAATGCTCATGATGTCCATTTATAAACCTCTTTATTACACCTGGTTCTAAATTATTTGTACACATACTTTCTTTATATTTTATCCGAGTATAAAACGAAATAATAAAACTAATAAAAACGATTATAATTTCAAAAAAAAAGAAACCGTCATTGACTCGTCTAGAACACACGACGTTCAGATTGATAGATAAAATGTAATATGACGTGCACGTTAAACAACCGAGCTATTGCACCATTTTGCTTCCCTTGATTTGTTAACATTAGAAACAGAATGGAAATAATAAAATAATGTACACAAACACTAAATACCATATACCGACATGTTGAAAACAAACTGACAATGATAACGTTTTACGTGGCCATTGGTTTCACGCGCACGCGTTCGCCGGGCCGATTGTGATTATGAGTTTTCGGCCCGTCTGATAAGCGATAATCAGCGCATGAAGGCAATAACCGGTTTAAACATGCTCATTTTGTTACTATATATAGCGACATGTGTGTTAAGTCATGTCTAAAAAAATCACAAAATAAACCAAACGCTAACATAATAGCAAACACAATAGGAAGGTATATACATTTTTATTGGGAGGTGTATGAATATTTATTGGGAGGTGTATGAATATTCATCAAATGTATGAATATTCATTAAAGCTCGTCTATCGACATTTTTAAGTACTTTGATTATAGTTGAGTTAAACTTTGTGGATGTGTTTTGCTGTTGTGGTGGCTGTGTCGGATTGAATACGAGAACTAATATATCCTTTGAGGCACTTGATTTATTTAAACTGGAATGTGCAACTCTTTATTTCTAAAGAAAAAGTGCATATTATTCATATTCACAAACGTTTTTTATATCTTTATCGAAACCAAAAGCTCGATCACGCCAAAGGAGGCATATAATTCGTGTATGAAAAGTCACAAATACAGTCTTATAGTTTCTACGCGAGAAATCTTAAACAATTTGGTGTATTAGGTGAAATGTCCAATATAAATCACTCAGTTACTTAAAGCAATATTGTATGCGTAGCTTCTTTTTCCGCATAAGATCGCTTATACGGGTTAGAACACCATGATATATATATAAATACATATAAAGATATATAATATAAACACATGGCATGTTATATGTTACATGTAATGTTCAGTTTTACTGTTGGATACCTATCTAAGCATGAACACAACCATCCTTACGAAAGTAACTTTTTGTCAAACTTTTTCAAATTAATATATTTTTGGACCCAGCTTGGCTCAGCTGTGTGAGGTAAATGATCATTAAACGAAGGCGTCTCAGGTCATTCGGCCACATCAGATCTTATAAATAATCGACTAGTTAAGACACGTCCAATGGCACCAGTTCTAGTTCACGATAGCTTGCGGTGACTTCCAGGACATAAAGAGAGTGATCTAAAGAGGTTTTTAAAATACACTGTTGTCGCTGTTCGGGCACAATTTTTTATTTGAGAACGTGTTTTTGTTACTTACAAAACGGCGTAAGCTCTAAAATGACATAAACAACTAGTACAAAAGTTGAACAATACGATACAAACAAACTACCTACTCCTTCTATATATATAACCAATGCTTTGTTCTTCGCGAAATATGTTTTTGAATGCATAGGTTGAATTTTTTTATCGCTTTCGAAAGCGTATACTGTGTCAATATTCTCTTAAAGCATTTGGCCATTTTTAAGTTAATGGTTCCTGAAACGATTATATTTATGCATGATGCTCCTGCCAGGATTTCTGTATGCACATGGGACCGATATTGTTCTGCGATTTCCATTGTTTCGTGATAGGAGGAAAATGGCAATCATAAATTCAATTTCAACATCACATTAATGTTTAAACCTACGAAAGAATCATAAACTGTAATTCTAAGATCTTTTGCTGAAACTAATGGTGTCCCCCAGTAGCTGTGAACAATTGGAACACATCTTGACAAAATAATTTTTTTCTTTTCTTTACCATGTGTACGAGTGAAGATAAAATTGTAATTTACACATTTTAGACATGGTCTACCTTATTGACAATACGTTTGACTCGTGTACCTGAGTTATACTGTGTCTTTAAAACAGAGACAAACTTATTTGTTAGCATGACTTTTGTTGCATTTTTAAAACACAATCTAACATTGTCATGAGTGACATTATGCATTGCATTGGATTGCGTTTCAGCCTCAGACTTCCAATTCTACTTGAATTATGCCTATTCTATTTGAGTTATTAATACCTTTCAGCTCTTGCAATGGAATCTGCTTAATTCTCTAGCAGATGTTATCTGTCTTCTTTGAACAATGTGTTTTGTTTGATATTTTGTATGCAAATCTCTAGTGGAATTACAACTCAGGTTTAAAGCGAAGGTTTTATGAATGTTACTTCTGTATGGTTCATAGCTGTCACGGGTGTATAGTGACTGCTTCATACTATTGTTATATTTTAAAACAGTGACATTTTTAATGGCCATACAAAACTAAACATAAGTATTCATATTTAACTTATTACAGTTTTTACGTATTGTAAATCACAATTTTCTCATGCACATTTATAAAGCAATTGTTAGACATTGATTGGTTATCAGCTTAAAATTTATAAAAATTTACCTTGAAATAAATCCCATTTATGTGATAATATAATGGTGTGAATTCATTAAAATTAATTAACAGTTCTATCAAACCCATTAGTTCTGTAGTGTACTGGCTTTTAACATACACCAACATTTGGTGCTCTCTAACCTACATATTTAAGTCATGCTACGATATAGTTATTATTACGGTACACCGGGTTCACCGTTTTAGAGTTCGCCATGCGGTTTTGAGAATCAACAATAAAGACGATTATATAACACACGATCTGTGTTTGGGTACTAATTACGCCCTTAATATAATAAGTACATACTAGAAGAATAAATCTCAATATCATTTTTAAGAACAATATGTTTGTACTTGATTACTAATACTGAGTTCAAAATATTTTACCCAATACACATATAAGTATTATTTTGTTTTGAAATGCATCTGTAGTGACAGTGGCTTAATGACACGTGTTTTATTCATTTTTGTGTATGGGGTTCAACGCAATTTCAGGTTATTTATGGCATATTCAGTTTTATTTGTGGAGGGATGACTCAGAAATGGATCTGAATAGAACCACCGTCATTTAGATAGTGACTTGGACAAACGTTCTCACATAAAGTTTTTGGACCGAGCAAAACTCAAACCTACGACCTAAACAGCTTTAGACTACTCGGTCACGGAGGACACTTTCTCGTGCTTTAGACTGGTACAATATTAGTAGGGAATATACTGTATATCTAACAGGTTCCTATCACCATAATAGTGTGGTAAAAACAACAAAATATATCTATAACATTAGTACTCCTTTGTCATGATTCCTTAATATTATAATAGATGATCTATGCGACATGTGACATTATATTGCTTTAAATCTCAATACATAGTTACACCACTTTTTTCACGTTAAAATTATTGGTATACTTAAATCGAAGTACTAACAGTGCTGCAATGCGGATGAACGTGATAGTATATGCAGGGACAAAAAATAGGTTTCAGAAAATGCGAAGGTTCAACTTTCTGAGAAATGGAATTATGTTTCATTTTAGCTGATAATATGTACGTTTTACTTCAAATCGTGAATGAATATACATGTAAGCAAGGTACTTGTTTATTCGTTCATCAATACCAAATAACAACATGAAGCCTTAAATATTGAACATATTGGTGAATTGAGATGGTGTTGTAGGTAAATGCTATCGCATCTAGTGCAATTGATAATAAAACAACAAAAGGCAGTGTACAGAAACATGTTTTTATTTCAAATATAATGCATCAAGAGGAATATGATAATGCCAAATGTCTCAAAAGGTATAAAAACCGCAACAACATAAGCTGTTCTGGCAATTCTTGTCAGTAGACATAAAAACATGTCATGATGTATCTTAAATGCATCCATAAATTAACAATAGAACTGAATATAGAACCAAACTATTGAAAATGAAATTAATAGTAAAACACTATAGTCCCTAGTACACCTGAACCAGTAAAATCGCATATCACATTAAACGAATGAGTATACGATAGAGATCAATGGGTAACTCGCATGAAAAGCCCTTAACTAGTGATGTGCTGATTAATGATCGATAATGGATCAAACTACTCATCCGATTCTTCTACAAATACTAAAATTGTAATTGATTATAATCCAAAATGTTGGTTTTAAATGCATTGCGCTTATAATGTGATTTCACACTAACTGATATTATTCTCAGAATATTCTAAGAAGTCAGAATAGTTTGGACATTATTTTAGAAATGTTGTACAAACTCGTCCATAAACAAGTGTTTTCTCGTCAATGCGACGGTTTATAATGATCATTCTTGCATACCGGACAAGGATGTCCGCGTATTTTTACGGGAACGGAGTTTTTAACCTCCACATCTCAACCCCCCCCCCCCCCCCCCCCCGGCCCCCACACATGCGCTCATCCTATCCTACTTTTACATATGACGTTATGCATTTAATTTGATGTCTTAAAGGCCACCGTGCTTAAATGTAATAATGAGTTTTTTTGAGATAGCTGTTTTGTTTCCACCAAAATATTGATCTCTTAGGACGGATTTTATATATTATATTCGAACCTCCAATCCATGTAAGGTACTTAATATATTGAACTTATGTTTTATAAGGAACTGTATCAAGATTTATCTTAGATATTAAATATAAAATAAACCGAAACCACTGCATACCGATGGGGATAACTCTTTTTTTTCTTTTCTTGTAAAACATGTAACACTCCCACAAGAGGTTACGTTAAGAATATTTATTATTGTATTTGATATCATAGTCTTCAAAGCTGCTCTCTTCCTACACGGTGGACTACTACAGACTTGTTATATCCGTTTTTGTGACTTTGTTAAAACGCCTAGTCATAAATGCCACTACTTTTGTAAAGCTGAATTGTGATCATCTGTAAGTATTATACTAAAATAAGAAACAAAAACCTTTGATTCTAACAGTTTAACTCGGTGCTATGATATGACCATTTTTAGGCTGTATTTAGATTCACTAATCGATGGTAAAGTTTGCGGGTGACGTAATTATTTTCCAGCTAAGTTTGTACACAAATAGTACATACATCAAATAATTTACAGTGATGTCTATTAATTGCAGAATCAAAGGTTTACAAAGCTGATAAGATACCATTCACTGTCGTGTTTCCCCGTCTAGCATTCACAGTAGTGTTTTTTCATCTCACCATTCATTCTAAGAGTAATATTTCTTCATTTCATCATTCATGGTAGTGTTTCTTCATCTCATCATTCACGGTAGTTTTTTCTTCATATCACAACTCATTGTTACAGTAATGTTGCCCAATTTCATCATTTATGGTAGTGTTCCCCTCCAAACATTCGCGGTAGTATTTCCCAAACCGACCATTCATTATTACGGTAATGTTTGCCAATCTCACCATTTATGGTAGTGTTCCCCTCCAAGCATTCGCAGTAGTGTTCCCCATTCCACCATTCATTGTTACAGTAATTTTTGCCAATCTTACCATTTATAGAGATGTTCCACTACAAGCATTCGCGGTAGTATTCCCCATCCCATCAGTCATTGTTACAGTAATTTTTCCCAATGTCATCATTCAGACTAGTGTTTTTTCATCTTATCATTCACAGTAGTGTTTCTTCATCGGACATTTCATTAATACAGTAATGTTTCCCAATCTTATCATCTATGGTAGTGTTTTTCTTAAAGCATTCGCGGTAGTATTTCCCCATCTCATCAGTCATTGTTACAGTAATGTTTCCGAATCTCATCATTTATGGTATTATTTACCTCCAAGCATTTGCAGTAGTGTTTTACAATCTCACCATTCATTGTTACAGTAACATTTGCCAATCTCACAATTTATGGTAGTGTTTACCATCTCACCATTCATTGTTGCAGTAATGTTTTCTTGTCTCAACATTCATGGTAGTGTTTCTTCATCTCATCAATCATCGTAGTGTTTCTTCATCTCAAACTCACAAAAGTGTTTCCTATCTCACCGTTCATTGTAACAGTAGTGTTTACCAATCTCATCACTTATGGTAGTATTTCCCCGTCCCACCATTCGTTGTTAAGTACTGTTTCCCAAACTCACCATTTATGGTAGGGTTCCCCTGCAAGCATTTGCGGCAGTATTTCTCCATCTTGCCATTCATTGATACAGTAATGTTTCTTCATCTCACCAATCACTGTGGTGTATTTTCATCTCACCACTCAAGTTAGTGTTTTTTCCTTTAACAATTCACTGTAGCATTTCTTCATGTCACAACCCACGGTAGTGTTTCTCCATCTATGACTCAGGTAGTGTTTCTTCATCTACCTCTCACGGTAGTGTTTCTTCATCTCACCATTCACTGTAGTGTTTCTTCATCTCACCACTCACGGTAGTGTTTCTTCATCTACTACTGACGGTAGTGCTCCTTCATTTCACAATTCACTGTACTGTTTCCCCATCCCGCTATTCATTATTACAGTAATGTTTCCCAATGTCATCATTCACAGTAGTGTTTCTTCATCTCACCACTCACGGTAGTGTTTTGTCATCTCACCACTCACGGTAGTGATTCTTCATCTACAACTCATGGTAGTGTTTATTCATCTCACCATTCACTGTAATGTTTTCCCATCCCGTCATTCATTGTTACAGTAATGTTTCCCAATGTCATCATTCACAGTAATGTTACTGCATCTCACCACTCACTGTGGTTTTTCTGCATCTCACCACACACGGTAGTATTTCTTCATCTCACCGTTCACTGTAGTGTTGCTTTATCTACCACTCACGGTAGTCTTTTGTCATCTCACTATTCACTCTAGTGTTTCTTCATCTCACCACTCAAGTTAGTGATTTTCATGCCACCATTCACTGTAGTATTTCTTTCTCTCACCACGGTAGTGTTGCTTTATCTACCAGTCACGGTAGTGTTTGGTCATCTCACCATTCACTGTATTATTTCTTTATCTCACCACCCACGGTAGTTTCTTCATTTAAAACAGACAGTAGTGTTTCTTTATTTCACCATTCACTGAAATGTTTTCCCATCCCTCAATTTATGGTTACAGTAATGTTTACGAATGTCATTATTCACAGTAATGTTTCTACATCTCACCACTCACGGTCGTGTTTCTTCATCTCATCACTCACGGTAGTGTTTCTTCAACTCACTATTCACTGTAGTGTTTCTTCATCTAAAACAGACAGTAGTGTTTCTTTATTTCACCATTCACTGAAATGTTTTCCCATCCCTCAATTTATTGTTACAGTAATGTTTACGAATGTCATTATTCACAGTAATGTTTCTACATCTCACCAATCACGGAAGTGTTTCTTCATCTACCAATCACTGTAGTGTTTATTAATCTCACCATTCACTGTAGTGTTTCTTCATCTACCAATCACTGTAGTGTTTATTCATCTCACCATTCACTGTAGTGTTTCTTCATCTAATAATCACGGTAGTGTTTCTTCATCTCACCATTCACTGTAGTGTTTCTTCATCTCATTATTCACTGTAGTGTTTCTTCATCTCATCACTCACGGTAGTGTTGTGTCATCTCACACTTCACTGTAGTGTTTCTTTATCTACCAATCACGGTAGTGTTTCTTCATCTCGCCATTCACTGTAGTGTTTCTTCATCTCATCACTCAAGGTAGTGTTTCTTCATCTCACAAGTCTCGGTAGTGTTTCGTTATCTCACCAATCACTGTAATGTTTCCCATCCCGCCATTTATTGTAACTCTAATGTTCCCCAATGTCATCATTCACAGTAATATTTCTTCATCTCTCCAATCGCTGTAGTGTTTCTTTATCCCACCACTCACGGTAGTGTATCTTCATCTCACCACTTACGGTAGTGTTTATTCATCTACATATCATGGTAGTGTTTCGTCATCTTACCATTAACTGTAGTGTTTTCCCATCCCGTCATTCATTGTTACACTAATATTTCCCAATTTCATCATTCACAGTAGTGTTTCTTTATCTCACCACTCACTGTAGTGTTTCGTCATTTCACTATTCACTGTAGTGTTTACCCATTCTGCTATTTATTGTTACACTAATATTTGCCAATGTCATCATTAACAGTAGTGTGTCTTTATCTCACCACTCAAGGTAGTGTTTCGTCATCTCACCATTCACAATAGTGTTTTCCCATCCCGCCATTTATTGTTACACTAATGTTTCCCAATGTCATCATTCGCATAAGTCCTTAATCTCACCACTCACGGTAGTGTTTCGTACTCACCAGTCACGGTAGTGTTTTTTGATCTCACCTCTCACGGTAGTGTTGCTTCATATCACAATTCATTGTTACAGTAATGATTCCCAGTGTCATCATTTACAGTAGTATTTCTGCATCTCACCACTCACAGTAGCGTTTCTTCATCTCACCACTCACGGTAGTGTTTCTTCATTTCACTACTCACATTATTGTTTCTTCATCTACCATTCACGGTAGTGTTGTCCCAACCAACTATTTGCTTTTTATAATGTTGTCCAGCCCCACAGTTAGTTATAGCGTTTTTCTTTCCCCATTCACTGTGGTGTCCCCCCTTCCCACTATATCGTGTTCCCATCTCACATTTTAGTGTTCCCCCGCCACATTATTCACGTAGTATTTTCTAAATGCACCATTTACCGTACATTGTGTTACCCAAACCCATTCAGTTTTCTGAGTAAGTATAGGCATATATATATCAGTTCATGTATGTAAATTGTCCGTCCAGTCCAGTTGTGTAGCATGTAGACCCAAAGTCGACACCAAATGTTTTGGTTTTGCATAGGCCTTGATATTGTATCTATGGTTTACATTGTAGCTAGGCTCGCTCGCTGTAGTCTGGTCTGTACATTTATGTATTGGTTAGTCACCAATAATTATTTCCATATATATATCATGCATTGTGGATGAGCATCTGAAACGATCCCTAAAATCATAAATTCTGTTGCTGTGAATTTAATAACCTCCCTTTATGAAATAAAATATATATAAATAAACAGTATCTCTATGATCCAAAGGGTTAATAAATCAGTCCTTTATATAGCATGTGAGTAGTCATGAATTCTTTACTGGATACTACATATAGAAAGCTACCAGTTCATATATGTAAAGTGTCCGTCCAGTCCAGATGTGTTGCATGTAGACCCATAGTATATAAATCATGGTCGATACCAAATTTTTGGTTTTGCAGAGGCTTTGATATTGTGTTTATGGTTTGCATTGTAGCTAGGCGCGCACGCCGTAGTCTGGTCTATACATTTATGTCTTGGTTATTCACAAATCATTATCTCCATATACATATACCAGTCGCAGCCAGTGCGTATTCTACTACAGGGCAAGTCCTGACCATCGTTCAGTGTCACTTTTTGAACAGGAGACAATTAGATATAATCCTAAAATGCAACTATTTTACAAATAAAACAAATATTTGTCGTCTGTGTAAGCTGCTTCTTTGGACCAAAAGCTCATTAGATAGTACTTAATCTCATTACAAAGCGTCTTGTAAGCCGGATTTAGACAGGTTTATATCGCGGATTTCCGGTGCATATTCTGCGATATGTACTTGACGCCATCGGTTATATCCGCGGCATATGTTACTCTCACATTTGAATGCGTATTTATCGTTTTCTAGCACACAATCCGATCCATTAAACATAACAGTTAAACATTTACCAGTCCCGTTGTCTTTAATTATGTAATAAATTATGTCTACGATATATGCATGTTCATACGCTGTAATAAGCTGTCTGATACACTGTATGTATTTAAAAATTTGATTATCAAGAACATACATTCGCAACAAAATATTTATTCTTAATTCTCATGTTAGCATACCGTTATATGTATTTCTTTGACACAAAGGTTATCGAAGCGCAATGGAAATGATATTAATAAATAGCTTAGAATGTTTCTATCAAAAACCAATCACATATCAACTAAATGTATTTCAAATGTATCTAATAACACAGTATAGTGAATAATCCATATTTAAAGTCAACATCAATGTAATGTTTGTATCGAACACCGTATACTGTATTCGCTGAAGTAAAAATATACATTCACTTATATTCCATGAGATGTATAATTTAACGGCACATTTTGTTGCAGATTTTAAATTAATATATTCTCTAACATCAGTTTGACAATTCTTCTTCAATTGGTGAGGAACATCTCTTCATGACCGTATTGCATTCAAACTAAACAATGGAAGAAATATGCAAATTAAGTATAATATGTGTTAATTAATACCAACTTATCACGAAACGATGCGTTTGAGGCTGTGCAGTGTAATGAATAAATTAGTAAAAAAAGGATATACCAGTACCATTCTATAGATACAAACTCGTGTCCTCGCAGGATTAATTTCTTTCTTGACTGCCTATCTATGTCTATGATAAATACTACAGAATAGAATCTTCGTTAATGGATCTATTCGCAAACGTAGTAGAGTAGGATCTAGACATCGCCGCCACCCCCCCCCCCCCCTCCCCCAACTAAATCAATATATTCTTAGTATCCACCTTAATATAAAACAAAAGATTTCTTCAAAAGGATGTACCGAAGAGTAAGCTTAGCATTGAATGTTATTTTTCGTTTTTACCCTATATGTTGTTACAAATGATTAGAATATGTATACACCAACGTATAGTTAAGGGTTACTGCAGAACTGTTTTTTTCTTCCTAGTACTCCAGAGAAAAGATCTGATGTATGTATTACTAGTTTAAACCTTGACATATGGTTGACACTTAAAAATAATTCCAACTCGAATCCATTTCCATTATGATAGTTAATTCTTTGTTTATGTGTCTGCATTTTCCAGTTTCAATGCTAAAAATATTTCAGCTGCACGTTAGTTTAACTTCATTTAGAGAGTTTCTGTGGATTTGCTGAGTATCTATTTGTTTAGAATTTATAGGTCTCACTACTCAGTTGAATTTTATTCTTTCTTATATTAAACAAAGTCAGTGATTTCCATGGGAGAAAACGAATTCCACATAAAATATTTGTTAACCCTTACCATCATATAGACGCCTTTGGAAACTGCTAATATAGATGCCTTTGGAGACCTAATATAGAAGGCTTTTGAATTATTGGGTGAATTATGTTTATATTAACTGACAGAGTGGAAAACAGTGCAGAAAGTGTTCAGATTGCTCGTTACCCCTTTTGTGATTGGCGCGGGAAAACGCTTATCTATGGAATAAAGGGTTAAAGTACTATTTTTCCATAGCACAAATGTATACTTACATAAAATTTACAAAAACTGGTAGGTTTGGCCAGCTTGTTTTTATTTAAGAAAAATGCACCTTGAGATTTTTTGAAAATGGAAGTCCTCAAATGCTTATAGATACATGTACATGGATATGTTGAACTCTTCAAAATATCACTTTTTTAAAACCAGTAATGTTTTATTGCAGTGTATGCTATGCCAACGTTGTCTACTCATTTGCAACAAGAAATCACACCCACTATGCACTGTTTTGAAAATATTTCAAAACCAAACTACATACGACCTTTTTAAGCGTACGAAGAATGTTACCGTGGGGAAAACGGGGGCGTTACTGTGTAGTGAGTATGTCTTTCAAAAAGGGCAACTGTATGCTATCATTATCAAATCTCATTTATCTTTGAGAAGATTTAATTCACATAGTCATGATGTTATTTTACTACTGAAATAAAGAAATTCGCCTGGGTGTACTGTGTAATGAGAGAGAGAATGGAGTCATATGAATGAAAATGTCTAAACAATAATAATAAAAAAAATAATCATAAAAAAACTTCTATTTCAGCAATTTTTAAAATAATAATCTCAAGCGGATTGTTGTTTTTTTTAATTTAAAATTCAACTGTCAACTCAAAAATATTCAAAATCAAATTGTTCCAGCAATTGAATCACAGGCGTAAAGGATGAGGTTCACGAACACCCTCCCCCCCACTCCCCCCCCCCCAAAAAAAATATAAATGATAAATGATTATTTTTAATACATTTCTTTTATAACACTTAATTTTAAAAAAAATAAAATTTGCAGTTTTCGCCTAATACAAAACCGTTAAAATGTACATATATAGCAACAATTTGGAATTTTGCTTCATTTTAAGCCATTTACTTAAATATGAAACGGTTTTAACAGTGAAGGCCAGAATAAATATCTCCGTGTGGAAGAAAGCCTTCATAATAAAAATATATTCATATACGGAAGATTAGACAAAATTGGCGGGAAATAAACTCTTTCCTGAATCTTAATTGTCTTAGGTGTTGTTCTATGTATATTATATATGGAATTAACAAATAAAATGTCATGTTTTAAAAGAATAAATTATATCCAATACAAACACACCAAGCTTTGCTGAAACATAGGTATTAACAAAATGCATTTAAATTGGCAGATATTGTGGCTATACGAACCTAATTCAAATTTATTGAGCATTTGTTTTAGTAAATGTCTTTTAAATTGTCAGATTGTCATTTTGAAATGCACCTCCCTAAAAGTCAAATTCGCAAGTGTTTCATTATCCTGTATGGCAGCCATTTCCGGAATATGTGCAATGGATTTGTACATTACATTGTAGATTGGAACTCTTGGTGTCGAAATACAAATACATCAAATATACTACTTAAAGATGGGGTTGTATTTATATATTTGCTTTTAAAAATAAAGTATTTACCATGATTTATTATAATAAAATTGATAAATGCATTTTGTGAATCTTTCCCTTTTAAACAAAATGTCAAAGATTATGTTGAAATTTAAATTTTATGAATAAATTTGAAGTTCCGACTTAAACTGTTGAGTACTTTGACATTCCCCCCAAAAATGGCGTTCTGTTTCTATTTATATATAAATCCAGGTGACTGATTATGAAAAAGTTGAGTAGTGTAAACTTCTACACATGCATACTACTCACTATTTATTTTGATAATTCATATGATGGAATGATCGATATTTATTCAGGTTAAAACACACATATACAGGTTACATTAAATATACATACTCAATTACAAAAAAAAAAAATACATTAATAAAAGGTTATTTTATAACTATCAACCATATTACATAGAATTAATTAGGTATTGCAACTTATTAAATAAAAAAATATCAAAGAATACAATTATATACTACTGTTCTGGCAAAATCCAGTGTAAAAAAGTTAATCTATCACAATAAAATATTCTATAGAAATCTATGGTTACTTAAATGAAATGAATAGATGTTTTTTTTGTGATTTGTAAGTAGTGATTTCACTGCCAGGCGAAAGTAAAATAATCATAAATGATAAGATTTTTCCAATTTTGAACCGTTGAATTAAAAAAAATAAATGTTTTCAATGACAAATATATAAAACATCTCTCAACGTACCATGTCAGAGCTCTCTCATTGATAAAAATGACATTTCACTGAAAACATCAAAATTGCTCTCTATATGATTAGCCTCGAACTATACCGTAATTGTTTTCGATTTATGAACTGTTACAGTATTTGAAACTGCGTGTCGCCTCCCTAGAGAGGAATTCTAAAATTTAAATGCCGTTTTAATGAGGTTTCGTTATGTTATGAAATATTTCGGATATTTTAGAAAATGCCATTAGAAGAATGCAAGTTATTCGTGTAATTAAACACTACCATGCTGAAAGAGGCGAATTGTCTTCTTCAGTTATATGGCCAACAAACTACGTCTTATATACTGGTGTATCATACTGATAAAATACACACTGTATAGCATGAGCCCCTGTTCTAGCAGAATTATGAGAGAAATACAGAGCTGCAAATAACTGGAAATATCATTTTAGTATCATTCTTTGTTTATTCTAATGTAGTAACATAACGAAATTGATTACATTCTATTTGTTTTAAAAGAATAAGGAAGAACTAAGAAGTTTGATGGTGTGTAGCGTCACTTTCAAAATTGTTCAGTTGTATTGCGACGTTGTTTTCTTAAGCCAGTTTTCTAAGCGCTGTCAAACTCAATTATCATGCCACAGACACTCGGTATGATACTCCACACAGTCACATTATATATTATACCGTTATTGGAATGACTATGGCCATGACAGATGTTCAGGTCATATCCATTAGTGTGACAGAATGACTGACCAAAGGCGTATGAATATATTTTAGAATATATAAATTATGTATATACAAGAAATAAGAAGAAAGTTTACAATTTTATTTAATTTACATGATGAATGAAAATTAATAATTATTAAAAATGATTAATTGAAAATGAAACTGCTCCATATCGTGTTGCCTGAATCATACTTTCCCTTTTATCTATGTACGTCTACTTAATTTTAAACATTGATAAACTCTTAGTTTATTTTTTTTTGCAAATCAATGTCGTCAAACGTCACTGACTCAGCATGTATTTCAATCGATTTTACTAAACACAAACTTCTTATAGAACAATGTGTTATCATCAATATGGGCATCACAATATTTTATATCACTTTCGGATTAATGTTTTACACAGAGTAATACAAAACAATATGGTAAATACTGACTCTCTACCGTAATGACACACCGGCGGTCGCGTCTGAACTAGAAGGTCATGACCTTAACCGTAGACTGACGTCGTTAGCTCCAAATCTGAGATTTCCCGTGATCGGTACATCTGTTTTGTTCCTTGCGCGATGACAATTACCATGCCGTGAACTCTGATATGTGCCGCGAAATGGCGATATTGTTCATATAATAATGAAGGTGACTCTCATTTGCTGACACCAGAGCCAAAACGTTCTCCTGATCTTATACCGTTTCCGGTAAGCCTATTTTCTCCTTGCATGCGAATAATTACCATGTCGTGCACCCTTATATATGCCGCAGAATGCCGATTTCTTTCATATAACGATAACGTGGTTTGCATGTTCTTATATCGGCGGCCCCCACCTTCTGACATTAGAGCCAACACGTCCTGTTTCTATAACAGTTAGGAAACTGTTACAGACACATTTATCCATAAACTCACCAACATGCTACTATGACCATTGTGATTCACGATGAGTACGCATGCACTCAACAATAAATGAAATCTTAGCAGTTTCAAATACGCACTGCTACTTGTATTTAGAGTAATTATATGACACACATGTACCTGCGTGATATAAACAACTTGTATGTACGATTTGGATAATTAAAACCAACATTTTAAGTCAAAATGTAAAAATCAACTTCCTCTAACGTGAATAGACTTTTGTTTAAACATAATTAAAAAAGTAGTTCATTAACTGAACTAAAATATGATTCAAGTAGGAAGGACTATAAATAAACAAAATATGGTAGAAAAAAATGTGAGGTATTAAAAGCTATGGAGATTTGGGTCAACATATAGGGGTCGTGCCGAATTGATGTGTCTGTTATAGAAATTATTTTGTGTTTTGTACGTTAAGGACGATTGCTATAGTTTTTCATGCACTCCAATTCTGCACACAAAGGGAAGCCGAGATCAGCCAGTGTCACTCCATACTATTATACAACAACTGGCCCTATTTCGGATGACACGCTCATTACAGATGCACCTGAAATTGGTCTCTTATATAATGTTCAATATATGAAATATGCATGAAATAATTGTTTAAAGCAATTTAACCTAAATGTAAAAAGTCTTAATAGTCATACAAATATGCTTATTTAGTATAAAAGCGTTTATATGGCAATTGTAGTTTATTGAATGATGGCATACTTTGGAAGCTATTTCTTCTCAAACTACGCGGTAACATGTATTTTTTAAATTGATTGTCATTAGAATAGGCATCAGAGAGCATTTTGTGAGGTTTTAATGACATTTCATTAATACACTATATGTCAAAATTTTAAAAATGCGCTTTATTTCACTTGCAAAATTGAAAAACAATTGATACTTAGTCGAAATGATTTTGTTTTTAAAATACCTTAACAGTCCAATTCAAGCTTATAATTTCTATATCCATAACAATCATTATTATATGCCTGCATTTTTGTATAAGTTTGTATTAAATACTAGATGTAAACAAGTTTAGATATTGTTTTTTGCATTGCTTGTTAAATCTACATTTTTCGCAAAATGTCAAGGACGGGTATGTTTATGAGGAGGTAATACCAAAATATCTGTACGTTAATATGTGTTTTTTATTTCTGATATTGCATGAACACTGGCTAAAAAACTGGACAGTTTCATCCGACGGCATTTAATGTGTTTATATATATCATAAAGACCACGATTCCTGTAATATGAGTTTTGATCTCGAAAGTGTTTTACACATGCGTGGGCGTATCACCAAGAAAAACAACCATGTTCTTTGTCACAATACAGAAATCATTAACAATAAACATACACAAGACTTCAATCTCCATACACTTATTAATTCCGTACAAACGAATTTTATCAAATTAGTCATAAATTGATGTTATGTAAACTGAAGTTGTTGACTGAAGACGCGCGCCAGTTTCATATTTGTTAAAATAATGCACTTTTATAACCCTCTGGTGACAAAATGCACAGTAGAAAATTGAGATAAATTTACAACACAAAACGGATCTGCTGTAGCTGATGATGATAATAAAACACATTACAAGGCTCATGCGATAGTTGTTTGATGATTTATTTAAAAAAAAGTATCAATCAATATTTTTCAGTGAATGATGAATTTAATATCATACCGAAAGCCACGGGACATTCCATGTTATCTATATCGGCATATCCGTTTTATTTGAATATTGTTATTTTTTAATTCCTTCGAATCAACGAATTTATATAATGTTATTGAGACATTTGTACAACTTAAACTGGTGCGTGGGGAATTTTGCATTTATTTACCTGTCATTAAATGACTCAATAAACATAGTCTGATAGTTTATTCTTTTAGTTGCGCTTTATGCTTCCAAAGGATTCTACACAAGGTATCATTCGCTATCACAAAATCAATCTTACGTGCTGCGTAATGGCCGTTAACGTCTCATTATACAGTTATGCCCATTTTTCCACGGTAACATGATGCTTACGCTTAGAAAAAAGGCCTATGTAATTTGGGTTTGAAATATTTTCAAAATGGTTCATAGAAGTTGTCATTTCTTGCTGCAGATGAGTAGAGAAAAAGTTGGTATAGCATATACTGCAGTATGACATCACTGGTGTTTATAAAGTGACTTTTATAGGATTTCAAAATATGCATGTTTTTATGAGCATTTGAGAACTTCTTTTTTAAAAAAAAATCAAGGTGTCACTGCACCCTCTTTTAATTCACCCAACGTGGTCAACCTACCAGTTATTGTGCATTTTTATGTGGGTTTACATACCTGCTATGGAAAAAAACTCTATGTGAAATTCTTCTTGTACGATGAAAATCAAAGAACAAAGAACAAAAATCGCCTATGCAGCTATGCTAACTTGTGCTCTTCTCATCTACAGCAAGGAATCACAACCACTATGAACCACTTTGAAAATATTTCAAAACCAAATTACATAGGCCTCTTTTAAGCGTAGAATCATGTTATCGTGGCAAAAGAGGGCGTAACTGTGAAATGCGACGTGATGCGTGTTGCACATTTCACTTTTAAGTACTCATGCATATACACAATTAAACGAGTATGCTGTATTCTTGTTCCGTTGCATTCTTCGTTCATTTTATAAAATATTAATTTCAGCTTATTTATACCACACTGAACGCATTATGATTTACGCAGCGAATACTTTTTTCTATATTTTGAATGTTACTAACATAAATTCATTTTACAGATTAATTAGTAGAACAAATGAATAAATATTAAACACACTATGTAAATATGTTTTTGAAGTATTTAAACAAAATATTTTTTTCCATTCATTAACATGTAAATAAATGCAAATAAATTGTTATCTATCTATTTATATACGTTGTATATTTGAAACACTGTTGTCACTTTTCACAATATATTATAAATATATAAGTATGTATTATAGGCCGGAGGCCTCGATTGCTTCAACAACGTTTATTATTTTCATTGTCATAATATAATGAAATGCAATATTGAGTCAAATTGTAATGCGAATAACAACATTCATATTTGTTTCTGCCATGTCGAATCACGACTGACTCGCAGAATAAGAAAATAAAAAAACCAATCGATAACTTTATGTATTATAAGTAAGACAATTAAAAGCATTAATAAGGTAGTTCTTCTGAAGTGCTTTGACTGGTTAACAACACAGTTTGCGTTTGCATATTAGCAATATTTAATTTTTTTTTGTGGTTTGGGATTTACTTAGTGTAAAGTTATTCTAATGACACGGAACAATATTATCAAGGGGATTGACGTTAGCTACTCTAATGGAAAATAGACATACCGATAACGACGCCCAACTATTCACTTACAGATGTGTTTATATGATTTATAACATATAGACTGCTTAACCTCTCTGGAATATTGTTCACGGCAATTGATCTATTGACAAATACTAATGACCTGGTTGCCTGTTGTGTTTTGACTGATTAACGACTGTTTTGCATCTTTAGAAATACTGTGACTTACTTTACAAACAGTTTCCAAACAAATTCGACACTCATATTTCCATTGTTATAAAAATAATCCAAGATGATACAAATATTGGTTAATAACTAAACGCTTGAAAGCCGCGTATAATATAATTTACCTTTCAATTTGAAGTATCAAAAAATTGCAAATAAAAATCCTAATTGAATAACAACGGCAGTAAATGTTAAACACGCGTACGTGTTTTTAAGTAATGTAGGTAAAAAGTAATGTAAATCGTTTAGCAGTAAGTAAGTCTAGAACATGCCCAGGATCAAGTTTATGGTGATTTAAATAGCATAGCGTTTGCTCTGGATAATTGGTAGTTATGAAACAAACATAAATTAAGCAGATATTCCAATTAGACTAACAACTAAATCAGAATGCTTGCGCAAACCCACAAAACTATATTACGCTGTTTTAGTAGTTTAGTAAAGCAACACTTTGCTCTCCGTGTTCCAGTAAGAAATACATATTAAATGTGTATCAAACATTATATTTATTAAAATAACACATGTGTGTATGAGGGATTTGCTACAACTAAATTAGTTATATTAAAACAAGATGATGCGGCAATGCAGTGCAACTCAAATTTATTTTAAAGCTGTACAATCTCCGCTGACTTAAACCGGTATAACAACTATGTTCTATCAATTATCTAAAAAACGATATTTGAATATGACCAGATCCGCGGAATAGCGTATTAAATGATTTCATATGCTCTGCCATTCTGTATATAAATTCAGTTATATCCGTAAACATTTGAAAATGTCCATTCATCATTGAATAAACCCAAGAAAGTGGTTAAGTTTAACTTAGATATATACGACCGTTCTTGTTGTGATACCAGCAAGAATTGTTTATAAACTTCGCTGAGTTCATTTGTGTTAAATTTTATATTCAGTCAATATTTGAGGTATATTTTAACGCTTGTTGTAGAGGATTTGGACACTATAAGGTACCATAATTTCACAGTTTTCGTCCAGTTCGTGTTTGCAAGATAATTGCTGTGATACTGAACTTTTAAAACTTTACTTGCTCACGGATAGTTCATCTACATGTACCTATATAGTCTATTTTTTTTGTTAAGCCCGATAAAGTTTCTATGTGATAAACGCTGTTGTTTAAATTGTCACACTGGACTGATCGCTCCGTGCGGTAGTGTCACACATCTAAAATACACCTGGAAGACGAATTTAACATCATAAAGTGAAACAAACAATACAGGCAAGTTATACGTTAGTAAAGAGCGGATATAGTCTTAAGGTATCGCCAATCAATTAAAATGGACGGAAAGAAGAAGGAAAGAGTTGATGGTTGTGACCTACTGAACGACGCAGATGAGTACATCAACTCAGCAATGTCATCGCAATATCTTACAGCCGTTCTAGGGACACCGCTCGCCAGTTGCAGAAAACGGCATTTATCTGCATCGGATGTCTCTGAGAGCGCTGTAAAGAAGATTAGAGGGGATAGTGAAAATGTTATTATAAAAAAAGAATGTTAAAGTTTGGCGAATTCTGATAACGGATGAATCAAGTGAAATTATAGGCGCGCAGAAGCAAATAAAGGCAGTCAATATTATCTCGTACAATTAAACAATTGTTCGAAAGGGAAAAAGTATAAGTCACAAGAAGAACTTGAGTGAATAAGACTGATGAAACAGGGAAATATGTGACGCAAGCTGAAGTACAAGTAGATTCAGATCTTATCATGACGAATTTGATTGTACAACTGTCAAAGGATGTGCATAGCATGTATGATAAACTAAACAGAAGAATGGAATACATTGAAGGGAAAATTGACGAGACTGAAAAGAGGATCACTGATAAACTAATTGACAAACTGGCCAAAATAGTTGAAAAAAGGATGAATGCAGATGTTACAAAATTAAGAAAAGAAGTAGACAATAAGGTATCTGATTTAAAGAAGGAAGTGACACAAGACATGGAGGATATGACGGGAAAGATACATGATATCAGACGTACGAGGTCAACACCAAGTACCGAGGAAAAATATCGTATCACATGTAATATCGTCATTCGTAATTTACTACACACAGTTAATGAGAACTTACCGTTGAAGGTGAAGGATCTTTTAAAGGATGGGCTGAAACTGGATATGGTAGAGGTGTCTCAGGTAGAACGAAAATGGTCTCAATCGGTATCGACGCTAGGGGTAGTAATTGCGTTCATGAAAGGTGTTGACGACAAAAGAAAGGTGTTGTTAGCAAAGAAGAAGCTGAAGGTGCTCTCACGGTATGGAAAGGTTTACATCCACAGCGACTAGACAAGAGGGGACAGGATGATGGCATCGAACTTACGCGCTTTTGTGAATGCAAATCGGAGTGGGGATAAGAACATATCTGTTCGTGGTAAACGAATTGTAAGTGATGGAAGAATCCATTCGAATCAGAACACATATTATGCTAATCGCGGCAATAATAGTGAACAGGGAAATCGCAATTGAAGTATTGGGACAAGTCAGGACAATACATCTGCACGCGATATTAGGCAACCCAGAAATATGAGATTGTGAGAACAATGTAAACAGAGACGCCAACATAAACAGACAAGGCAGTTATGGAAAACAGAACAGATGGGGTACCCAAAGGAGACGATTGGTTACTGCAGGCTT
Organism: Panopea generosa; assembly: GCA_029582155.1. NCBI lineage: Eukaryota > Metazoa > Mollusca > Bivalvia > Adapedonta > Hiatellidae > Panopea > Panopea generosa. The sequence goes on from CM055898.1 coordinate 26,703,941, forward strand.
TTGAAATGTGAATGGGTGGCATGTATATTCACAATCTGACAATTACATTCTCATATCAATATGTTTAGACTATTCAAACTTAGATATTGTTGGTGAAGCAGAAACACATTTGAAAAGTAACGAAAAACTAAATGTAAACGGTAATACATGGTTCGGTAATAATAGGGAGAAATTGCATATTAATGCTTGGTCTGGGTCGGAAGGTGTGGGATTTTTATTAAAACAGATCTGATGACGGTTAATGATATATCAATTGCAGATTCTTCAATAGAGGGCTTTGTATGGCTATGCTTGTCTAATAAATTGACGTATAGTTATAGGTCATATACTTGTGTATGTTATTTGCAACCAAAACAATCTTTTAGGTCATTTGATGCCAATTCTTTATATGATTCGCTCCTTGTAAATATATATGAATACCATAGTAAAACCGTGGAGATTTAAACAGCAGATGTGGCAATAAAGTGGATTTTATTGAGGGTATTGATACTATTCCTCAGAGAGATATTGTTGATTTTACATGTAACGAGTACAGCAATATTTTGATTGATTTTTTAATAAACAGCAATTTTTGTAATTTAAATGGTCGGAATTTTATCAATAATGATTTTACCTATATCAGGCCACAAGGTTGTTTTGTGCTATATTATTGCCTTATCGGCCATGAGGACCTGACACGCTATAAAGATTCAATAATGCTATTTCTATTTGTGAAGTACACAAAGCTATATATAATGCTAAAAAGGGTAAAGCAAGTGGCATAGCCAAATCCCCTTAGAAGGTTTTCGCAATGACACTGCTGTATCTTTTTTTACATATTTTATTCAATGTTTGCTTTTCAACTGGCACAATACCGACGGATTAGGGAAAGGGCATTATCAATCACATACTAAAGTCGGGAACCAAAGATCATAGAGAACCAATGAATTATCGTGGTATTACATTACCCTCATCATGTATAAAATGTATTGTTCTATACTTAATCGGAATCTTCTTGGACCAAATCCAATACAAAAAACTTGCTGATGAGTAAAATGGTTTTCGTCAAAACGCAGTACAGTTAATCATTTATCAACACATACGTCTATAGTTGAGACACGTTTAAAAATGTTCTCATAATTTGTTGCTTTTTTTACTTCAATAAACATATGACTCTATACATAGGGATACTCTCTGGAAAAAGACTTAACACTTTGGGTGTGAACGGGAAAATGATCAATGCAATTAAGTCACTTTATTCATCTGTTAGATTTTGCATTAGGATAGATGGTCTGTCGACAGACTGGCTTAATGTAACAACTGGCCTTAGACAAGGGTGGTCCTTGTCTACGATTTATTTAATTGTTTTATAAATGATCTGGCCGTTCGAATAAAATCTCTAGGCTTAAGTGTCGACGTGGGAGATGGAGACAAGCTATCCATTCTTTTATATGCAGATAATATTGTTTTATTGGCTGAAAATGAAACAGATTTGCAGTCTATGTTATCGGTATGGTGTGATGATTAAAACATAAATGTTAATGCCGCTAAAAGCAATGTTATTTACTTTAGAACGCAAAGCAGGCAACGTTCTTTATCTAAATTTCAGTGCAATAATGAAGAGATCAATAAAACTGATATATACCTATATAAAGGCATATTGTTAAATGAGCATTTAGATTACAGTGTAACAGCCAAGTTTGTTTCACAAGCTGCCAGCAGAGCTTTGGGTTTGTTAATTGCAAAATTAAAAAGTATCGGTGGAATGCCTTATTATGTGTTTAAAAAGTTATATGATTCTATGATATGGTCCGTTTTTGCCTATTTTGCCGCGATATGGGGCACAAAGAAGTTTTCTTGTATCGGTGCAGTACAGAATAGAGCAATGCGTTTTTATTCAGAAATTGGCAAGTACATCCCATTTGAAGCTATGACTGGTGATATGGGTTGGATGCCATGTTTTGTTTAACAGATGAAATGTGTTTCAAGTAGTTGGTGAAGATTTTCAAACATGTAAAATAAGCGTGTCAATAAGCGTGTTTAATGACAGATTGAACTTCGTGCAGAAATTTGAACTTCAGAGTTATAAAGATTTTAAAGACATTTCAACTCCATGAATTTGTCAATGTTAATATATCAATTGTTCAGCAATATATGGTAAACCATGGTGAACGTGCTTGTTTAAATGCTTTTAAAGATGATTGGAAACACAGTATAAATACAGACCATGGTATATCGGGTAGGGGTTGAAATAGATTACGAACATATAAGAATTTTAAACACGATTTTTATACTGAGGAATAGTGAAAGATTAACTTGCCACAAAAACATAAGACAGCATTTGCAAAGTTCCTATTTGATGTTGCTCCGATACGTTTGGAAAGTTATATATATGAGCGACTCAAAGTTTCAAAGAGATTATGTCTACTCTGCAAAACGAGCGCGGAAGATGAAAGACATGTTATGCTACGTTGTCCTTTTTACGAAGATTTAAGATTTGAGCTGTTAATACAGCATCTGTGATAAGTTTCGATTTTAATACACTTACAGATTGTGAAAAATTACATTCTTATTCTCAAAGGAACATATAATATGTAAACGTGCTAAAACCTGCTATTTGATTCTGCAAAGGCGATCAGCCAATATGTACAAATGCCGGTAGAAAAAATGTCTGTACATACGAAGCAAGTTATTAATCGAGATAGTATTTTAGTTTATTTTAAACATCATTCCAATTCAAAAGTCGTAGTAGATATATATTTTTTTATAAACCATAATGTGTGTGTTTTTCGAACAGTTATTGTTAATCAGGTCATAACAGATCTGATCTGCTGTAATAAATGATTTTTTAAAAACAATTTCTTATTTGCGCTTATGAGGTGGGTGGTACTGCCCCCGGGTGCTAGTTTACAAACATCACAGTTTAGTCCTATTCCTTTAATATAATTTTAGACCCTTCTGTATCACGTTGTGATGCACTATGGTACGATTAACAATAACTGGTCATGTTTATATATGCGATATCTTTTAACAAATATAAATAAATTAGTCCACTGAAGGATCATAATTATATAAATATAAGAATAATGTTTTTTTGTGAATATGGAGTCTCTTATAATTCTTATATGAATGGCATACTATACTTTATTCGATGCATATGTACATTGATATCATTGTATGTTTGTATATTATGATGAGACGGAAATAAAGAACTATATATACTAATGCAAGGCGCAGTGGTTGTGTGTACAATGTATGAGTGATGACCCCGGCAAACCGGATTTGAATCTCGTAGCAAGTTTTTTTTTTTTTGTTAATTTCCCTAGCAACATCATTTTATCGAATGCGGTGGCAAGATATTTGTTGCTTATTTCCCTAGAATTACTATTTGTCCTACTGTACTCAATAAACGGTTTCTTTTATCAAAAAAAAAAAATATGTTGAACCACAATGGAAAATTAAAAATATGTCCATATCTGCATTTATATATTTGCACGTTTCTAGCGACCGTTCTAATAAAGAAGGATGACGAAATTGCCCGAGTCTATACGATTGAATCGGAAAGTTTATGATAATTTCCTTCAGCTTAGCAGCTAATTTGCATATTACACTTACTTATCAGTAAATATAGAATTAAAAACAGATTTATTCACGTATAAAAAATGGTATCGGCCGTTATAAATGAATCGAAGGCCATGAAAACAAACGAAAATGTTTGTCATCCAATAAACATGTTTCTTTCTTTATAAAATATATATCTTCATATACTGGTTATGCTGATTTAAACATGAATCTGACAAATAGAACGATTACAGGCGCACAAGTAGGCATACCCAGCTACGTTGCTGAAGAAATATTTTAATTCAAAGCCATAAAAAAACGATTGGTTTTAGTTTCTATTCAAATAGGTACTTAAAAGTTGCGGTATGAACTATTCTATGCGTAACAAAACACTGTGTCCTTTATGCTAAATATCCACCTTATTTGGATAGTGCAGACCAACAATCCATAGCCAGGCAAACACTTTCCGCCACAGTTAAATGTTTTTTTCATGAAATGGGTTTTAGCTCTATGAAACATAAAACTAAGAAAATTCACAAAAAAACACCATTTATACTTCTATTTCTAGTTTCTCCGAACTCCAACATGAAAGTGGTAATAACACTCCCACATCCTTCCTCTTAGCAATTTCTACATTTGTCAAGCTGTGTCCCTGATTTGACAAGACCGACTGGCACTCCTAAAATATCTACAAAAGTATGATTTCATTTCAAGTATTAGACTCCTGACGATGAATAACCTGAATAACGAATTCGTAACATAAGTAACTATAATTACTTATTTTCAAGTTTCAAAGTTTATTAGCAACTCGGCATGATATTTTTCTAAGGTCATAGTTGTGTGCTGAAGGCCATGGTATATGGCCTAAATATTATGTTTTCCGTATATCAGTATACGTTGTACAACATTAGATGAAATGATATTCAGATACAATTACATTATGATTACACAATTTACAGACTACCTTCATGGTTCGCGCTTTTGAGCAAAACAACGTCATCAGTGTCAATACGTATATAACCTGACGTCATTGTATACATCAGTTTTGTAAATTTGAGGGATGAAGACTGGTATTTCAGTGTCAGTTACGATTCAGGAAATGTATAAATAATCTATTCAACAATTATTTTAGATTACAGAAATGGATCATGAATAGCCTTTTTGCATGAGCACGGATAAAAAAACCTATTTCGACAAAATAAGTGGTCCAATAGTTCATTTTGAAGGAAAAAGTGGTCAATCTTATTTGACAATTGGTTCAAGTTTCAACCAATCAGATTAAATGATTCATATTGTTATAAATCTATCACAAATATAATTACTTACATTGCTCGTTTATTATATTTTAATTATTAAATGATTGCATTTATGAATAGAAACTGGTACATGTATTCAATAATTAATAACAACACATATATTTTAAATTAGCCGTGTCTTCTACATATAATGATCATTGTTTAACAATGTATGTGTGCATCGATAAGATCATTTACCTACATATATTTATTTCTTCGGCAGATTTAAAAAAAGCTTGATGTTAACTTTAAAGACTGACGACCTTAAAGTTTGCCTTTGTTATGTTATCATACCTACTACTTTATATATTACAAACATGTTATACACATCTGTATTCAAATAACGTACAGAGGTAACAATAATAACTTAAATAGTTACAGCTTTGCAGGTATTAAAAAAAGTTGTTGGCAATAAAAAAAAAGAACGGATGTGCAAGAAGTTTTCCTAGTTGATATATAAATATTATTTTGGTAATTTAATTTAACAACAATGTAAATCAAAATTAAATAATTTCATATTAAAACCCACAAATCGTATACAACGGTTAAAGTTATCCCCCTTTTGTAAAAAAAATAATGAATATATGCCATAATGTGTATTCACGGAAACTATAAATGTATTTTTGCTATGGGAAAGGGCGCAAACATTGAAAACATAGAACGTTATTGTACAGTCATCAAGTTCATTTAATGATACTCAATACCGGTGTAATTGGGCGTGAGGGCTATTGCATATGTCTTTACCCTTCAAGAGCAGATTCAATACAGCCGTGTTTTCTAGTGTTGTTCTTGGTAGCGGTTTTTGCTTTTAAGATATCACATTATCAATTACCAATGACAGCCAATAGTTAATTTGTCAACATAAAAGCATAAAAAAGACATCGAAATTGAAAACAGTATAATTTATGCTTTATGATATTAATAATAATAGAAGCAGTTATAAACTCTATATAAATATGCAAATGTATCTTTTTTAAACTAAACATTGAGATGATTTAAACCAAGTACTGACCTTTTTGAATGGGATTCAATGCCATTCAACATATGACAGGTTACACATACCATATCCAGTACTATTGGTGGGGATTATCTTCAAATCACTGTAGTTTAAAGCCGGTGTTAGAAATTATGTAGACAATTATTATGAAATATAAACCAACTCTGTAATTGAAATACCAAGCCGCCCAAAATATTCGTTAGAAAACAGGTTAGAGAAATGCACTGCAGTCCATTAACATCGTTAAAAAATAAAGCTAATGTATTTTCTATTATACAGTTAGCGTCAATCAGAAGCCACATCCTATATTACCTGCAGTGAAATTATACTTCTAGTACAATAAATCAATAATGCAACGTTCGCAAACAAAGTGGAATGCGTGTACACACATTTCAGTTATACCTAACAAAATACCTAAATATCATTGAAGTATATCTCTCAACCTTGAACTGTTTTTAATTGCAAACGGAAAACTAAAAAAAACCATTGTTTGCTTCATATAGGACGCCTTGCTTGATAACACTGAACGGACATGGAAAGCCATAGCGACAATCATGCAATGCCTTATTGTATTGTAATCATTTTTCTAGACGGTGTTATAGCTTTTTATGAAACACTTAAAACACATTTCAGTCTGCCGAGTTATATAAATAAAATTGCATCTTACACATAAACAAACATTATATAAAAATTAAGATTAACTTCGCATCAATTAAGTATTGAAATTGTTAAGAACTGAAAGAAAATATAATTTTTGACACCTTAATGACATCGATGATGAGAACCATTTTATGATTGTATGTCTTATTTATGAATTAATAAAAATTAAGTACATACCTAAATATTGTTTTCATTGTCCGAGTATTGTATAAATTTATTGACGGTGACCTTTTAAACGCTTCCAAACTAAATTAGCTGTGTTTTGTATAAAGGCATTTTTTTGCAGAGATCGAATTTAATTTTGGAAAGTTCACGAAATATGACCGACATAAAACTATACACAGTGTATACTCGATGAAGCAATAATGCCATGAATCTAAATATAGCCTCCACAACAGCACATACAATCAAACCTGTCGTAAGCAGCCAGTCAAGAGAAAAAGCAAAAGTGACCTTTTAAAACAGGATGTTGCTTACTACATATTGGTTTTCTCTGAAGGTAATAGACATTGCAAATAGCAACTGTGGCTACTTAAGTAAAGTGGCTGCTTAATAGAGGTGACAGTTTGCACTGGTTTGACTGTATGTAGATGATTGTTTAACAATTCATGGGCGCTACATTACATTACATTGCTTATTAGATCTCGTTTTTACATGCAAAATTAAACGTATCACCATCAAATTTATCGTTCATGTTAGTTAGCATTTAGAAGATAAATCTAGGGTTGATCATCCCCGTGTGACTTTTATGTGACTGAGTAGGGTATCATAGCATGTGTCTGTGGCATGGTAACCCAGTGTGCGTGCGAGTTGATCGATACATGTCATATTGCAACAATCATTTTAGATAAACCATTACCGTATTTTATATACTTATTTGTTTCACTCCAGGATCTACCTTTCAGACACCAGTCTGTATTATTTCCCTTCTCACCGGCACGATACAAATATATAATTTATACATATGTTTTCCCTTTTCGATGAAATGCCGCAAACTATCTAAGAATGTATCCTTTAAACATTTAGTGTATCGATCGTCGGTTACACGTAACAAAGTATCAGTTATAAAATAAATACTTTTACCTGTAATAAGCTATTTATCATGTATGCAAAAAAGTGTTTAGATTTACATAAATACAATTATTAAACAAGTCGGGCATTTAACTTATTAGCATTCAGAACGTATTATTATTTTCAGCACGGGAGCTTATGACATTTCTTTGACTGAAAGTCAACAATATTGATCATGAACAAAGTTTAAGTTTCTTGTGGATTTATTGAACTCAACTATTGCAAAATGAATGATTCCAAAGAGGGTAAAATTAGGATAAATGTTCATTTCTCCCCTTTTCGTCGTATTTTTGGTATTTAAAAATTGTTTAGATGATGAATGCCACACAAATATGTTTACTCTGATTATTGTCTGCTACATTCTGAGTTATATACGTGAATATTATCGTGTGGCAAAAGTTAAACACATGATAAAGTTACTTTAAATGGCTTAAAATATAGGAAAAAAGCATTTTCAGCTATGAATGTACACTTTAATGATTTTGGATTAAGCGAAAAGCGTAGAATTGAGAAACAAAATTTATATTTCTTAAAAATATAAAGTGTAATTAAAATAAATTTACAAAGAAAATAGGGTTTACTATTGTTATTGAATTTTCAAGGTAATTTTGGGGAGTTCGTGAACCTTGCCTTCTCAGTATCAGTATTATGACCCATATAACTGTTTTATAGTATTTTATTTGAAAAATCTCATTTAGTGTCACGAAGTAGAGTGAGCCCAAAACATAATGACTGTTTTGAACAGTTACTTATGTCATAATTTAGTTGAAAAAAAAACGAACGCGACATTGTCCGAATGTTACAAAGCTGTCTTCTGCATAGTTAAGTTTTCATATACTTCCAATATACAACTCTACAGATGGTCAATTATGTACGTTAATGGAATACAGATACTAATTTCCGCTGAACGCTAAGCGTAACGCGTCGTCTAAACATGTGTAAAATAACAATTACTTGCGAACATACATGTTTTTCATCTATAGATACTTTACAAAACCAAAAGAAAGCAATAAAACGTCAAAGAAAACCAAAAGAAAGCAATAAAACGTCAAAGAAATTATAGATAAATACAAGTGTCCTTTAGTTTTTTTTGAAGACCAGTTATCCTTTTTTAGAGAAAGTATAACATACAATACAGCATTTAAAGGTGTGGTATTTATATGTTAAATTGTTATTTAGTTCGTTTTTATTACCATTTTCTCTTCATATGTTTCGTTATTTCGTTGTTCTTTTGTTAAAGTTTGTCTTCTGGTAGTAGTTACATTGCTTTTGATTAAAGCACGCGCACGTGTGTATGTGTGCGTGCGTGTGTTCGGCCGCGAAAGCGTGTGTTACTTTATTTATGCATTGTGTAATGTACTGTTTATTCGTTCTGTATATTTGTATCTGTCTTTTTTCATATGTTTTGAAACACTTCGGTATAAGAGAATAACAAAGATTACACACACCATCGTTTTTTGTGATGGTATGGCTGAATAAATAGCAAAATATTACTGTCGCTACACTGCGACATAAAGGACTTCGTTTGCTTGAACAAGGATGACTGAAACACCACATATCGCTCAAACCACTTACATGTATATATTCCCGGACCAAATTCCTTATTCGATGTATATACATGTACATGTGGCGAATGCTGTTGAACAATATTAATATTAAAATCGAACTATTTTGTCCAGTCCGTTCAGATTCGAAGTTTTACTGTATATCCAAGCTCCACAGTGGTAGTTTTGTAATTGGACGTCTCATATGAACCACCAATATGTTTATAACGTCTTTATTCGGAGTATATCTATTTTTTGTGGTGATTATATTTTTAGATGCTATTGTCTCTTATTAAATATGTGGCTTCAGTATGAGTATATGGCTGTAAGTTATTATATTGAGTAAGTTACAATGCAGATTCATTGTATTTGTCATCATTCCTAAAAATAACGAAACCGTCAAAACTATAAAAGGTACAACGTAATGAAAAGGTATATTTTAAAACATATCAAATTAATTATGCTTTAGATACACTATGAAAGCCGGATCCATAAACATATTGGCAGCGTACATTTAATGAATGTTGATATACTTTCGCTTAGTTTTGTAGTAATGCTACACGTGCATCACTTGTAGGTCATAACATAATTGAATAAAGAAACCTCACAGTGACGTAAGGTGAACATGAACCTCTTTATTGTCATGATATATCTAAAATCCATACAATAAAGAAGCCGTTTACATAGCGTCTCTTAATCACATGCCCTATGGTCACTTTTGTATGTACACACTTTAATCATTAGTAGCCCGTGTTGTTCCGGCTAAGAATAGAATCACTGCCGATCTCTGCAGAGGGATCATAGGAATTTTCCAAATGGGTTTTATGTTCATTTCATCATTTTTGTAATGTTCACTATTGTGGTAAAGTTATCAACCCCTTTGTGGTTTCAGGGAGCCATATGAGTGATGGCAAGAATAGGTCCACTGTGGCCCATACATGTCGTAAGAAGCGACAATTTGATTAATACGATAGAATTTGCTGAAACTCTGCAGTTCTGCAGGTATCAAGGTTCTAGGTTCATTCTGCGTATTCATTTGTTGGTGTTTTATTTTTTTAAATCTGTATGTTAATTTGTTGTTTTTGTACATATAGAGTGAACCTGGAATCTTCCTGTTGGCGTCGATAACCTATAAAGTCTTGGTACGCCGTAAAACCCTATTCAGTCATTCTATTCATTAATCATAGGTGCAAACCTGGTACAGGATATATAAATCAGTTTAAATACATATAAAGTGCATGAATTAATATGTACATTTTATTTCAAACATATTTACGTCGTGGTAATAATAAACGTGTAATAGCAAAGGAGAGAATCGATGTCATGTGCACCTGCTAAATACATTACCGGAACGTTGTTACAAAAAATGTTAAGTGATTTTTCATTTCGATTGTGGGTATATGTGCAAAGTTTATAGTTCCCAACCAACCTTCTGGGAAATTAAGCAATATATTTCACCGTCATATAGTTCAGTGCGATTTGGAATTTTATAGTTAGCACTGATACACATATCGGTGAAATATATTCCTCTAATACCCAGACGATAGGTGGGAACTATAAAATCTGCACATGTACCCAAAATCGAAATGAAAAATCACGTAACCAACTTTTGAATCAACATTCCGGCACTGCATTTAGCAGACGCGTTTTTTATTAATGAAGTTATGTTAAACAAAGGCATTATACTGTATATCGTACATGGCTGGATATTTGATAGTCGCTTTGCACCACACGTAGTATGGCGTTATGCCAAAAGCACAGTAATTGTTTTAATAAGACGTTTTGTTACTAAAAAACAGTAACTTACCGGAATAACAACGTATATTACAGGTGTGTAACTATTAAATTAGATGAACCAATCAGTCAGTCTGATTATGTATTAGTGTTATGAGCACGAAACTGTTGAAAATTAGACAAAATTTATGAAGAAAAAATATAATAATCTATGTAAGTATAGCTAAATATTTTGGAAGAACATAAAAAAACGATGTTATTAACGTCTTTGCGCAAGAAAGTAAATATAATTGTAAAATCTCATGTGTGAGTTATTGTTATATGGTTATTTTCTCAAATTAACAACAAATAGCCCCACCTACGTTTACGACCAGAGACAAAACGTTATTGTATGGAAAAGTACGCCAGTAGAACGGAATTAAATTTTTTACTTTCACTAAAATAGAATATTTACCTATGAAAAGTAGAAATATACCAATAATTGATAAAACAACAATTGCAAAAATAATACATTTATTTCATTTTTTATTCATGTATATTTATTATTATATATTTTTATTCGACATGCATTTGGTATTATATAAGTTCAGTCGTTTGTGATTGTCTTTAGTCTATCCCAGAACCTGATATCTCCCGAATCAGGTCTATTAACCACCAAAGGAAATAGCAGGGAGTTCTATGCCTGTCCCACAATTCATAGCAATTGGATGTTTACTAAATTATGACGTCGTTCAAACTTTCCCTGAAGCAACTGACCAATCAGCGGGCTCGTAACAATTGCTCCTGAATGGACATAATTGGGAGAGTTTTGTTTGTTATACAGCATAGATTGTTTATGTTTTCTGTCATTCTCATTCAGTCAAACGTAGATAATGTATCACCAAAAAATATTGTTATACAATAACAACATGTGACTAAACACGTGACCATATAGCAATGGCATCACGAGGTGCTATATGTAATACATGTTACAATATACTTAATTAAAAACATATTCTGATGGTTCTGATAGTAAAACTACGGATCTAAACAGTTGCAACAAAATTAATATCCAATACAAATAAATGTAGCAACCTTGAAATTGCGATGTGTTTTGCTTAAAACCACACTCGTTGTCTGGTTCAATCAATTTTATTGCATATTTCATATAATAAAGAAACGGGTAAGACCAAAAATTCTAGCAACATTATTTACGGCCCTCCCATTTTAGTATACACATAAGATAAGAATCAAGATGGGAATAAAAACGTTCAATTGGATGTCAAAGAAATAGAGAGATTAATACAAATAGTAAACAATAAAAGTATGAAATAAGAAAAGATAAAAAAAGACAAAACATGTTATTTTAAGTGCTATCATAATAGCGTTTTCTTTATTTAACAAATTAATATAGGTTAAAAAAACATAAAAGGTTGTGTACGAGAGTTGATGACTTTTTCACAAAGATGACCGATTTTTTTTATTACTTTGTACAAAGTAATTCCTATTATTTAGTAACTTTAGCGTAAATATGGACCTCCAGTATCATTATATAACTATATTACCGATGAACCTACCATATATGCTGAACGGAACAGCTAACCCGCCACTTTTGCATTGTAGGGGTCCTCCGTGGCCGAGTGGTCTAAGGCGCCGTTTCAAGTTCACTTACCTCTCACCACTAAGGCCGTAGGTTGGAGTCCCGCTCGCTCCAAAATCTGTATGTGAGAAAGTTTCCCAGTTACTTGTGGAAGAAGGGGTTCTACTCAACCTGACTCACTCTGAGGTCTTCCTTCACCAGTAAAACTGGATATGCCATATATAACATGAAATGTGTTGAAAATGATGTTTAACCCCATTCAAAAAATATATCTTTGTTAAAATATTGAGTTGCGTTAATAAAATGTGCCTATGAGTAATTCGACAATAACATACAATTATCATAGCCTAAGTGTTCTTTTTTACTGAAGTCGAAATTTCAAGGCAGTTGCCTTGATCCTTTTTTGTGATAAAAGGACAGGTACATATATGTCTGGTGGCTGGTTAGCTCCTCCGTTCACTATATATTATCCGCCGATACAGGGTTTGCCGAGGCAATGAAGTCAACAACAAAGCCAACGATTTGTATTAAATCTTTAAAATGTAACTTGTGTTATGTCAGATGGAATACCATAGGAGACATCGATAATTACAACCGTAACCAAGTTAGCCATGTCTAGCCCCTAGACTTGGCTTGAATATGTATGTTTATGATAATAGGTCTGATACGTCATACACGTTTGTTCCGACAAATGAACGGTCATTAGAAATGTTCTTTAATCAACGAAAACTGTCAACTGAGAAATGAAAATCGTCGAATTATGAGAGAAAAACAAGATTACAACGGAGTTGATTTCGTTAACGGCTTGCTAATTTTAAAATAGTATGTTATTTCACGGAGCTGAAAACAAGTGTCTGTCGTTAAATAACATCAGCGGAGGACTCACACGGGTTGGTTTGTTTTGTAAACTATGCTGTCTTGTATCTGGATCAAAGTACCAATGGAAGATTGATATAAATATAAGAATATGACGCTCTGTTGTACGAGTGTAAGGTTACGTGCAGAAAACGATATTTAATTACTGACACATATGCATACATCGTCTATTGAGATAATCATACAAATATATATATATTTTTTAAATGTTCTAGAACCTTAAACATTTGGAGTCTCTGTGATTCTCCCAAATGCCAAATTACTACTAATTAAAGTTACATTACTTTAAAGTCAAAACAAACATTCTTTTGAATTCTCTGATCGTTGTCGAAAAACAGGATCTGTGCGCGAGAATTGTATTTAGTAAATAATATACACAAGCATTAACTTGATAATTACATTATTCAAAATAATAAAAAATTTTGGAATTGATTTCATTTTCACTGGTCAATAAGCTTTCAATTTCTAAACAATAATTTCACTATGCCTGAATAACGAGCGAACTATTTTCAATAAAAAAGGCAATTTGAATTAACTAAAATGTAAATATTACACTTCTTTGTAATTTGTGAAGTTAAATAGTAAATATTGTACTTAATTATTATTTTTTGTTTACAGTTTATTTTTATCTCGTCTTTTTTTGGAAAAAAAACTAGTGTCATGACCCTGACGTCGGCGTCGTCGTCGTCGTTTTCGTCGTTGGCCACTGATTAAAGTTTTATGTTTATCTCAGCTTTTTCTCTCTTTCTGAACAAACTACCTAATTTGTAGTGACTAAACTGCATAAACCAATTCATATCATGTTAAATAAATAATATTTATAGCATATTTACGTCAAATTCCATACTTTGGACTCTAAATCCTAAAGTTAAAATTTTTGTTCATCTCGGGTTTGTATTTAAAATTTTATTTCGTTTTAAAGTAACAGGTATTGGTTATGTAAAGTTTTTAACTGACCTTGACCTTCATAATGGATTTAGTTAATACTTGCATTGTCTGGTTAAAGTGTTATGGTTAGCTCATTTTGTTACTATTTCTGAACAAACTACCTACCTTGTAGTGACTAAACTTCGTTAACATATTCTTGCATGTTATACAAACAATGTAGATAGCTTATTTATTTATTTCCATACTTTACCTCTAAAACAATATGTTAAAGTTTTTTGTATAGCTCGGGTTTGAATTCTTTAAATCTATTTTGTTTTTAAGTAATATGTATTGATTCTGTAAAATGATCACAATAATAAAAAAAAACATCACTGACCTTGACCTATCTTATAGACTTATTAATGTATTGTTTGGTTAATTTTTTATGTTTAGTTTTTCTCTGATTCTGAATAAACTACATGTACTCATGTAACAAACACTAAACCTCATAAACTCATTCATACAATGTTATACAACCAATGCTTATCTTTCAGTAACCTTGGTTTATATACATTAAGCTCTAAAACCCTAGTTTCAAGTTTTGTTTTATGCTCAGGTTTGAGTTTTTTTATTTATTTTGTATTTTCAGTAATAGATGTTGATTCTGTTAACTGTTCACATTCATGTAAACAAGATTTAACTTCACTAACCTTGACTTATCTAATGGATTAAGTTAATACTAATTAAAAGTTGCCATGTCTGGTTAAAGTTTTATGTTTTTATCAGCTTTTTCTCTATTTCTCAACAAACTATTTAACATGTATGTTATAGTGACTAAACTTCATCAATACATTTATATTATGCTATACAGTCAAAGTATATAGTTAAGTTACCTGAGTTCCCATAATTAAGGATCTAACACCTCATGTTTAAGTGTTTTGTTGAGCCCAGTTTTGACTATGTTTTTAGATCTAGTTTTGTTTTTCAGTAATATATATTGATTTTCAAACTTCTCACCATCAGGTTAAAAAGTAATGGCCTTGATCTACTAGGTGGACTTTAAAAATACGAGCATCTGCATCCGCCTGTGGTGCTCTTGTTTTACTATAATATTTTGCATACTAAATAAAGACTATTACAGTAAATAACTCGAACTGCGCAATTCATAAATGAGTACCACCAACTAGTAACTAAAACGTATTACTTTGTTCATTATGATATGTATTATATATGCTATTACGACAATCTACAAACCCTATTTATTTATTATCAACTAATTATAAAACCACAAATTTATCACGGTTTTAAAGCTTTGAATCCTTATTCAGTTCCCATCAATCTACTGATGTTATATAATATAATATATGTTGTTATATTATAATAAATGTACAATACTGTAAAACCTGTCTTAAGCAGCCAATCAGGGAAGAGGCAACATTGGTATTTTAAAGCACTTTTGTTTTTAATACAAGTTAATTTGCTCTTAAATCATATATATGAAAAATAGTAAATGTGGCTGCTTAAGACAAGTGGGTGCTTAAAAACGGGGACCGCTTGCACAGATTTGACTGTATATGTGAAAAATCTAAGAAAATGTGACGTCATCTTTACATTATAATGATGTATGTTTAGAACGGCTTATTGTGACAACAAGAGAGTTGTAAATGAAGTTATTCTTCTTAGTTTATGATAAGACGTGTATCAACATAGACAACATCTTTATTATGTTGTCTAATATATAAGTCAACTATTTCCATAGTTTTACTGTTGCTTGTCTATCTTTATCTGGTTCCAGTAAGTTTCTGCCAATACTTTCAATAAACTACTTCGGTCCAAGGCCGCGTATTATACATGTATAGTATACGCTATCGAAGATCCAGGGCTTATTTAAATGCCTGCGGATTATACACAAGCAATGTTGGGGTATAGTGGAGAGTGTGTTAATCTCTCATACTAGAGGTCGTTGGTTCGAACTCAGACTCGATGACTCATTCAGTAGCAAAACTTAGTACTGGTTTGACCAAGGAAACGGATTCGAGTGAATCACAAAAGCTCTAAATTCTATTTAGGGGAAAATGTAATTATATTTACCAATCGATGAAACTTCGAAAAATATTTCTTAGAAGCCTGTGAATTCTTTATTCTGTATTTAAGATATTCCTATAATCAATCATTCGAAATATAATATACAAATTAATCCTTTATGATGCATGATGCTGTGAAAAAGTTGCAACAGTTTAAGTTCACTTAAACAACTAATAACAGTACACTTAATACACTTTCGTAATTAACTTTCTAATTTAAAAACACACAATAATAACACCCTTTGGAAAACCACATGCTTAATTACACGTATTTAGATATCCACATTAACATGCGTACATTATCGCAGATTACCGAAAAAATCACACACTCTGAATTCCTTCTCACGCTTTAAATAACACCCTACAAATTGTTTTGGCTGTACAAGTACAATACAAATTAGTGAGTTGCTTCCTGAAAAAGCGTTTAAAAGACACGTTGATTGTCGTTGGGAGTGCACGTGGCAATCTTCCACCATTACGACTTAATTAAACTGATTCCTTTTGACACAGGAAATATTCGATTCAAGGTTGGCAACCTGTCGCTAGAATATCAACACAAAATATACTATGTTTTAAGACATTTAAGTGTTAATTGTCGTGTTTCTCAAAAGTTCAGATATCAAATTAAAAATATATTACAATATTGATTTATGATTTTCTTAAAACAGTGAAATTTTAACTTATTTGTATTTTGAAAATTTGGTATATATCAAAATGAATAGTTATTGTTAATTGACCACAGAACACTATATGCGAACATTCATTGTTTAACCCATGCAATATATCTTATAGTCATTTTATATATTATTATTTATGATATAATATCAATATTCAAAATAAATCGCAAATACATAAATCATAATAAAGAAAATGGATTGAAATTAAACTTTTACTATTTTCAGTTATATAATATATTATGTGATCGGGATTGTCAGTTAATAATATGTGCTTGTTTCAGTAAGTCTTATATGTGTACACAGGCAGGCATTAAAAGACTGTTTAATGTATAATGGATTGCTGAAGTTTCCCTTCATATATAAATACACTTTATACCAAATAATTCAGTTTTTATTTTTTTATGAAAATGAAATGATTTGTGTCCATTTTATTTTTTATTTTTTATGTTTTAAGACATTTATAGCGTTTTGTTCCTGATAGATTCGATTTTTACATTCAAAATTTATTCTATTTTATATAAGTCTTACATTTTTAAACCATTTAATAATGTAATAATTCACGGCTATCTAGACATTCAGTGTTTTATTCTATCTTATATTTGTCCTGTGCTATTTTAAAGTGTTAAAACTTTTTTTCCTAATCGATTTAAAATAAATAAGTTAAAACTACAAAAATACACGCTTTACAACTCATATGCTAATAATATAGTTAACTGACAGCAATATAGTTCTTAAGTCGTAAATGTCGTTAACATTAAAAAAATCCAGAACTATAGATTTATCTCAGCATCATGGGTAAATACCGTGTTGCAATCAGTCTAGTAGAAGTAAATGTAGATCAGGCGATTATACCCTTTTCAATGCAATATTTTCTGTCGGACATATATTGTTATTTTTCTTTTAAATAGATATATATAATGTCCAAACTACACAGCTTTATCTAATACCTGTACCCATTATTCTATAGGTAAGTCTGTAATTTCCATATCCACCATGGGAAGTAATTCAATCAAACATTCTTCATTCCTCTGTCCGTTATAACAAACAGACACCCAAGCCAATTTATATAACAGAACAGAACAGAATTATTTTTAGATTTAAACATCGTAGCTCATCGTCATATATAAATAACAAAAATACATAACAAGTCGTTATTTACAATATGTAAATATGGGATTTAAAGACAATCATTATGATTTTTTATTGTCGAACTCATTTTAGAGTAAGTGTGTCTTTATTTATGACTATGTATCCAATATGCTTCTAACCTCTTATTTGAAAAATATTTATAAAACTTTAAATTATCAAATTCAACTTAGAAATCTTAATGCTAAATGCTAAGCTAAATGGTCTGTATACAACTTAACCCAGATGTATTTCTCCTCCTTCCGTAGCATACAAATAAAATCAATATTAAAATATATAAACAAAAACACATAGTATTCTATTAATAACCACGGATAATAACAAAAATAATTAAAGTGAAATATATTTAACTAAGATAAAATGTCAAAATTTTCGTAGGTCTGATGCCCAATCATGTATTACGATATATAAAATATTAAGAATGGTTCCCGAAAATGACGGAAATTATTTAGTTTTGTATGAAATACAATTAAAGTAGACGTTTGGTATTCTGAAACCAGACTCAAATCTTAATTGCCAAGACGTATATCCTAATATGAATAGAAACTGAGAAGACGATTAATATTTCTTAAAAACATAGTTAATTTTTTATTCTTCAATATGACAGTTTTTTTGAAACATAAGCAAGTTGGGCAATAAATAAGGAAATGGTTTCCTTGCAATCACACCAACAATTCGAATTGTAACACATGATATGTTAATACACTTTCCTAGCGAGTGTTATATTTAATGTGTAAATAAACGGGGAACATTCAGAAGAATCCCTCCCTTCCATTGAGTAAGTACGAAAACATATACCTTAAGATTGAGTGAAGCTTACCAATGTATGTGGGTGCACACTGAGTCTATTATTCTTCGTTTAGCAGTTCCGCACTAATGTCTGTAAGAGCCGTTTTAGTATTTGTAGGAACTCAAATAACGCAAGGCACGCCAGGGCGATGTATTGAACGGAACGTATATTACAAATTCATAACTGTCGAAATATCTGATCGATTCACGGTGTGCTCTTGCAGAATTGGATTTTTTAGACATTTAGGATTTAGTACAATTTCTGCGACCTACACGGTGCCATACAATTGTTGTGCGGTTATTGTTTTTATTATACGTACTGCGTCCGATATTACTAAACAAACAAGTGTTACGGAAATATTTACGCTAGTTTTGTAAAATGCTAGTTAATGTTTTGATAACATACACAACGGGAGAACCGCGGAAGTGAATGTGATGGCACTGCGTACTTTGTAACTAGAGAATAACAATGAAAACGGCATGCTATTGTTAAGAGTAGAGCATTATGTTAAACAACGCTTCGAGAGTAGTTTTGCGTTTCATACTTTATACCGGAGTCATAATACGTGTATTAAGTGCATGTAACCAATTAACTTAACGCGTGGGACTGATCATTAACACGTGCGCGTTTGTCTAATTGTATTTTATATATCAATATTCGTGTTGCTGGTTAACGAAATTTGAATTGCTCTTTTACACAGTTTTTCTTCATTTTTTTATTGTTTATTGGCCAGTGACTGGGAATTTGGAATTTATGAATGTGCGCGTATGTGTACGTTCAATGCGCATGTTCGAGTCTCATGAACATGAACTGGAGGCATAAAAAGCGCGTGGCTTCTTACCTTTTACTTGGTCTTGTACTGATACAACTGGTCAGCTGTGTGACAGATAAGAGAGAGCTGATGATTGGTAAGTACCCACGTATGTGTTGTATTAATATTTTTTACCAGCATAATATCTATTTCCAGAGTCTAAGGACCCGTCTCAAGATCACTTTCCTCGCACCGCTCAGGTCGTAGCTTCGAATCCCACTCGCTAAAAACACACTTTATGTGAGAAAGTTTGCCACTTACTTACGGAGGGACGGTGATTCTATTCAGATTCATTCTGAGGTTTTCCTGCACTAATTAAACTGGATATATAATATATATATAACCTGAAATGTGTTTAAAATGGCGTTTAATCCCATTCAATCCCCCCCTAAAAAAAATGCATGTTATAATAAGATGGTTGTTTACCTTAATATAACACATCGCTTTATATAATTTGTAATATAAGAAATTAATAATAAGAAAAAATGCTACAAACTAAATTGTGTAAATACTAGACCAAGTGTTGTTGCTACCAAAATGTGACTACTATGTTGGATTGAAAAACTTGCGTTTTTGGGGCTCGTGGTCTCTCGAGGGACTAGCTGTCTGTTACTACGGCTCTCTTTTACATTTCAAACTTAACTGTATTAGAACCCGTTAGATACTCGCATAATTCGATTTTCCTTTCTAGCTCCGTCATTTACGTCTATATGTTTCTTATTTTAAAACTGTTTAAAATTTTGCTACGTGGGATAATTGTCGCAGCTCTCATCTATTTTCGTCAATCCTTGCTGTCTTAATAAATTGTAAAATTTGCAATTCCAGCTGCCAGTTGGAATATAGCATGTCACACCAAAGACAACCGCCACATACGTGGGCGATATGGGCTATTTACTAGACAATATTTTATGAGATATATATATATATATATATTATATATACATTTTCTTCATCTCTTCAGTTAACTGTTAAATTAATAATTTGCCTTTGCGTCATCGTCTCTTTGGTGAACATAATAATTTTATTTTACAATCCCGTATTCCCCTCCACAATCACTGTCACACCTGATGGAAAAGCTTTAAATTAGTTTCTGTCTAAGTTGAAAACGTTTCCCATTATTTCTCTTTGCCTGTGGGAGACTTTGCTATGGGAAATATACCATCTTACAGTTAGTAAGACATGGTTAAGCGTGAGTAGGTTATTTGTCAAAAACGTTGCATATGGGACGTCATACATCATGTTTTTCACCGGTATTATTTGTGAAATTCCTCCGCACGGGATACTGGATATCAATCATGCGTTAAGATACGTCCCATATGGTGCAGGTTTGAAAACGTTGTGGTTCCAAGATACTCTAAACTAGTAATTTGGTAAATGTTTTTACTCAGCATTCATTACATAATATATACTGAAAGGATAGAGAAACTCCGTGTGAATTTAAGAGCAACACTATTAAACTATTGTAAGCGAAGTGTACAGTTTTTTGAATATGCATGTATGTTAAGGAATAGTTCATTAATTAGTTTTGCCTAAATGTCCATTATTATTGACAAAATCATTTAATTTAATGAAATACCTTTACATACATATTCTAAAACTGTATTGTGATATCGCCTATGATAGTTTGTAAAAACGTGACCCTGACATTCACGCGGCGTTTCTGTATCCTTTCGTAATAGATGGTGCATGACTACATTTATGTCCTATTGATAGAGTTATACAGAGAGGGGTGCCTTAATCGAAACAATCATGATATGCTTGTCTTCTGATCTGGCTATATTACAGCCTAAACTCTAATACATGTTGGTGTTTTATTTATTTATTTTGAGCTTTTTTTTTTATTTTGATGGATATATTGATATAAACATGTAAGTCATATCAGTGGTATATGGAAAAAAATTGGACATTTTAATGCAAAATGGTCCTTTCATTGTCCTAGTGTTAGTTTCTTCTATTACTGCTACCTACATATACTTCAATATTTTTTATCTAAATCTACACAATTTGATTGAACCGTTTTTAAAAAGGGATAAACATATTTTTATCTCCTCAACCTAATTAAACTATTTTTTTATATAAAATAATCTTCTCTGCTGGATTTTGAATACATTTGTTTTTAATTCATTCGACTCACTGCTGATTGTGGTCTCACATCGATTGATACAACTTTATCATCTTTGATTACTCCATTTGTCTGTAATTGTACGTATATCTACAATGCTCAGATAACCTTTCTTCTTCCATTCTTTATCTTATTATTTAACTGAATAACCCATTCTACATATTTTTATCATCAATCATTCTCCAACTGACGTTACTTTATATTTCTTATTTTAAATTACCCGACTGTCCATTTGTCGTAGCTATAACCTTGTAAACGAATACGCGTTTGTTGTTTACCTTTCTCTTCCGTATTCTTAACACCGTTTTATTTTTCTCAACTGGTCTTAACGTTCTTTCATCCACCCATTCATAAAATATTTTGAATTGATCTTATAATCATACATTACATAATATTTCTACTCGTAACTGTATGCATAAATACTATCAATGGTACTTTGGCTGCTATGTTGCACGATTTCAAGTGTGAATCCCACGTTAGTAGTAATTGCTGTGCCGAATGTTTAATTGTCAATTGTTATCACTTTTGTTTAATAATTAAATAATCATGCCAAGCCAAGTGGAAGTTATAAAACAAAGTAATAACGGACCGGCAGCCCTAAATATTCAAGGTTGACTTAATATGTTTGCCGCACGACGTCATTGATTTCAAGCTTTGGCTATACACTTGTGTATAGACAATGTTTATACACAGTGACTGATAACGTATTCAGGTCTTACAGGCAGTGTATTGACCGTTAATGAGGTAGCAACTCCCAATGGTCACTCTATTCTTATTGTCCAATTTAGCATCAAGCTATATTACACTTTATGGTTGCTTTATCACACCCGGTGACGTTCTATTGCCTTCGGGTATATTCGTCAATTTTCGTAAAAATCGTAATGCACTTGAGAACAGAACATTCATCTGAAATCATTTAGTTCAGGGATTGTTTCGTTAAACGATAATGAGTAATACAATACAATCAACAGCGGATGGAATGCATCTCAATGTTAATCTAAAGGGACATATTGCAATTGGTTGAATTTCCGATTAACGCTTCATTTAAATAACGTTACTACATTATGTAAAAGCGAAATAAAAGCATCGCAATACGTTTTTAAGTTCTTAATTTCGTTTCTTCTTTGAAAAGGGCAATAACTCTTGTAAATTGTTAACTTTTGTCCCCCGTAACAAATATTTCCATTTTTTAAAAAAAAAAATTTGCCAGCTTTTATCTGTTTATTTCAAATAAAAACTTAGAAAATGCGCCATGAAATTTAGATTATTCAATCTTTTTTTACCCAAATTTCCAAAACTAGTATGACCCAAACATTTAATATTTTTAACAAATATTAATATTTTTTATATTTTTATTTACAGACCGTAATGTTTTGAGATTTATATCACCCTTTAGTCAACCTTATATACGCAGGGGTAAAGATTGATTTGATTTTTTGACATGAGTAAAATCAATGGCAACAGAAGAATGTGTTCTTCATACGTCAAGAAAAAAACGTAATCTCTAACATGTTATTGTTCATGAACATGTGTCAATCTGAACACATTCGTTGATATTCTAATATACTTTTTTGTAGTACAATGACTTAAAAGATAACTATTTTATGATAGCTATTCTATGTTTCGAATAACCATTTTATTTTTCTGTGTTTTTGTTTACTATTCGAAAATTACGATTTGTTAATATATAACAGTGACAGTTAACCAGTTTTATCAAATAACTTTTTTTTCTTAATCAAAGCAGTTATTGTTTTTTTACATAGATTGCAGAATATATACAATAAAAAAATGGTTTATTGTTCAACCAGTCTCTTATTTGACTATGTCGGTAACGCGTCTGACTTTTAATCCAGGGGTCGTTAGTTTGAATCCCCGCCCGACCACAGTCTCAGTGATGATTGATATACGACATTGCGCATCATTGTCAATTCGTCTTTTATCTGTTATTTGCGGAGATGGGTGTGCTCGAGTGCTTGGTAGCATTCAATTATCCCAGGAACGGATGAACTGAATGTCTGTTAGCCCTCGTTGTGGCATATTTGTAATACGAATACATTTTTAGAACATAATTTAAAGCATGTTCTTACGTTATATTCGTTTTAAAATAAAAAACGCTGTAGTTTAGGCTGAAATATGTTTAAGTTTGGGCGTGCGTGTGTGTCGACTGTGATAGGATCGGCGTGAACTATGCTCAGTAGACATGAAAACGCAACACAGCAAGAGATGTGAAAACGCACCATATTTAACACGAGTGCATATATCCCTACTACAGTAATTATTAACTTTTGATCATATTGGTTGTTTACTTGATGTTACTGAAACATGCTCCTGCATTTGTGTCACTTTTTTCATTTCCTTATCAGTCTCCTCTAAACCCTGTGTTGCGTTTCCATATATCTTCCTGTGTTGCGTTTCCATATATATTCCTATGTTGCGTTTTCATATCTCCTTCTTATGTTGCGTTTTCATATATCTTCCTTTGTTGCATTTTCATATCTCTTCCTTTGTTGCATTTTCATATATCTTCCTGTGTTACATTTTCATATCCCCTTCTTATGTTGCGTTTTCTTATCTCTTTCTTTGTTGCGTTTTCATATCTCTTTTTATATTGCGTTTTCATATATCTTCCTATGTTGCGTTTTCATCTATCTTCCTATGTTGAGTTTTTATATATCCTTCTTATGTTTCGTTTTCATATATCTGTCTTTGTTGCGTTTTAATATCCCGTTCTTATGTTGCGTTTTCACAATTCTTTCTTTGTTGCATTTTCATATCTCTTCCTTTTTTGCATTTTCATATATCTTCCTGTGTTGCATTTTCATATCCCCTTCTTATGTTGTATTTTCTTATCTCTTCCTATGTTGCGTTTTCATATATTTTCCTATGTTGCGTTTTCATCTATCTTCCTTTGTTGCGTTTTTTCATCTATCTTCCTTTGTTGAATTTTTATATCTCCTTCTTATGTTTCGTATTCATATATCTGTCTTTGTTGCGTTTTAATATCCCGTTCTTATGTTGCGTTTTCATCTATCTCCCTTTGTTGAGTTTTTATATCTCTTTCTATGTTGCGTTTTCATATATCTTCCTTTGTTGCGTTTTCATATCTCTTTCTATGTTGCGTTATCATATATCTTTCTTTGTTGAGTTTTTATATCTCCTTCTTATGTTTCGTTTTCATATATCTTCATATGTTGCGTTTTCATATCCCCTTCGTATGTTGTGTTTTCATATATCTTACTATGTTGTGTATTCAAATATCTTCTTTTTATTGTATTTTCATTTTCCCTTTTAAAGTTGCGTTTTTATATCACTTTCTATGCTGCGTCTTTATATCTCTTCCTTTGGTGCGTTTTCATATCTCTTCCTATTTTGCATTTTCATATCTCCTCCTATGTTGAGTTTTCATATCTCTTCCTATGTTGAGTGTATATATCTCTTCCTATTTTGAATTTTCATATATCTTTGTTATATCGGTTACGCCATAACAACATACGGCATCGAGGGAAAACACAATAAGTCAATGTATATTATCTGCAGTATTTGCAAAATATTTAATTATTTACTAAAATTATATTTCTCACTAGTGAAATACCTAATTTTTAACGAAATAAATGGAGTTTCATTATCAATTTGGAACACGGTGTTTTGGAACGACCTGCCAATTATGATTGAAGACTGGATGCTAGAACAGTAATAACCATGCCATTCTGAATATTTCTCTTGTAGTTTCTTTTGTTCTAAAGTTTCCAACAATGTCGAGTCCTCATTTATTTTATTAATGAAACTATTTTTTTTTAAAATAGAAATTGGAAAAAAAATATTTGCGTTCCGACATGATAAATACCAAGGTCACGAAATAAAGTGAAATTTTGTCCACAGACGAATTTAAACTATTCTGTAATTTATCGTTCTCGTGTGAATTATAGAGTAATTGCATGTGTAATAATAACTAACTTTACAGCGTTTGTATGGGCAGCTTTCTAAAATGTTTATTACCAATTCAATACTGTGTGCAGTGAATATAATATAAAATAATGACACCAACACAGTATGCTGTGTATATGATGTAAACTAAAGACAAAATCCTTTGTGTCTTGCATGATGAACGATTATAACATAAACACTAAATGCAGTGTAAAATTTAAAAAAAATGCTGACACAAAAAAAAATGTGCTGTGTACATAGTGTGAAATACAATGACACAAACACTGTGTGTAGGGTATATAATGCAAAATGATACAAATGTTGTGTGTAGTAATCATAAGTAAATTGTGAAATAATGATACAAACACTGTGTATAGTCTGCACAATGCGAAATAGTAATACAAACATTTATGAAGTCTACTCAGTGCCAAATAATGATACAAACTCTGTCTGCAGTCTGCACAATGCGAAATAATGATACAAACACTGTGTGGAGTCAACATAAAAATGCAAACACGGTGTATAGTTTGCATAAAGCGATCTTATAATACAAACACTGTGTGAAATCTGCATAATGCGAAATAATGAAACAAACACTGTGTGCAGTTTGCAGAATGATACAAACACTGTGTGCAGTTTGCATAATGATACAGACACTGTATGTAGTTTGCATAATGCTAAATAATGACACAAACACTGGATACAGTCTGCACTATGCGAAATAATGATACAAACACTGTGTGCAGTCTGCATAATGCTAGAATCATTGTGTGTAGTCTGCATAATGATACAAACACTGTGTGCAGTATACACAATGTGAAATAATGGTACATACACTGTGTGTAGACTGCATAATGCATAACAATGATACAGACACTGTGTGCTATCTGCATAATGCCAAATAATGATACGAACACTGGGTTGTAGCCTGCATAATGCCAAATAATGGTACATACACCGGTTGTAGTCTGCATAATGCCAAATAATGATACAAACACTGTTTTCAATCTGCATAAAGCCAAATAATGATACAAACACTGTGTGCAATCTGCATAATGCCAAATAATGATACGAACACTGGGTTGTAGTCTGCATAATGCCAAATAATGGTACATACATCGGGTGTAGTCTGCATAATGCCAAATAATGATACGAACACTGGGTTGTAGTCTGCATAATGCCAAATAATGATACGAACACTGGGTTGTAGTCTGCATAATGCCAAAGAATGGTACATACACCGGGTGTAGTCTGCATAATGCCAAATAATGATACAAACTCTGTTTTCAATCTGCATAAAGCCAAATAATGATACACACACTTGGTGTAGTCTGTATGATGCGAAATAATAAAAAAAAAACACTGTGTGCAGTATACACAATGTGAAATAATGGTACATACACTGTGTGTAGACTGCATAATGCTTAACAATGATACAGACACTGTGTGCAATCTGTACAATGCCAAATAATGATACAAACACTGTGTGCAATCTGCAAAATGCCAAATGATGAAACAAACATTGTGTGCAGTCAGCATAATGCCAAATAATGATACAAACACTGTGTGCAATCTGCAAAATGCCAAATGATGAAACAAACATTGTGTGCAGTCAGCATAATGCCAAATAATGATACAAACACTGTGTGCAGTTTGCAGAATGATACAAACTCTGTGTGCAGTCTACATAATGATACAAACACTTAGCAATCTGCACAATGCCAAATAATTATGCAAACACTCTGTACAGTCTGCACAATGCCAAATAATGATAAAAACACTTTGTACAGTCAGCACGATGGCAAATAATGATACATACACTCTGTACAGACAGCACAATGCCAAATAAGGATACAAACACTGTTTGCAGTCAACATAATGTGAAATAACGATACAAACACTCTGTGCAGTCCGCATAATGCGAAATAATGATGCAAACAATGTGTGTAGTCTACATTATACGAAACGATGACACAAACAATGCTATCTTCCTAACTAAAAATAGAACTGGTCCAGTGAACATGACACATACACTGTGTGCAGTCTGCATAATGCAAAATGACGACACATACACTGTGTGCAGTCTGCATAATAGGAAATGACGACACATACACTTTGTGCAGTCTGCATAATGCGAAATGACGACAAATACACTGTGTGCAGTCTGCATATTAGGAAATGACGACACATACACTTAGTGCAGTCTGCATAATGCAAAATGACGACACATACACTGTGTGCAATTTGCATAATGTGAAATAATGACAAAAAAACATAAACATTGTGTGTAGTGTGCATTGACTGATAAAAAGAAATTAGTCACTGTGTACCATGTATTTAATCTGTTATCACAGTTACACGTTAACTATCTACAATGATTTTTGTTTAAATGTAGATATACTATAACTACACACATCATTGCATGCATATAAACCAAAAAACTGATACTATTTACGAAGTATATGACGTGACTGTAATATTGATATAGCCACTGTCTATGAGGCAATTTTTCTGTAATAAAAGAAAATTACCGTGTATATTGTGTGTTTAGCATGGATAATGCATTGGTGTTTTGCATTTCTTGTACTGTGAGGTCAGGTCAGTTTTTGTGGTATGTTCCATAAGATATTTGTTGCGGCCAAGTGGTGTCTAGACTGTGCATCAAAAACACAAGAAATGATGTCGTAAACTAATTAACGAAGACTGCTCACCAAATAACTATTGATATAGTTTGATATTACGTTCCAGCATATGTTTCCCAAAGCTAATATTTACATTTCCACGTGACTCCTTCTTTGGACAAATATAGAATGTATTGTTTTATATCCTATGATCCTTAACGCATACGCCTGCACTTTTCTTTTTTCTTGCTTCGGCACTGGATACTTTCCAAGATACTGAAATCTATACCAGTCGAGGACAACGTCCGATACAAGTCGTTTGTATACCCAACGAAAAATGGCCCACAATTCAAAGCATTTAGAATGATAACATTTATATAATAATAAATAAATTCACTCTACCGTTGCAAGATAAACTTTTTTAAATAATGGTAAAGGCGCTTCGCCAAATCGAATGTCATGTGACGAACCCTTGCGGGGACTATAGTTCCGTTTGTACAGTCTAGAGATATTAGGTTACTATATAATTATAATGATGTCATCAATAATCGAATATGAAATCAACACGAAGTAGTCCAATAAGACCTCTGGCGTGGTTTCTGCTCCATTAATCAACATAAAGATGTGCCTGTAACTCGTTTTTCCTGCGTAAAAGTGCTAGATACATAAAGAACATCGGAATATGTTGATACCGACTAATACATATATGGAACACACTTTTTGTTTTGAATAACTGCATGATATATAAAAGAAAAGTCACTTGCATAGTTTACGATCATTTATATCATGTCATGTTATACGTTCATACATATCTTGATTATTTAATGAATAAAACTCATTCCTTGCATATACCAATTCACCTAGTCTGAGTTTTCTAAGCATGTGTTCACTCACTTTTATTTATATCATGGTATGTTTTACGTTCATACATATCTTGATTATTCAATGAATAAAACTTATTCCATGCATAAAACCAATTCACAGCGTTTTCAAGCATGTGGGGAACGGTCTTCGATAAGCGTATTCGAAAAACAACGCCGATCAGGGTTGAAACTTAATTTGACGACCCCTGGAGTTTCCACTGACGACCGTTGTCTTGTAACGCCCTATTGTGGTGGCGCCAATGAATAACAGGCGTAAATGTCTTCATGTTTTTACTCTTACCTAGTTAATTGACTGTTATACGGATAGCGATCAGGACGATCAATGGAAATCACGTGATATTTACATCTTCCAGAACTCGCCATCCTATATAATAACATACTCCTAAAATAAGATAATCTTTTATCCAGCTTAATATACTGGTTTCTCTTTCATTGGCATGTTATAAAACTGAAATCCCATTAGTGTAATAATGGTTTCTCCGCCTGCATCGGTTATTCGATCAAGTTTAAAGTCTTACATAAGGCAAAAGGTGCTATTATGTTGTAAGTCTAGCAATTATTTATGAAAGTTTTTTTTTCATGCGAATATTAAAAGGAAAAGTATGTGTAAAACTATTTAAAACATGTCTTACTTATGCTTAATTAAGTTATATTTAATGCAGATGTTTGGACATGGGATTTTTTTATCGGACATTTCATTTATTTAATTATTTATGCAACATGTGTCATCGTGTTTTGTTTTGTTTTTTTTTAAAAATGTTTGTTAATGCTTAATTGAGTTATATTTAATGAAGATGTGTGAATATAGATATATTTTTATTTGACATCTCATTAATTCCATTACATCTGTACCTTTCTTCTTGTTATTGTTATATACTTATCACAATAAGTTTGTTATTTAATTGATGCCTAGATTAATCTGAGATACGTGTATGACACGTCCTTAAGTATGACACTAAGCATGATTATGCATAACGTTATACAAGCTATGGTCACTATTTTCTTTGTCACGCCATCATTAATTCAGTTGATCTTTTAATTGGGACTTGTTCAATATTTTATAGTGTGGAAATAATTTAGAAAGTTATAAAAGCAAATTCTGCATTCAAATGTCTTCAATTTATGTTACAACGATGGCATGTTTATACAAGGCGTAACGATATTTATTTAACTCTCATTTCTGTCTCAGAATACCAATCTTTAAGTTGATTTAATAATAACTGAAATATTTGAAATTATTCAAACACTAATTACCTTAAATATAACTTTATGAACTTGATAAAATTATATTATATTTTTCAATTTATCATATTAACAATAAGTGTATGAATATGTTCTCCGCCTGGTATTTCCAGCTTGATTTATTTCGGAATTTTAATTTGTTTCTATCTATACAGCAAATTTAAGTTTCGTTAAGCCAGGATGCTTTCTATTACTACGCACATACCGAAAACAGTAGGTCAGACTGGAAGAGCTTGCGTGGAAACGCTGTTGATAACAAAACGGTTAAAATAGCAGCCGAACATCTTGATTACCGCCTTATATCATAACCGACACACTGGTACATGCATAACCAGTCTGTAGAACGGACCCAGCTCTCCTAATTGGGTCCGTTAAATAGTAATGTTTGGAAAACCACATTTGAGCACGTTGATTGGTAAGTTACTTCAACAGAAAGTTTGAATGACGTCACAGTTTAATAAGCGTTCAATTGCTATGAATTTCGGTACATGCATATAATTCACATCCTGCTTTTTTATTGGGGGTTGATAGACCTAATCCGGGAGATATCAGGTTCTGGGAAAGACTTATGTATAACAGACGCTGTGAAACATCAGAGTATTTATATATTGAGCCAACTTTGGGACAACTTAGCCACAGCTCATATTATATATATATTAATGACTGGCATTGAGTGTATTTGTATCGGTCCAATCTTTCTCCAATAACATATGACTCTCGTTTAAATGCTAAACTTGGACATGTGTCCCTATAATTATTTTTAAACTGCCGTCAATGTCAGTGTTTGAAGCAATAATTCTTTGCTTAAAGTCTGAAAAGACATTTTAGTAAACCCTATGGCTTTATTGTTTATACCGATCGATAGTCCACTGAAGCTATTTCAAAATATTAACAATAAATGATAATAATAACAATAATGATAATAATCAATTAATTGATTAATTGCTGAATTATCTCTTTGTACAGGTTTAATATTATATGAGAATACGTGATGCATAAGACAAATAAAAGATGATACATGTATGTGATATCACATTTCAGTTGCTTAGTAAATCCACTTTACATAATTTTCAAAATCCTTGTGACTTTTTTGTCAATAACTATTAATATCCATACAACTCCACTATCAACACTTGCTAAAGAGACGCCAATGATAACTGATGATTCTTCTCATTTCAACAACCTGCTCGATGTTCATTTATTCATCCTGTAATAGATGTAACAGGGTCGGGATGGGACATCCATCAATACACCTTACAATATCTACATATAGTTCATGTATGAAAATATTCACTTTGTATATGTAGTATAGTATACTTCACTGATGCTACTGCCTGGTTTATGCATACATGTATCCGGAACTGTTATGTCCATGTTCTAGCAAATACGCAAAATAAACTTATTTATTTTACCTCGATTGAGAAACAGGTATTTACAATATAAAACACATCATGCTCGAAGTATTCCTGTGTTGAATCATTACTTACCGTCTTCCCTAGGTTAGTGGTTAAGGCGTCCTTAAGGTTCGAATCCCATTGGAAGCACTTGGATTTTTTCTGATGCGGCCGGTTGCTCACCCAGTAGCTAGTTAAATTGAGGGGTACCGAATGTCTAACAGCCTGACGCCTTGAAATGGTTGCTTTCAGGAAGTAACTGTGTATAGCATAAAAGGTGTCTCATAAGCCCAGTGTGGCTGGCCCTTTCATTAGGGGTGACACTATAATAAACAAACACTTTTACTTTACATTAACATTTATTTTGTTTGTGCTCAAAAACACAATATATAGCTGTAGCGGATAATCGAACCTAGGACTTTCCTATCCTGGGTCAAATCGTCTACCACTAGACCACGTTATCCACATGCGCATATCGTGTCAAAACAATAACGGGAAATAGTATTTGTACCTACATCCAATTATTTGGATACCAAATGTGAATTACATTTCATAGTCTATTTTATAAACAGGTTGACTAAACTGTTTGTAAATGGCAAAAACAATGGCATTGACAGACTTCAAACATGATGGGTTGGCTTACTATAAATTATAAAGTGCAACCAAGTGTGACAGTGTGCACCTCATAAATGAACAAATATGATGCCAACCGTTTAAATTTACTTTAAAACATTCGATACATCTTTGTGTTGTTTTGGCAAATTTGTCTTGGAAAAAAACCGAAATATGTTTTTTTTTAAATATATCGTCTCAAATTCATTTAATTGATAGTTTCTTATGTTTAAACATAACAATTTTATACACTCTTGCTTTCGAACAAACAAGAGCACGCTTTTATATCTATATCTATAAGGGGTCCATTGTGGATACTTTTGCAAATACTCCCTGAAGATCAGCCGCCTAAATGTTGATAAACATTGTGCTGAAATAGTTCTTCTTCATAGACACATATACATAAACTCGTAAAATAGATTTGCAATACACGTAACCGATCTTAACTCCTCCATTTAGGTCCATATATTACTTTAAATGACTTTTCCTTTATTAATAATTAATGGATATCTTTTCGAATCTGATCGAAAGAGTGTGATTTACAACAGTTAGACACCAATGGCGACACTTAACGTTGACGCGGTATGGATATATAATTACATTTGTATATATTATAGAAACACTGCTCACAAATAACTACCAACCAGTAATGCAGTCCAATTCGCTAAATATACACATTTTAATTTAAATATATAAAACCTTTGCTAACGTCACGTTATTGTATCGTTATTTTATCGTATTAAAACTCTATTTATAACAATGTTAACAATACAAAACAGCTAAATGACGTTGACGTTGTCATTATTGTAGTGTAAAGTAACACACCACCGAAAGGACCTTGTGTAAATAATTCATATAGCTCTTATTATTGTAGTCATCAACATATATAGCAAACCCGTTAATACGGAATTAAGTGAATAGATATAAAAAGAAATATTCTGTGTCTTTCTGAAAAAAGAAGACAATTTGACCAAATAACCAACTACATGTAGCATACACGGGATTTCAACTGAAGGTACACCATATGTCAATTGATTATAGTTTTAAACGTATAATATAACGTATTTTTAGTGGAGTGACAGAGATGTGATGCGAGTAAAAGAATTGTATATTATACGTAGCACTAGTTCTACCCAGCTAGACAGTCACTGAGGCTAGTATAAGAAATTGTCCCCAATTGCAGAAAAATATGTACAAACATCAATATAACAATCTATCCATAATCAGTTCGACTTAGATTTTTAATTTATATTATGTTAACTTTTAAGCTCGCCGGGACGAAGTCCAAAGAGAGCTATTGCCATGACCTCGGCACCGCCGTCGTCTGTAGACACCAAGGTTAAACTTTTGCGCTTAAGTTTAAAATATATATGCAACCACTCATTGGATGTAAATGAATTTTCGCATGTGTGTTGACCATCATCAATGGAACACACACAGATAAGAACCATAACTCTGGATTGCATTTTGACACAGTTATGGATCTTCTTGGACTTAAACACCCAGGTTAAACTTTTGCATTTAGTTGCGTTTAAGTTTAAAATATATTTGCAACCACTCATTGGATGTGAATGAAACTTTGCATGTGTGTTCACCATCATTAATGAAGCACACAGAGATAAAACAAAACATAACTTGGGGTTGCATTTTGGCACAGTTATGGCCCTTTTACGACTTAATTTTTCAGGTTAAGTCTTTTATCAGGTAAAATATCTATGCAACCACTCATTGGATATGAATGAAACTTCGCATTGTGTGCACCATCATCAATGGAAAATACAGAGACAAGAGCCATAACTCGGGGTTGCATTTTGGCAAAGTTATGACCCTTTTGGAATTAATGTTTTATCTGCAGACACCCAGGTTATACTTTTGCGTTTAGTTGTGGTGTTTGCCTCCAATCTCAATCTTTGCATGGGTGGTGAGTTTTATCCAATCGGCGAACTTTGTTGTCTTCTGACAACTCTTGTTATGAAATCAAACACTGTAAATGATGTATATCTTAAACACGGACGCTGAAGGACGGATTAGAGATCACACATGATACCACGTGACAAAAATAACTTCAATGAATAGGTGAAGTGTTTAACGAACTTGAAAAGTTTAAGGCCCATAATGGTATAATTGACAATGGTTGGTCGAAAATTACTGAATACTCAGAAGGTTGGCATCTTAAACAAAAAAGAATCACACACGCTTTCAGCGGTTTCTACGTACGATTTGAAGTTTTCATTTTATTAAAACTTTACTTGATAAATAATTACTATCATTTAAAGTTAAATTATAGTTTTGCTGCTAGGTATTCCGAAGATTCTTCATTTATGGTATCTAATCACAATGTCATGTCAATGTAATGAATCTTAAAACCGGTTCCATTCCATGTTAAATAAATGACATTAATTTTCATTATAGATAAGATTAATTCTATCTTTCCAAGGCTTTAGTTAAATTACTGTAATAGCTTATTTATAATACGTTTCATAAATTTTTGTATCGAATAAGAAATTACAACTAGCATTCGCTGTCAAACTCGCAAAAACTAAAGTCACCAATTATCTAGGCCTAATTACTTAAGTTACGTTGATTTATTTTACCATGTTCCATAGCAACCTTACAACCGTTTTAAACTTATTTCGTAGACACAGTGTAGGTTTTTGCCAACAGAATTTGCCAATTTGTCATTTTCTAAATACATAGTAAAGACGGTGTAGTGATTTATTTTACCTAAAAAATGCAGATATATCATCGCATCAGCTTATCTTTAACAAGAATTTTCACTTTTGTTCAAGAAGACCTAAATGATTGGGCAATCAATTCTTGTAAAACAACACTAAATGACAGTGGTGAAGTAAGGGTAATCCATTATAAGACCGGTAAACTCACCGTAAAACTCTCTTGTTAGAAGCGAAAACGTCATAACATTGCCAATACAAGGTACGTTTATTCCTCTGATAGACCGTTTCGCGGAAGCACAGTCATGAGATGCTACTATTATGCCAAAGGGTCGTTCGGTACTATTTCGTTGTAATTTTTCATCTTATAATGTTTATTTCAACAATATAAATTTGATGAATAACATATAAAATGCACTGTTATGACTTAGACGAATAATAATCTTATATGGTGTAGAATCGTCATAATTTAGGGCTACAGTATTGATCCAAGACTATTGTAAACGTAGTTGCATAGTTGCAAGAAATGTACTCATTGTCGATATTTTTTATCATCATGCTTGTTTCTATCAATAAGTATAATAATTGTCTTTGAAAAAAAATGTTTATATTTGAATTTTAAAATTTTGAGATTACCTATTCCCGAAATAGATGGCTTTAGACCCTAAATGTGAGTGTTCTCCAATCAATCATTTATAAAACAATTGAATACTTGTGGCCATGCGTTGATAGACGTCACCTGATGTTATCACGCAATAAGTGCACTGTAACTACACTACGGTAACGTGACCGACAAATAAAGATATGAAATAAAGATAAATGCTTAATTGTACACCAAATTTGGAGAAAATTGGACACTTCATTTCTAATAGGAGACGAAAGATTCAAAGAAGACTGTCACCAAAACAATATGAAATTAATCAATAACGAGACAACCATACTACTTAAAATACAAACATACTGATGAAATGAGACCAGGAGTTGAATCTTTGCTTAAAAAACGTCAAACGTGATTTAGGAACGTGTTGTTCCGGCTATGAATAGAATCACTGTCGATCTCTGCAGAGGGGCTGACTCTTCCAAATGGGTGTCATGTTCATTTTATCATTTGTTGTTATGTTCACTATTGTGGTTGTTAAATTACCAACTCCAGGGAGCCATATGATGATGGTAAGAATAGGGTCACTGTGGCTCATGCATGTCGTAGAAAGCGACAATTTGAGTAGTATGATATACAATTTGCTGAAACTCTGCAGTTCTGCAGGTATCGAGATTCTTGGCTCATTCTGCATACTCAATTGTTGATGTATTGTTTTAATCTATATGTTAATTTGTTGGTTGTGTACATGTAGAGTGAACCTGGAATCTCCATTCATGTTGGCGTCGAATAACTTATAATATGTTGGTACGCCGTAAAACCCTATTTATTTATGCGTTGTGAAAAATATGCGAATGCCAAGACTGATCATTTTTTATACTTAACTGCCAACAAAATAAATGTAAAGGTTATAAATAGCAGCACATGCATTTATTTCTTAATAACAAAATGGTGCTGTTACTTTCATTAATATTTGGCATGCGTTTTGTTTTTATTACGTCTGGATCTCTTTTGTGATACCAAATACTTTGGTGGTTGTTCTACAAATTTTCAATTTGTGAGACGACGTTAAACGTACGGAACATTACCAAAAAAGCAACAAAGTGTCAGTATAATGTGACAGGTGTGTACATGTAACAATATATGAAGCACGTGACCTCATTATAGTAACACTCTTTGTGAACGTTTTGCCAAGGAGATATGAATGGTATGTACCAGAAAAAAGGGAAAGGGATGTCGTTCATAGTAGCTTAATGTCCATAGTATTGCTGTTTATTTGCGTTTGGCTAGAAGTTTGATGCAAATGTGTTTATCATAAGAAAATAGTTATTAAGGATTTTCTGTTAACAATAATTACAATACATTGGACAAATCGGTCCTATGTGCAACTTGCTTTGACAGTCACTGTTTGTTTTAACATTATTTATTCAATTTATTTTTTCATACTCAAACATTAAAATAAATTCAATAATGGATTATGATGGACGATATAATTTCAAAAAGTTCTTCACTCCACTGTTTGTGATGTTCCAATGCTGAGTGGTTTACAAGTTTAGGACTACAAATATATGTATTAAATAGAGAGGAAGAAAGAACAAAACTAAATTATTAAAATATATACAATATGTATCCGGTAATTAAAATAACTATTCAAAGTATTTAACAAATGATTCAAGGCAAAAAATAAATGTACAATGCGTATTTCTTTTCTCATTATTTCTTTATAAAACTTCAGACGACAAAACATACATTGTGTTACTATAAATACTGGCCGGATATTCTTTCCGGAACCCAGAATATTTCATTTTATAATCTATCAATCAATGTCTGCGTGTAACCATATATAATATTACCTTCCGCCTTCAAGAGATCTATATTTCAACAGTTTCCATTATATTCTTTCATTTATTTTATTTCTATTATAGATGTGTCTGTGAAACTTAAAACGATATTCAATCGGTAGACAAAAAAAGAACATCACGACATCCTCGAACGATTTGAATCAATTCGTAGTATTGTTCATTGTCCATGTTATATTTACCAAGAACGAAACATTTACATATTTCAAAAAACAACCACAATACATTACAAAATGTAGTTATTGCGTCCAGCGGAAATAGTCCTGTAGAAAAGCACATATCAGTCTGGAGATGTTGTGATAATATACTGTCATCTAAAACGAAATGTCAAAGAGTATCATTTATGTGTCAATATTTCTTTCAACTACCTTTCTTGCCTACTTAGTCGTCGACTTACATTCATAAGAAATTTGAAAATAAAAAAATAAAAATAAGCGATTATAAATACTTTTTAATAGTATAAATATAGTCATAAACATTATTATTTCATAAGATATTTTCCAATAATGTAACATTGAAATGTTGTTAATTTTTTTGTAAAAGTGTTTATAAGGTAAATTTCAAAATATCTGAATTTGAGTTTCAGTCTGGATTTTATACTTACAAATTTAGATGATTTTGAACAATGGTCCAATTATTGCATTTAGTCTAAATACTTCCTTAGCAGAACCAAAATCATGACTCGTTTTAATATAATTTTATGTAACATATTACTTAAAGACGATGCAGCCCTTGACACGATTAACAAAAATCAACCTTAACAGTACAGAACGCAATGTCAGCTAAATTGTATTACGTACAGAATAAATGGGTATTTTTTAAGTTTAATTTTAAAAGCGAAACAATATTATGGATGATTTATCACTCCCATAGGAAAAGGCACCAGCATTGTCTTTGTAATTAGAAATTAACAAAGTTATATTATATAATTTAAATTTGAATTACTAGAAAAAGATGTGCACTTTGACATTGGATTGTTCTTTAACGAACGTTTTACGCTATGCGCTGTCGCCGCTAAGGATGGCTGGACCGGTAGGTTTGTCGGACCCGTGTTTCAAGATTTGTCGTCATATGTCAATCGCATTCAGTTTGTAAAGAAATTGTAAGCCAATACTATTTTCTATTGAACACACCATCGTGATATGAAAGGAGGATTAACGACATCTGGGTAATATTTAAGCCATACATACTATTTGTAACATTGTATTTATTTCAGGTTACGTTGTTTAAAAAGACACATGCATGGATTGTGTATTATGCACTACAGTATAAATACCAATGGTTCATTCTTAATCAGATCACTACCAATATTAAGTTATGCTTACTAACTGAGAGTCTAACATTAAACGTTGTCCGACCCAAATTTCCGCAATTAAATCATTATTTGAATAGACGATTGAGAAGCTTGGTAATATATTTGAGGAAAGCAAACAGTGCAAGTGTAATCCTAATTATTATTTCCAATATTATATATGAGTGTATCAACATCAAGCTGGTACGTGCAAGCGCAACAGTTAGTAAGTTATGTGAAATAATTAACTTTAAACTTTGTTTGAAGTAATTCTCAATCCCGGTTCTCGTAATCATTACTTCCAACAACGCTCGTTTTTCTATTTCAAAATGTGTATTACGAATTCTTTACTTTTTGTCTGTATTTCTGTATGGATTTTGCACCTTTATTCACCTATAACTGAGGTAACCTCACCTTATAATATTTCTTGTGATCCACCTGTTGGATAACCAGTACTGGACACAGGTTATTTCTGACTACTTCCTTATACATACAGTGGTAGGATATTCATGGCCGTAGAATAAAATTCAATGTCAATTATCGCAATTCACGATCTTGGATTTATATTCAGACACTTTACCGTCTGAGTCAACCGGACTCGGTTCATACATAAACAAAACCAGATACACTTAAATGCGAATTTATTCCAGACACTAAAATATAACAGTCTTGACGAAGGTTCTGTGGCATATTTCGATCTAACAATTCAATTTTTTGTCTTGCAAATCTATGAAGTTTTAATAAAAAGCTATCAATCACTGTCGCTTTGCCGGGGAAAAAAATTCATATATGGTCATTTCGATGTGGTTGTACGATGTATGGTACGATGGTACGATGTGGGGACGATGTATGGTACGATGTGTGGTACGATGTGTGGTACGATGTATGGTACGATGTGGGGTACGATGTATGGCACGATGTGTGGTACGATGTATGGTACGATGTGTGGTACAATGTGTGGTACGATGTATTGTTCTGAAAACTTCATATAGCTATTTCTGCATCATTTTCAATAGATACACAATTTGTTTATGTGAATTAGAATGCTATATACAATGGTTTTTTTAATTTACTAATTTATATATAGTTAAGTCAAAGAAATATGGAAACAGATTCTAAAAAGGTCATCGAATATGCACCTTTTTGCAATAGGCACCTTTTGTCCCGTTTAAATTATTAAAATAAACCAATGTGCTAAATTTCTACAACATAAGTCTTGTAATTAAAATGCTCGTTCACTTGAAACAATGCGTATTAATTTATTAACCATAGTATGTAAATAGGAGAACAGAATCGTGAATTCGTAAAAATGATGTAACGAACAATACCACTCCAGATGACAAAAACAAAGTCTTGTTCACTTATGTGTTTTTTAACAATATTAATATCGCAAACAATAATTTACTTTTTTATGTCCAATAGGTTTGAGACTTATTTCTAGAAACAAATTTTATGCTGAGTCCGAAAATCTATTTCTTACTAATCGCTGTTGGGGCGGTTTGTTACAAATCCTAGATGGCCGCCAAATAATGAATTCTTGTTAAAATATATAATCTGACAGAAAACACTGCAAAAAGTAAGAATTTAGATTTATTGTGTTGTTGTAAGTTATATGACATGCTTCAGGGTAAAAAAGAATAATAAAATGGTTGATTTAAGAACAAAAAATCTAAATAAGGTACTAAATGGTCGTCAAAATATGAAAACAATGACACTATTTCTACAAATATACACATTTTGGCCTTATTATTATTTATAAATGCTTCTTTCTAGAGGGAAAATGTATGGTGAGTCTAAAAATATATTTCTTACTAACGGTTGTTGGTACGCTTAGCCACAAATCTAAGAACGTCGCCAAAAAGGCGCCAAATATTGAAATTCATGTTATTATGTATATATGACAGAAAACTTTACAAATTGTTAAAATTTACATTTATTGTGTTGTTGTTATTTGTACAACATGCTTTGGGGTATATAAGAGTGAAGCAATTGTTGATTCATGTACAAAAAGTCTAAATAATGGACAAAATGGCCACCAAAATATGAAAAAAAACAACACCTTTTCTGCAAATATACGCATAGTAATGAATTACATTGCTTTTATTTTCATCTTAATTCTTTTCAACTCACTGTTGCAGCTTTGTATTTCAGGTAATATCTTTTCAACAAAGACAATGTTTTGTTTTTCATCTAATTCCCTATCAGTTTATTACATTTGTATATGTTCTATACCCTAACCTTAATCAGAAGTTTCCAGTTACTTGCGGAAGAACGGTGGTTCTACTCAGTCTGACTCAGTCTGACTCAGTCCGAGGTCTTCCTCCACCAGTAAAACTGGATATGCCATATATAACCTGAAATGTGTTGAAAATGGCGTTAAACCCCATTCAGAAAAAAAAAATTAATCAGAAGAATTGCGATGTTGTCCATTGTGTGTGAATGCTGCAGTGCCAACAGATAAAGCAATAAGCACACGGCATGGTTTCCAACCAGTAACACCAACATGGCGACAGCCATTAAACAAACTGTCGTTTATTTGCTCAGCGATGAAGTAGTGCTTGTTAGCCTTTACATGCCATTTTACCCGATGAGGATCGAATGTGCAAACTAACACATGCGTCGCAAACTTTCTCCACGTATACCACTTAGAGTTTAACATGCTAAGGAATTGAAGTGTATAACTGATGCCTTTTATTAGTATTTACCTCTGCTCTCTATGTTGCCATTCCTGTAACATAATTTACTTATCTAATACAACACACATATCAATTTTACAAGTGGATAATACACGTATTACGAAACTAATTGCATTTCGTAGAAATAAATGGATCTTGTCGTCGAAGTTCTTGAAATTGGAAATGATGTTAATATTGAGTTATTACTTTCATAAGGAAATGAGCCGATATTTTCCATTCGTGCCAAGCCGTTGATTACGTCATAAATAGTGGTTAAATTCTGTAGAAGTGTGTTTCCTTTATAAAATATATCGACTTACTGTTGTGTTAGAATATAAATGTATCGGAGGTACTCGCTTTAGAGCTTTATATTTTACAATCGGAATACTTGGTTTTAATTATTTTTTTAAAAAAGAAATGTAGATATTGGGTTATACATGTTACAAATGCTTAATCTGGTAAATTGTAATATGACTAATATTTTAATCGATTGATTGTGAAAATTATTTTTTTTTAAATTAATGTATTCACTGTATTGATTCGTTTTACAGTTAATATTATTATACTACGACCTTGTACCTGAGTTACAATCAATATGTTTACTCAATTATTGATCAATGGAATGAATGTACACTAGATGAACTATTCATAAATATCAAATAATTCATATAATTATAACTGTTCCACTTTTCACCGTGTCTTTCGTTTTTTTCAATTCTATTTATAGTAGACCTTTGATGGTTCAAACCCAACGAGACTGGAAAAAATAGTTCAAGTTAAGGGTTGTTCGAGTCAAGCATTGTTCAACATCGTACCCCACATCGTACCACACATCGTACCATACATTGTACCACACATCGTACCATACATCGTACCACACATCGTACCACACATCGTTCCATACATCGTACCACACATCATACCGACATAGTTTCCACATCGTACCATACATCGTACCACACATCGTACCACACATCGTACGATACATCGTACCACACATCGTACCATACATCGTACCCCAAATCGTACCATACATCGTACTACTCATCGTACTATACATCGTACCATACATCGTACCCCACATCACACCATA
The DNA here is from genome assembly GCA_029582155.1 of Panopea generosa. Lineage (NCBI taxonomy): Eukaryota > Metazoa > Mollusca > Bivalvia > Adapedonta > Hiatellidae > Panopea > Panopea generosa. The sequence continues at coordinate 26,746,599 of CM055898.1, forward strand.
TATCGTACCACAAATCGTACCACACATCGTACAATATATCGTACCACACATCGTACCATACATGTACATTTATATACATCGAGAATGGATTTCGGCTGGAACCAGATAAGTGGTATTCGAGCCATTCATGTCCGAACAAACGAAGTTCTACTGTATAGGATCGTTAAAGCACATTCTCACTAGTATTTTTGTTTCACTGATCATCCTTACCAGGGCTGGGTTTGTTGGGGCTACAATTATGTTCAGCATATCTTATGATAATATGAAAACATACATACGTTTTTATATTCATATAAGATGGCATGGGTATACAAGTGTTGTTCGATAAGTTCGTGATATGTTGCTATAATTTACGTATGATATTACATTTGTATATAATTATTTTATATGTACAAAAATATATATCATATAAAAAACTTAATAAATATGACAATGCCTGTATCGCAACCAGGAGCACGTCGAATTTATGTTTAAATATCTAAACGAAAAACATCGTTTTAAATAAATTTATACAAGCTTAAGAACATTTATAGTTTGCGCGATTCCGTCTGCCGCATAACCAACGTCATGACGTCATTTTCGTAAATGAAAAACATCCGATCGCGAAGTTACAACATGAAGTTTGGAATTGTTCTAATGAAAATTAACGAAAATGACTTCAACTGAAGAAGTCGACACAAGAGCGAACTTCAGGTTCTGTGTTGGATAAGGTAAAACACCGACCCAAACAATAAAAACGATTGAAACAGAATGAGATATAAATGCAATCGTTACCGAACAACCCTCGCATATTTAGATAGAGATATGATAAGAATGCATTTTTGTATGATATTAAACCTATCACTATAAACAAAATAAAAGTCACATTATCTCACGTGCATACAACATTCCCATTAATTGTGATGTATACGACGTGTTCTATTCTCACTTAACATCGTAGTTCGGCAATGCATCTCATTGTGACTGACAACCTGTTCGGATCAACGGAAGGTGCTGGTACTGCAGTAAACACTGTTTATCGAAATACTATCAATCATTATTAGTTAACGGATACATAATGAATCAATCAATTACGGGGACCCGTAGCTTTTCAAAAGTTTCGAATGAATATTTAACCGCCGAATGTTGCAACAGCAGTCTGACGTGCTTAGTGATAGCTTTGCAAGGTCGCCCCGTACGTTCAGTTATGTTTATTTCTGGAATGCGTTTCGCTAACCTTCGTATGGCTAAAATTTTAGTACGACCAATGACTACACCTACAAGCGTTTCATTCACGCAAAGTTTTGATGAATTATTACAATTATATTTAACTATGGTTACTGAAGTAATAGACGATGCAAGTAGAAAACTATTAGAGTATCGAGACCCTTTCCTATTTTCAAATCATACATCTAAGACGTTCGTAGAATTACGATAGTAAGTGAAATGTTCTTTAGGAATTATTGAGCACGTTAAGTGCTACTACCCTTTAAAAGACCGGACCTCCTTTATTATTTCCTTGTTTGCTTTGTTTTCAAATGATCATTTCATTTGAAATAACAACATTTCTATAGAAACGAAAATATCTTAATAAGAACGTTCGTTATACACGTACGTGTATTTGAATCTTTACAAAGGTCTTCGTGACCGAGTTGTCTTAGGCGCCGTCTCCAGATCACTCCCCTCTCACTGCTCGCTCCAAAAAAAAATATGTGAGAAAGTTTCTAGTTACTGGCGGAAGGACGTTGGTTCTACTCAATCTGAATCAGTCTGTGGTCTTCCTCAACCAGTTAAACTTGATATGCGATATAACCTGAATTCTGTTGAATAAAAAAAAGGAATCATTTTAACTGTAACAGTAGCAATAATATGTGTTCATGGCGTAAAACAGGTAATATTGTAGAAGTTATTCTGCAAGTGTCAGTTCTAAGATGCCGATCCCTGTTGTGATGGCATGTTCGTATTTTAGTACCAAGGTTATCAAATGCTCAATGTCATGTTTTTAATGCAGTTTCACACATCGCTTGCTCGCAGCTTGATACTTAACTGCAAGGAATCTTTAAAATCCAAGTTGAGCCGATACAGTGGCAATAGAGCATTATTGATGGATTTGAGGTGTTTATATCATACCGTATAATACAATACACTTTCCATATATACTTTTGTATAATTTCACTGTCAAAACCTATTAAATCATGAATTGTTATTTTACTTTTTCATAATCATAAAAGAAAAATTGTTGGTTTCAATGAAATATCAATCAAATTCACTCGCGAGCACTACAATTGGCACTCATGATTATATCAGTTTAATTTCACTCGCTGAAATTGTAATACTATCCCACTTAAACAAATCATTTTTAACTTTTCAGTTTTGTACAACAACGTGTAACCAATACTGTCCATACCATTTGTATACCGATATATGTCTGTATGTACTAAATAAATAAAAAAATGCATATATATGTTTATACTATTGTTACCACGATGTAAAACTTGGCGAGTATTTCCAGACAATAATAAAATGCGTTGTTTATCTCGCAGACGAACATTGTGGTGTAAATACCGATCGGTAAAAGAGCAGTTTCGTCTATGAAAACCGCGACGTTTCATTTAAGAAGTATCAATCAATGTCGAATACATATAATAGCAGCATATTGCCATCCTATGATTTATTTTTTCAACGTTTTCCATTAGTTTACTTACTTTATCCGAGTACTCGTTATTAATTTATAGTTATTGTCCCGCTACAGGGGGCTACGTCCGTCCTTTCCAAGGGTTTGCATGACATGTCTGAACTAAGATTTAGAGGATATTGATGAATCTGTGCGGTAGGAAAGTGTTCTAAATATATTTGTAATCGGTAAGATGAGAACACGCTGTGTGAATCATACTCTCCTCCTCACTTAGAAACAGAAGTTATTGATATATAGATTAATATTTCGGTAAATAAACCTACTAATGCTGGCAAAAGTCAATTGCTGGCTCATGTCACGTATCGCTGATTAACTGAGTGTATTATATAATTTGAATTTACGATCTTAAATTAATAAACATTCAGTAATCAGGAGACGTAATTTTAAAATTAAACCTAACGTACAATACGCGGAGCGCGTGTTTCAGTGGTAGAACAACTTAGCCATTATTCGGGGGGCCGTGGGTTTGATCCTCCGTCACGATTATGTGTGGTGAGCAAGACACCTTTTCCGCCTATTTTTAGTACTGGATCTGTTCAGGAAGACTGCGAGTGTGATTTGTTTAAGTTGTAAGAACTTGTATCACAATCAAAGTAAAATGAATAAGTATCAACTAAATTACAATACGTACATAATAATACATAGAACAGAAATGACAAAGAAGAGTCCCCGCCTTACTTGATGAATATTTAAATTCAATTGAAGCCGTCATGGCAACGGATTGTAAATAAACAAAAAAGAATTATAATCATACAAGTAGTGTTTCTGTTCTGCCCTTTTATCTAATTTTAAATAAGTGTAATTCTACTTGATTAAATTAAGTTCTTTTCAAATCAACAAATCATATGTGTACAACAAAGAAACGGCTGCTATTGATTGGTTTTTTGAATAAGCTGAACTCTGTTGATGAACAACTTACAAGTTTTAAACTGTCTGATTCTGAAAAAAAAACATAAGTGAAAAACCTTCTGGAACTAAAATAATACTCTTTTATGTACAACGCTCAAGTGTTAGAATTGCAACTATACAAAAGTGCAGTGACAGCAATACGGTTGCATTGACAAATAAATGTCACCTTACGTGGTTATGTCTGAACCATCTCTAAAACTGTAATGCATCAAAAGATAGATGCATCGAATCAAATTTGTGTGATTTCTTTCAGAAATTGCTCAAAAGCAATTTAGCTTCTTCTTCAAATGATTATACTTTTGCGTGACAGCAACTAGTTTGTACGTAAATTATTCAGTTATGATATTGTTTGCACATCTATTATTCACATTTCGTTGATAGAATTTGAAGTTTAAGTGGATTTGGTTAAAATTAATTCATGTATGCAGTGGAGTTTATATGAAGCTATCTATCTTAACACTCAGTTTATCAGCTAATACTCATGAAGTGTTTAACGTTCGTATATTATTAATTGTTCGGTTTTTAGATTATACTATTTTCATTTATTGTCTCGGTAAGAGTCTATAAGCAACTAGTCCATCGTGAAAAGTCAGTCAGTTTTATTCATATTGAACATGTTTAGGTCTCACTACAATTCGAATTTTCTTCTTTGTTCTGTATATAATAAGGCCTAGGATTTCCACCGTAAATGATATTCCACATGTCATTTTTTCATAGCAGGAATGTATCCCCACATAAAAATGTACAACAACATAGAGGTTAAAAAGCTTGTGGCGTCACCCTTTGATTTTTTTAAAATTCCACATATGTTAATAAATACATTCATATACTAAAATTCTATACTGGTCACTTTTTAACACCAGTGATGTCTTATTGCAGTGTATGCTATGTCAGCATTTGCTCTTCGCATCTGCAACAAGAAATCACAACCGCTAAGAATCATTTTGAAAATATTTTAAACCAAATTGCATTTTTTTAAGCGCACAAATCATGTTACCCGAAAGCGTGTATTGCGACAGTACTTATTATAAAACATAACTGACTGAGTATCGTCCAGCGAGAGGACAAAACATCCATATATATATTTATCATATATCATGCATACATAGTATTTTAGAAAATATTCAGTATTTAATGTACATTGCATTCACCACACTTCCCTCAACGGATTCAAAAGTGCATTTATTTTAAAAGGTATATCACGCCGATATACTGTTGCATATAAATGAAATGAATTTGAAACAAATAAGTCCAAATAAAAGGTATTAAAGGGGAACGCAACCCTGTGTATAAAACAGGATAATATGAATAGCTATGAGTTCAGCTTTCTATTAATAGTATTATTATGCATAAATTCGAGTCCATAAAGATATATCAACTCGTTTTGTAACGGTCATTTTCGCACATCGACTTTACGGTGGAAGTCGCCATATTGGATACCTGTGTGACGTCATAACTGCACTTCCGGTTTAAAACATAATTGATTTATACGCTACAGCAGATGTAGAAACGTGCAATTATAGTAACCGGCAAAAGTACTCGCAAGAATAATAAAATGGATTTTAGTAACGGAGAAGGACTTGTGGCCTACAACTTTGAACCAGAATTTTCAGAACCAGAGTTAAATGAATTAGAAGACGAGAGAAATAGTGAGACGGCACAGTTGTTCACACACGTGAAAGATTTTTGCAGCTGCGAAAACTGTAATGATGCTTTCGTCTGACGAAAATACGTGCTGCAGATGCAATTTCACACTATTGGAAATTTAGAAGATTTAGAATGTATCACAGAAATAATACAGAGATGTCACAGCAATGTCTTATGAAGTTTTCACCCAAAAAGATGATAACTGTTAAACAGTCACACCGATCATGAACCAGAGATCAAACCCGAAACCCATCAATCACAACTCTGACATCTTATCATGTAGCCTGACACTGATGATTGAATTTTTCAAAATAGTAAAATTACCCTTAGCTTGATAAAAAAGTAATTATTGCCGTCAGTGTTGATGTAGATCCAGGCAAGCCTGCACATTCATGCTGTACTATCAGGGTATATACTGTTTGCTACTCAGTCAATACATTATCAAAAAAAAAACACTAATTAGACCAAGAATGGAATTTAAGGGAAAATGTTTTGTTACATATATTTACCTGTCTAAGAGAGAATAAGAAATAATATTATATCTCTTTTCTTATCGTGTTTAGCTGGTGCGGCCATTGTTGCGTACTGAGAAATGGCTGATAAAATTTTGATTTCATATCCTTTTTAGTAAATTTAGATGAAGCATGAATGAGTTGGGTTTTTTTTTGTGTTGTTTTACATAACTGGCACTGTCTTTTGGTTATTCAAATGGTGTTACTACCCAATTTGATATATGATGATTATCTATTCTACCAGTTCTCTGAACATATATGAATGTGTCTCCTTATAGGGAGTGTCATATGAAATATAATGTCTACAGGCATATTGCACAAAGTGTATGTTACTGTCCAGCTACTGGCACCCTGCTGAGCTTTCATAATTCACCAACACCACATTCACACCATGTGGTAATGAGAAATACCCTGCCACATTGTGCATATTGTACCCTAATAAACGTGATCACCCCAGGTTTAATGACCCCAGGGTTTATGACAGGATGTTATATCACATAGTATTATGTCTTATTACTAATTTAAACATTTTCAGTTAATTAGGGTTTCAATATCAATGCAAACTTACAAGTAAAAAAATTATGTTATATGATTTTATGAATATTTTTCATAAATTGTATACCAGAACACTATTTTAACAGTAAAAAAAAACTTTTCATGTATTAATGAATAAATAAAGGAACAAAGGTTTTACTTTATCTTTTTTCATTGCGAAGTAGAGGTAGTTCAAATGTCTATTCAAGAATAATGACCTAGTTGACTGTGAAAAAGCCATATATCAATAAACTAAATTGCCTATTGATTATAAAATTAATAAAATGAGTTTATGAACAATTAATGGTTGACTGAATATTTAGCATCAATTTTTGTCATCGAGGGTTTACTGTTCAGATGTTCAGTTAACCTAACCACTGTTTCCTGCAAAAGTTAACCAGTACTTGAGCACACCCAACAACCGCAAGTAACTGATAATTTTTCCACTCGAATCAGCAGTGAGAGACAAATGATATTGAGACACAATGTTGTATGTCAGTCATCACAGAGACTGTCGCCGGGTTGGGATTCGAACTCGAGACACCAGGATTGATAGTTAGACACGTAACTGACTGAGCTAATCGGGCCTGTCACAATTAATTGGCCTTAATTTTATTTTAATAACAACTTTTAGATACCATGTCGTTTTCACACCTTATGTTTTGGCATTAACCTCTTGTTTTTATTGTTAATTGGATTATCACACCTGTTCAAACAGCCTGCAATTATAATATTGTGAAAGTTTGATATATCAATTTTACAATATTTTGGAAGAGTATATAAATTTACAAATTAAATTTCAGAAATCAGCTGAGCTATATGTTATAAGCACATTTTTAAGAGCTTCCCACTGGATAATATACACTAAGTTTATATGTATGTCGCATATGGTCATCTTCGTACTGAAATCATCAGAAATTGTATCCTTGGATAGTAGTACGCCAAGGCATTGGTACGCTTCATTCTACAATCTTAAGTCCTACCCCAAAGTATAAAGGCGTTTTGCGCGTGATGTCACCAGAAGCTTGACACTGAGGCAATGTGAAATCACATATTAGGAAAACTAAAAACAACACTGCCCACAAAACATATCGCATTACTCCACCCACTTATTCCGCTGGAGAAAACAATGTTTAATGGGTTAAGTCCTTCAATTCAGAATCGTTTTCGCGTTTAATCAGTTTATATACAGATATACAGTGCATTAGTGAACATCGAAGGTAGACTATATTAGTGTATATACATAAGAGTTTCAGTAGAGAGCAGTCACTAACGACACAATACAATTTGCGCGATAACTAGAACGGAAGTGCAGTTATGACGTCACCGAATACCTCCATCACAAAAGAGCTACAAAATGGCGGCGCCCATAGCATTTAGGAAACGCTTGAAATCATGATATTTAATGTCATTTTTCTCATTTGATAAATTTCGTACAATTAAAATTTGTTGATTTTTGTGTTATTTACATGTCTATTTAACGATAAATAGCCATTTATATTCTGACGTGCGGTACCCTTTAACTTCGCCAGGAATGGCTCAAATAAATGCTATACCTACACGAGTATCCATAAAGCAAGTAAATAATAAAACATATGAAATTGAAATAGGGATATAATTTAGATCAATATGCAACTCTACAAATTATGCAGCTATGTGGGCTTGAGATAATTAGGACAGGATATATATATATAATATAAGAAAAATTGAGCAATCAAGCCTATACCTATACGAAATACAAAGCAATATTGTCCCCTCCCAGCCCCCCCCCCCCCCCCCCTCCCCCAACCCCAAATAAAACAAAAACATAGTCGAGAGCGGTAACTATCAAAAGGAAAAACAAGATTATCTAAAACATATTTTCACATCAACGTACTCTGTTGTGTAAGTTTGACAGAAATCTTGTTAAACAGCTATCATGCGATAGCTGTAGGAGGTAAACAGATTATAAAAATAATTAACGGACGGACGAGTCACATCATATCGCAATATCTTATTTTTCATATGGGTTTGTCAAAAATGAAATCACAATCTATACTATGGCGGTTGTGGGATCATAAATGAATATGACATTAATTTTCACAATAATTAGTGTTTTTGTTTCTATTATTTGAACTCCTTGTTGGTCCCTCTAATGTAATTGCAGCGTGTGGTCCAGTGTTAGAGCATAAGATCCTTGATCGGAGGGTCATGTTTTCGATCCTCCGTCACAGTTATGTATGGTGTCCTTGAACAAGACATATCTCCCGCATATGTTCAGCACTGGTTCTACCCAGAAAGATTTGGAGGGTGACTTATAGATACAAGTTGAAATAATTTGTTTCAAAATCAAAGTAGAATAAATAATTTTAAAATTAATGTATTTAAGCATCAGAAAAAGCTTTCTAAATATTCAATCAATAGCTTATGTAACATCAGTTATCAGAGCATCCGCAATGTCATCCCATCAACATTTATCACTTAATGAGTAGTCGATCCTTCATATTTAGCAACCACTAATAATCTATATAATTCGAGTAGCCGTTTTGCAATAGCTTCACCAAGGAACTATTAAAATTCAATACATCATAAGTAAATGTCAGTTATTTTGGGGCTTTCTGAAAGCAGACAAAATTTATTGACCTGCCTTAAGTGCATCGGTATGACAGAAATAAGAATACATAATGTTTTGTAGTGACAAAGAAGAGCATTCAAACTGACTTACGAGAGATCATCCCACTTCTACCAAATCTTAACTTGTAGTGCCCTGTCAATGATAGTATTTACATACATGGCAGACTAAGTCCAAACTAAGAACAAGCAACAATCTGTCAAGGTTCTACATAATATGACTTTTTATCACATGCGTAACAATGGAGGAGTGCAATAAACATATTTTTGATATTATCTAGTGTTATGTTACTTCGTATTCCTTGTTTGGCGTTTTCCGTGTAAATCAGTTCTCGTACGTACGTAATTTGCCGAGCTACTTTCTAATAGTTCGAAATATAAGTAGCATTTATTTGCCTTTATAAAATGATATTATTTTAAGACTTAGATGCCGGAATTCTTTTTCGGCCTGTAGGTGATCTGAAAAATAAGTGGTAGTTATGCCATTTTTTTCTGAATTATGTGATCAATTCGTTCACATTTATCATTTATTTGATTGATTAAATTAGTTATCAAAAATACATGATGTGAAATGTACCCAAATGTGAACTCATATAGGATCCACTACATTTGTCTAAATCATAACGGAAGTGTTAAAACATGACATTAAAACTGTAAAATTGCAAAGTTTATAACGACTATCAAGTTCAAACAATATTACATTTTATTTGCTTCAAACTCAATAGTTTTGGACAACTGGATAAAACTTTATATTTTTAAATAATATAAGTTGAAAGTAGACTTTGCTTTCTTTGCTTACAAGGTTAGCGGAATCAGAAATGTTAAAATATTATACAAATGACTTGTTGAGCACAACCTGATTTTATGTATGTATCTGCAATATCGGATCAAAGATATCGCCAGCATCTGGAATTCATCTTATTGTATAATAAGGAAGATCAGTTACTGCTTTATTACACTCGCCCATGGGTATCATTTAGAACTTAACAATTTGCGAAATTGTCTAAATTATGGGTTGCTTTTGATGTGTTTACCCTTTTTTTGAAGTAAATTATAAAAAGGAAAAAGCGCTCTATTAGTTATCATAGAACACACACAGAGGATCTCGCACAACACTGTTAAAGAACACATTGACATATCTAATTGTGAAGTAACAAACAGTATGATGTGTTGGATTCGTTTACATTTTCTTATATATACGTGTGTGTATAACGATAGAGTGTAGATAATGTGTTTAGACAATGATCTTTTGTATTCATCGTGCTAGTGTTATGTATCATCAGCTATTGCATACTAATACGTTTGACATCTATCATAATTATGTTCTTTTTTTTTTTAAATGGACGAACGATAGCGAACATTTAATAAATTTACACTGAACATACTTATATACGTTCTATCCGAATGCTATGATTTGAACTACATTTACAAATATGTTCATTGAAACTTAAATCAATAAGCCAACTATATATTACCTTAAATTGTTCTTAATCTTCCCAAATATATTTCTCTCAAAACCAATTCTCCTATTTAAAGTTTTATTTAAGGGTCTAATTGTTACATTGAAATATTTATTTCGATTTTTTGTTTGATGCAACATCATAATAGGGTCGTTTAATGCAATCAAATATAAGTAACAATTATAAATTATGTTGTTGTTTTTAAATTGATATAATTTAATTGAATTTCAAGATAATTGTTTGTTTAACCCCATGCGGAATGTTATCTTTGTAGTATGGTTTATAAAAAGAAACTATTGGGAAACATTAATGTCCAGAGCAAACTAAACGTAATTAGTCAATAACTGTCGATAATACATCAAACGTTTGTGGATTTAATACATGTAAATGAACAAATCAATGAATCAATCAATCATTACATGAACTATCGAACTGACGAACGACCGAACGTTCTCAGGTCTGGGACTTCTTTGCGCCAAGCTTATTACTTGTGTGGTTCAATTTTAACCACACAAACAAAAAACATAAAAGCTGTTTTTTAAGTATCTAGAAACAGCCATATATATTTTTTCAACTGTTTTTCAATCGTCCAAAAATTACTAACCCTAAACCTTAGACACTTAACCACCCATTCATGTGTGCGAAGTAACGAACATACAGATGGACAGACGAACGTTCGAATGAAAGAAATTAGTTTAAACTCCGCTAACAGACAGGAACATGTTAATTCTGGATTTGTGATGAAAATGCGAAAAAAAACACAAAAATAATCAATGGTGTCTGATATATATAAGTCCCGAAATCAAATGACAATTTATTGATCTGAAATTGAATGCAATACCTTCATATCCGGACATGGTATAGTGAAGCCCTTACTACATTTACACAAATAATATGACAGGTTATATAATAAATGTATACTGCACACGTCCCAATCAGAAGAATGATGTCCCAATAAGCCGGGGAGTATATTCTCTTAAACCCTATCCACATTAGATAACCACCAAAGGTTCATAAAAATATAACAATATATTAATCTATGAAGAAGTGAAATATAAACGTTTTCCGTATTCACATACATTAAATACTAGTATATCTTAAAGCTGGCATACGTTATATCAAAACAAGCCTAATCTGTATTTAGATGTATACATGTCATATTGAAGTGACACTTTAGTGTTAGCATGTAATTTCAATTGTATTTCATCACGCGTTCATAGTTTGATATTATCGAAATTTCATTTGATGGGGATAAGATTTGATGAAAGAAAACTTTATTTTTAATGTTTTTAAAAAATATTTTAATTTTATTGCAAATCAGTGACCGAAGTACGCAGGTAATTCAAACATTTTTGCGTGGATTTGTTTTATCATTCAACTTGACTCTTCATATGATATTTTATAAACAATGCGTTAAATGACAATGATAAGAGACGCACCATATAAAACCATATAACCGTAAAACATCAACGAAAGAAACAATACATGCACGCCCATGGACTCCGCTGTGCACCGGTTTTATGGTTCATTTGAAACACAAAACGCAACCAAGAAAAGACTCGTTTTTATTAGATATGTTCATGCGGGATATTGAAATATGAAACACATCTTACGTACATTAACACGGGCTCAAGTGGTATTCCATTTCCGATAACAATGAACCACACATATTAGATATTAACAGCAGTTTGTTAAGGTAAAAATAATATTATTATAAGAATTTTTTTTTTCAAATGATTCACTTAGCTATTAGAACTTTTTACATTTTATTTTCTATATTCTTTGAACATGTAATGTATAAACAATTCTCGACTGACACTAAATATACTGGGTGAACTGTTGTATTACATATTTTAATATGTGTTTATTTTGTATATTTAAATTCAAATCATACGTGCATTTGCATCCAATCAAAGTCCAGGTAATCAAATGAAAAGAGATGGTAGTGTAGTAGACAGAGCGTTAACCGCTCACGCGTTGCGGGTTACAGTCTTAGTTTAGCCCTCTGAGCTTTCTTCTCAGTTGAACCAAATACATCAGTATAAACTGATCAAATTCTAAAGAATTTCTAAAACTGTTTCTCAAACAGATCAAATTCTAAAGAACTTTTCAACGTTTCTTCAAACTGCATATTGACTGGTTTCATTACACAGAATAGTTTATATATCTTCTATATGGTTAATAGAATTCTTATCGTCTCACACAACAATTAATTTTGCACTGTTATTCATATACAGAAATGCATTTTTGAAACACTAAACACATTACCAATGGTTCTTAAAGTGTCTTGATTCCACAGATACTAGTCAAGATATACAGAGAAAAACATGGTTTTACTGGATTGCTTTTTCATAATTACAATGTTTTGATGACACCTGTCATTTTTGACAATTCTGCGCATGTGTTGCAATGTGTGACAGAACTCATGAAAATGTTTCAATGTTCTCACATATACAAAGAGTAATATGAAAATAGCATGCATTTCAAAGAAATGTAACGCCCAACCGATTTTCACAGCTCTATTTTCTTAAGCACAAGAATCTTGCTACCGTCATGTAACAAGGCAGATAATTTTAAGAGTGAGACCTTATAAAGCATATTAAATAACTCCTTGTATTTCTGTTGCAAAATATATAACATTTACACATTAGTTTGCTTAAACATGTGAAACACATACAAAGAATTCTAACAAAACACATTTTCTGATGACGATATTAAACGCAAACCTAATCAATAACACCATATGGTCAAACCAATTATAGCACTTTTAAGCATAAGAGCCCAACATATTATCCTGTTACTTAAACTAAAGTTTACGGTATCCAGTCGCAGCATAATTTTTAAATTAAGTCAAATCGAAACAACGAAACTACAATGATGAAAAGTCGAAACAACCGAACTACGATTCTGAAAAGTCGAAACAACCAAACTACGATAGTGAAAAGTCGAGACTGTGATGGTAAAAAGTTTCGACTTTTCAAAATCGTAGTTTCATTGTTTCGACTTTTTATCATCGTAATTTCGTTGTTTCGACTTTGCATCATCGTAGTTTCGTTGTTTCGACTTGACTTGATTTAAAAAATATGCTACGATGGTCCCAACGGGACGCCACAATAATTATATACTGATTATAGATAAATAAAACGTGTATGATTGCACAACTAAGAAAACGTTATTTATGACGAACATGAAGACTGCCTATAAAACTGTTCAGATAAAATGTACAACTGTAATTCTTCATTCATAAGATGCTTTTTTTCGCATCAAATACACACTTTCACAGTTTCTTGTCTGAATAATTGGGAAACGAAGCGAGTATACAATTAAATATTCAAGTTGAGTCAACGGGAAAAAAAACATAAAAATAAAGTGAATTCAAACACAATGTAACAGCGCAATTAAAAAAAAATGAGTTAGCATAGGAACTTAACGTATTCTTTATTCGATTATTTGAAAATCAGAAAACGATTTAAAAATATTTAAATGCGTAATGTAATTTAAAAACTCAGACAAGTTTCATCACACCTAATGCAAGTGTCATTCAGTAAAAATAAAATTTATAATTGCAGATTTATTCGGGAAAACATAGAATTTCCTTTACAAGTGCATATTTATACGAATATGTACATTATGTACTTTTAGTAAACCTGCAAAACATTTGCATCATTGTATATAGTATGCATATTCTCATGTGGTAATGTTATCTTATATTATTTTAAGAAGTTTGTCCCAGTATACACATTTATATTGTATGTGCTTGTAAAATGTTTAACTAAAATGCTAGTACACCATCTGCAAAATACTCTCATATCACTCACTGCTTTCCGTCGAAACTATCGTATTTGTATTCGTAACTAGCTCTTATTAGTAGCAATCAGGTTTATTGTTTCCTTTCAAGAATATCCATCATATTCATTTTAAGAAGCTTCTGTTTTCTATACATTTTTAAAGCTGTATTTTTTATTAATATCTCTCAATTTCGGTTGATTTGCTACAATTACTTACTCCGTCTTCGATTTAATTTAATTACTAATTGTCATATTTGATTTACTTTACTTCTGATCATTCTCTCTCCGTATTATTCCTTTGTTTTACATACTACCATTCTTTAGGTGTAACCCTGCCATTGATATTTGTTCATTTTTCTATAGTAATTATTAGAAGTTTGAAGGCTAAGCATTCATAGAAAGACCCAAATGTAAGAAATGAATCCTACATTTAACTGTTTGTCAACCTTTGCACTATCAAAACATCATGATAAATGTAGGGGCCATGTGTCATATAAGAGATATTTTTTTCTGATCAGTGTGTACACTAATTAAAAGAGAAACTGATGTACATTCAACCATGTTTTAAGCAGCTACACACTGGAAGGAGCGAAAATGGCATTTGAAGACAGGTTGTTGCTAAGTATAATTAATTTAATATGAAACCATAGAAATGGGAAATAGAAAATATGGTTGCTTAAGACAGGTGGCTGCTTAATAAAGATGACCTCTTATACAAGTTGGTCTGTATTTCAAAAGCACGCTGAATAATATTTCTGATTCTAGTAATCTTATACAAAACTGTTTTCTTCTTTTCGCAGTATCTCACAAAAAAACGGATTTACAACCATTCCTCCTTTCTGCGAGGTGTCGTATAATTTCTACACTAATTTGATATACTTCTTTCTCCAGGCTAGAATAGATGATCCCGCATAGATCTTGTCTTAACTCGATAAATATTGCTGTTGTATTGACGCGGCATGGAGCCTCGTTTTAGACTATTCCACCAGGTGTATTTTAGAGTCTGGCGAAAACCGGTGCGTTATCCATTCGTTGCATGAAGGTTTAGTATTTGAACAGTTAACGATCTGTGCTATTTCTTAATTGGTATTTGTATACGTTGAAACGTCTCAGCAGTGTTCATGCACATGCCACATGCATATTGAATGTCCTGTGATAAAGCATAGTATTTTCGTTGATCGTTACATTTTCATAACACTTACACTTTTACTGATTACGATACAAGGCAAAAAAAAAGACGAATATTGAATAGATGTCAGCCATGGTCGCAGTGCAGTGAATAGAATATAAGCCACTGGCGTGAGAGATACCAGGTTCGAAATCAGGCGGCCTAACTCGTTGCTTTCTCAAAAATAACATACAACACTAAAGTCTCATTTGATACAGGAAACATGTTTTAAACTCTCAGCTTATTTATTTCATTCTTTTAAAACTTATTTACTTCACGTCGATTTTGAAACAAGTTATTATTATAACTCAGACTCGAGGTCTTCCTGGGCAAAACGGGTAAAAAGAAAATGCAGTTAAAGTGTCTTGCTAAAGGACACCACAAATAAGCCGTTGCGGATGATCGAATTCTCGACTCTTCGATTTTGTATATGATGCTTTACCACTGGGTCATGGCTTATTTCATAATGTAAATATAAGTGTTAACGACGGCTCCTAATAAAAAATATATATACCTAAACCCTTGAACAAATTATGTTACCATAAACAAAACTAAGTAGACGTTTAAGCCCCTCCCCTTACCCACCCCTACACATGTTTTATTTATGAGCAACAAAGACATGTTTTGTGAAAAGTGATACACTTATTGATTGGTTAAAAGCAAACCGCAATGTTATTTATGAAATGCAATATTAGCCTCTTTTATTTGTGAGAAGTCATAAACTATCTAATGTGTAAAATACCACATCCTATTTTTATTTGTGAAATGCATTACCCCATTTTACTTCAGATATGCCATATACATATACTATTCCAGTTTTGAAAAGCAATACCCCAGTTTAAATTTTGAAATGAAATGTCTTGTTTAAAATACTGAGCTAACTTACAACATTTCCAAATAAATCTTAAAATAAGACTCGTTGCACGTACACATATTAAAGTAGATCAGGCGATGACAACTTTCATAGGGTTGAAAAAGGATAAAATTAAGTCTGAATAACAATATTTTTCTAGTTTTGTGTTGTGTATACTAGGTTCTTCGTATTTCCATATTTGAATACGTGTCAGGTTACCACTTAGCAGCCAGAAAATGACAAAGCGTTCATTCTCGTTGCTATATAACCGCAATAAATAACGCGGTAACACCAACTTCTCGAAGAGATGCAGAATTAGCTTATTATATTGACAAGTAAATATTAAATAGAAATGCGGTAATAAGCTCACCTTGCATAATTATGGACGCCCACTGCACCTCAGGGGTATTATTGCCTGTGAAAGTAATAATATCTAGTAGAGGAGTTGATTATATATGTTCATGCTTAGTGGCAGATGGATGTGTAGAAATTGTTGTATAGGGTTAACACACCAGGGACTTAGAAAACGCACTACTTACATACAGGCTAATTTAGGGCAGAAAATGTTACCGATTTCAAAAAGATTTTATATTCGTTAAGAGCGCAATCTTTATTTTCTACTGTCAAAATCTCATGACTGAGACTTGAAATTTGTATGCATTATTTCCATTTTTCAAAGCTACCACCAAAAATGAAAAATCGAGTGCATGTATCCAGGCAAATGGTTCATACATTCGTTATTGACGCCTATGAATTTTCACTTTTTGTGCTAGCTTCGAAAAATGGAAATAAATGCAAAAAAGAAAAGTCAAGTCTCAGTCATGAAATGTTGAGAGTAGAAGACAGAGATGGCACTCTCAACATATATAACCTTTACCTCAAACGGATGATATTTTCCGTACTACAATAACCTGTATTTTAGTGGTGCGATTTCATGGTCCCTGAGTGTAAATAGCAGCATATATAGAGCTTAAACCTTATATAATGTTAGTCTGTAAAACGAATCCAGTCTCCCGATTAAGTCCATTAAATAGCAACGTTGGGAAAGCCCCATTTCAGCACGTTGATTGGACAGTTGTTTCAATTGACAACTTGATGACATTACAGTTTAGTAAGCGTTCAACCGCTAAGAATTGTGGGACAGGAATAGAATACCCTGCATTTTCATTGTTGGTTAATAGATCTGATTTGGAAGATAGCAGGTTCTGGTATAGACTATCTTAAACCTCATATGATTGATCATCACTCTCTTATACTTGGTGTTCTTAAATTGATCGCATGCCAATTAAAACCACAGTACTGTGTGAAAAGATATGAATGTAACGTCTTTATCTTTACAAGCTAATTTGCATACAAAGTATTTCCCCCTACAATGTTTGTATTTGATGTAAACTTAAAACTTCCAATTGCAGTTGACTGTTAATATACTGTATGCATAGAATAAAAAAATACGCCGATAATGATAGCATTGTATTACATGTATATAATGTGACATTTCAACCATGTTGATTTCCATATCGGTACTATTTCCTGTACAATCCATGGTCAAGACACATCACATGAAACGTATTAGGGTCTGTTCCACTAACCTTCGTTAGTACGAAAAAAGTATGGCATTAAGGAACGTTTCGTTTGCACAGTATTTTTTTTTCAAATAATAGAATGAATACAAAAGATCGTAAAATAGGTAAGCGACACATAATAATGAACTCCCGATTTTTATTCAAAATTGGAAATTTTACACTAAAGAGTTCGCAAACGTAGGAACGTTAGTGAGACAGACCTAATGTGTTTATTAAATAAACTTCAAAATACTATTCCCGCACGGGTATGTGTCAAATTAGCTTCGGCCGACTTCTAATATTCTGGAACTGTTACTGTGGCGAACAAAACTGAATATACTGTTGATGTCATTTGGGTGACAGTTTGACTAAATAACAGATTTAAAACGTAATATATGTAATAAACGTAATATAACCTTAAGACAATATCTTTGCTTTTTATAATAACAATGTGATAGACACATATATCGTGTGTGTCATGTTTGCGGCAACTACAATATAACGTGTTTGATACACATGTGCGGCACTCTTTCCTTTATCAAATAACAAGTACAGCTCCTATGGTGATATTTCAGTGGCAATTAAAATGGATACTCTGTAATGTTGGTTTTATGATGCCGTCACCTCATCTATTATTAACATACGTCTGATGGTCTGGAATACGTCCTGTCCTCAGTCACATAACCGCGTAAATTAAAAAATATTGGACTAAGCCTTTTTCTACGAACTCAATTACCAAACCAGTCTTAAAATACACGCTGTTGATATGTGTCAATGCATTGTCTAGTTTAATGGTCATTAGCAACACAAGAAAGTTCTTGTTAAGTTTCCGAATATATACCAATATAATGCTACGGGAATGAATAAGAGTAATGGATAGTTGAACTGCGATATAACATTTTGCATCAAACACGACTATTAAGACTTTACAGGAAAATATCTCCAAATATTCACATTTTAAATCTTACAAAATCCACTTCCGATATTGCTTTTAAATGGTATGCAATACATTTGGACGAGTTTATGATTTTAGTTTCATTCGAAAAATCTTGTAATACTTTTATCATTTCATCATCAGTTGGGGGTGGGGGGTGGGGTGGGGCTGTGCTTTCAGAGAAAAGTAAATGTCATTTAAACCGTATTGATCAATACTCCTTTTCATTTCAGTTTACTCAAGTTATGTTTGCACAACTTTAATATGTTTATTTTGTTGACCTCATTATATACAAAATTTATATACATTTATGTCGTTTAAAACAATATTAATTTAGTTTTTTTTTTGTTTACAGATTTATTTCAGGCGACTTCACATTTTAAATATTCAAAGAGAATTTCTCGACATACAATGACCTTATTTTTGTTTAAATCGGTGCAAATATTTACGTGACTAATACTAGCGTTACCGTTATCAGATGCCAGTAATGCAAGCATTTGGTCTGTTGTTCAAGAATGTTAAAGTGGGTCGGTAGTGTAACGGATATACTGTTGACCGCTCACGTTTGAAGTTGCGGACTGGATCCCCTTTTGTATTAGTTGACATCTCTAACGCAGCACACGGTACTTGTTCTACCTATGATACACAACACAATCTTAGTATTAGCTAAATGAATGAAGACTGTTAGAATAGAGACAGTTTTATTCCAGTCTTGTTTTAAAAACAAACAAACAAATCAGTCATTACATAAAACTTTAATTGTAGATTTAGTTGTTTCTTTTCTTTCCATAAATCAGCAAAGCAATCACACTCCATGACCTTGCTTCGTTCAAGGGCAACACACAAACTCGCCTTATGCTCCATCGTCACATCGAAAAGGGGACGTTGTAGTTTAAAAAGCTCCGCGGAACTATTTTATAGCAAATCAAATACATATGAATGGCGTAAAAAATAAATGCAATTTGATAAAACATACAGAAAATGATATTTCGATCTCGCTTTCATTTATGTAATCAAAGCATTTTCATTTGATAAATTTTAAGACATTTTTTTTATAAAACTCTTGCGTCGGACTTCTTTTATATGTTCCCAGCTGTTATGTATTTCTACGTGTTTCCCATGCAGCAGATACTTTGAATTCCATTCATATACTTTACTTGAAGGACGTCAAAAAGTAAAAACTTGTTTTATCGTCAGGATTGAAATTATAGGGAATAAATTCATTTTATATGCTTGTGTAAAGAATGTCGAATCACGCACACATCGTTCATAAAGTCCTTCGAACTTCATTCGATTTGTTCATAATTCGATATTAGTTTAGTTTAAACTTATTTATTCGATTGCAAAACAAGTTCTTACAAGTTAGACAAATCACACTCGAAGTCTTCCTGGGTAGAACCAGTACAAAGCATATGCGGAAAAGGCGTCTTGCTCAAGGGCACCACACATAGCCGTGTCTGAGGATCGAACCCACAACCCTCCGATCATGGTTTCGGTGCTCTACCACTAGACCACACGCTCCACATTCGACATTCTTCACACAGGCATAAAGATTATAGAAAAAAATGTAATCCTATAGTTATAAACACTAAATTAAATAAATGTACTCGGCGACTTTGTACAAGACAAACCAGGAAGGTAAATAGAAATGGGTGTCTGTGAACAGTTACTGCGAGTACTTTCCGTTTTGTCATGACGTTGATACATTTTTTTTATTTTTCTATACATTTGTGAACAGAAAAATCAGAAGCAATGGAATAGGTTCAGTTAAATTTGAATGTTTTTATATTTTTTAAAGCAGCTGTAAAATGAACTTGTTTTTAAAATAAATGCTGTCATCTAACACTAAAAGATGGTTCACTCATTCGTGTGTCTATAGTCGGAATAAGTGATATTAATATATCAAAATGGGTGTCTGTGAACAGTAGATGCGCGTACTTTCCGTTTCGTCATTACATTGGTATATATTTCCGAATTCAATTTCATTTGTCTATGAATCGATGAACAAAAAAAATGAATAAATAGAATAGTATAAATTTAATGCGAAAGATTTTTTATACTTTTAATAGCAGCTGTAAAATAAACTTGCTTTTAAAGTAAATGTTGTCGTCAAGGACCAATAGATAGTTCACTCACGCTTGTGTCTATAGTTGAAATAATATTAATATATGAAAGCTTGACAGCTTGTGCATTGCCTTATTGTATTACCTGCCTCGTACAGCCGTATCCGACTCCCTGAAGAAACAAATTCAAATTCACCAAATGTACGTAATTAAGTTCTATTGAATTGGGTTCCGTTTAAAAAGGTCATTCCCGACAAAATTATTGATTTTTACACATTGAAGTTTCCTCCGGTGGGCAATTTAGACAATTTCCGTCGTTCATACTCTCTAGTAAATTGTTTTCCTTTTTTATTCAATTAAATGTCAACTAAGTTCCGTTAAGTATTGAAATATTGCAGCCGTATCATGCAAAATTTAAAGTTCATATTATATAATTTCTGTTTTTTTGTACGGCATTGTACCTTGCTGTTATTCTGAGGATAAATAATTTAGATTTCCGTGCATAGGTCTACCGTCCAGGATTATAAATAGGGAAATATATATGTCCAGAAGAGGACCATTTAAAGGTTGTCTTTTTTTCTTTCTTTTTTTAATTGGGTTTAACGCCATTTTCAACACATTTCAGGTTATATATGGCATATCAAGTTAGTCGTCAGACTGCGACAGAATGAGTAGAACCACCGTCCTTCTGCAAGTATCTGGAAACTTTCTCGCATAAAGGTTTTGGAGCTAGCTGGACTCGAACCTACGATCTTAGCGATGAGCTGTTAGTAATCTTGAGATGGCGCATTAGACCATTTGCTCACAGAGGACCTCCATTTAAAGATAAGAGAACACATCTACAACAACAGCGTAAAACAGTTATAGCACTTTTTAGGAATGTCCTGTGTGATTTCATTAATTGGTGCTGTTAGATTTGCGGGTTTTCAAAACTGCATATACTGCCGGTAAAATCGCCACGTTTTCCAGTTAAACGTATGTAGTACAACGTCACTTGTTTATAACGTTAACGAAAACTGTGTAAAGAGCAGTTTAAAAATATGTTATACCAGAAATTACTTTATAGGGCAGCATTTGCTAACATGCGTAACAGCTAAATTTGTTTTAACGACTCCACCTTCGTTGCCGCCGTTAAAAAGAATGCTGCCATTAAAATAAATGTCACATACGTTTGCAAATTTCAATATTACCATATACTCAACCCTATGACATATCAATTGCAAAACAAACATACATAATTAATAGAAATACGGATAACAGCTTTGGAACAGTTAGTCGCATCATCTCAGTAGCATCGAAATGAACACATTATATGGACAATTAACCATTCCGAATGTAACTTGTCGTCAGGTCAGATAACTTTTAAGTTTGCTCTATTTTAAGATCGATGTTAAATATTGTTTACATCATATGATCTTACATCACGTTTCTTTGATGTATGTGTAAATATAGTAACGCGTATTTGCTTGTCTGACTGATCTCGTTTCACATGCTAGGTGTATGCGTGCGTTTGTGTTTCCATGCACACTTGGATGTGTATCTATTATATAACTGTTTATTTCATAGTACATATTTGCTTAACTTTTCAAATTTGGCTTTGGTAAGTGTGGATCTCGCATGATGTACTGAATGATGTGGGGTTTATTAATATTTTCCAGCAACGCTTAATTGACTGTTATTCACAAAATTGGCATGATGATGTTGAATCTTCTCCAAAAGCATTACATTATAAAAACTATAAATCGTCGAACATTTTTTAACTCTAGACTGTCATATAAATATAGAAAAGCTATGTCTAATTTCCGTTGCTCTAGCCATGATTTAATGATAGAGAAGGGAAGACATATAGGAGTTGATAGGCATTTAAGATACTGCTTTTTCTGCTTAAGGACAAACACATATGTTATTGAAGATGAATATCATTTCTTTCTTCGAATGTCAATTGTTTAACAACATAAGAGCTACTTATTTTTAAGATATATGGTTGAGAAAAAACACTCATAATTTATTCTATTCCCTTATGTCATTTTCAAAATCAGATGAAATTTTATCAATCGCTAAATATTTATATCACACAATGAACACTAGAAAACTATAAGTTAATATTGTATAGTTACTTTGATAATATCCATTGTAATGCTACATCTACATTTATTATTTTTATATTTGTCACTCTATTGTAAAGTTCTGTTGTTTGTATGTTTGTATTTTGGGCCAGAGGCCTATATTACCAAATAAAATATTATTATTATTATTATTAACTAGCTAACTTGTGTTTCAGTTTGGTAAGATTGATGTGTGGTAAGGAATTGAAGTAGACAACAACGCCTTGTTTTCTCTTGCTTAAGGTTTAAATGCATTGTTGTTTGATAAAACTAGTCGTTTTCTTTGTTTACGTTTTGTAATTAATGCCGTCATGATGGCATGTGTTCCATTTATATTTTGTAACATTGAAATTATTTGTAGATGCTCATACTGCTCGTTATTTGTAAAGTTTAGAAGTTAATAAATAAAGTTGGAAAGTCAAGATGGATAGTTGGAGGAAAGGCATGGTAAAGGTGCGCAACTTTGCCTTTTTTAAAGTTTTATCACATATCAATTGTAGTTTAGTTCAAACTTATTTATTTTACTACGATTGTGAAATATGTTCTCACAACTTCATTCATATATATCATTCAAGCATAAAAATGTGACTAAAATATTTTGGAAAATGTATCATGTATATGACTATGTTAGTATTGAACACAGTTAACATACACTATTTCTCACAACTATATGGATTTTATAGTTTATGTTATACTTACCTTCTACGTTGGTTGTGATGAGATTGTTTTGGTATACTTAAAATGTAGATTCAGTTTATGAAAATGGTAGTCGTTTACTCTGTCATTATACGATGACGTTACGCGTTATACGTTACATTAGGCGTTACCACATTTTGGATAGCCGCATCTGTACACTTTTAGAACATTTGATAAGAATCGTTGTTTACTTGAATTGTTTGAGCACAGAGTCAATCTAAAATGTCTGCTTTTAATCTAAAATATACTTTATGCAATTAAAGTTCGCATTAATCTCAATATTCCTTATCTAATTGGGTGGGAAAATGCAGATTTGGTGGTGAATTTAAAAATAAAGAGTAATTCATAGCTGCCTGTTGCAAATGCTGCAAAGTATTTCAACATGTTGATTACCTCAGGCGTCTTTGTATTGGAAGAACTTGAAAGTGTGTCTTTACAATTGACTTCAATTTGTGTTTAAGCAATATACTGTGCAAATTATTAACACTCGCTGGAGACATTACCAAAATGATAAAACGGCAAGGCGAAAATTAGAGCATATAATCAAAAGTTATTGGGTTGCAAGCGGAAATCAGTTTTATTGCACCCTCTAGCGTGTTCTCCTACTCGAAACTGTAAAGCAAACCATCCATTTATTCTTTTGTTTTATTGAACGATGAAGACAACGCGTGAAATAAGCTACAAGGACAATACTAGTATAAAAGATCCCATCATACAGCGATAGTCATTTAAATGATGAACAAAAATATATTACAAACCGTTATTAAGACGTTTCTATGCTTTGCTTTCCGTACATCAAATGAAATTCAGGTATAAATTTGGTTAGTGACTTTATATTGTATTCGTTTTATATGATGTTTGACAAAATATTACCACACAGTGGTCGTTCTATCATTATTTATGCCAACATTTTGAAAAAAGAAATTGTGGACCATATTGATTTGTGGTCCTATACCCATTTAAGGAAACATTTTCTGTCTGGTAGTTTTAATAAGCTTTAGTCTTTTCTATCAATCAAACTAATTTTGCAAGTGCCTTATATTTTTTG